>CAUDMG010000904.1:920000-1432500 GCA_958450375.1 Homarus gammarus | reverse complement strand
TGTGTGTCATACCATCCGCCTCGCTCACCCATCACAGTCACTCTTATCAATCATCTCATTACCACCTCAGACCACCTCAGAGTTAGGTATCCATGTGCCAGTTTAGTATTATGTGGGGAGTATAATGAAATTGACACCATTGATATGCAGGACCAGCTGTCACTATCATAAGTTGTGATCCCCACACACGGTCAATATACCCTTGACCTTATCTTGAGCGACTTACCGGACCAGTACCAACCACCTCAACCAATGCCTTCTATCCGGTGTAGCACACACCTATCAGTGCTCTGGTCTCCAGCTGTCACTCCCACTCAAGTACAGAGACCCTACATCAAGACCTACAGGCTTCCTACTATAACCCACCGTTTGCTGTAACACACCTCCTACTTTAACCCACCACTTACTGTACCACACCAATAGCCACACCTTCGCCGCCATTTTATTACCTCAAAATTATATGTCCTAATACATAACTAGCTATCCTAGCTGTGTTGAGTTAGTTGAGCCACAGATCTATGCGACATCCAGTGACTGTTGCCTCGTAGACAATATCTGCACTGTTGTCGGCTTTGGTGCCGATGCTCTCCTTCCCCTGAGGCAGAGCAAAGCATACCTAAGGAGAGAGAAGGACAGTCGACATCTCATCCAGGCTGAAACATAACTTCTGGGCTGCTGCTTCTGTTTGGATAGCACCTCCGCGAGTCTGGCGCACCGGCATCTTGCACTTGGTCCCATCCCACCAGAAGTTGTGAACACCAGAGGAGTGAAGCTGCCTTGATCAACGTTCTGAATTCTCTCCCCATATGCCCTTATCCTGTCGTTCTCGTTTCTCCTGTGTGCAGCATCGAGAGCTAATTTATGGTGACATGCTGCCATGCGATAAAAAATCCTCATGTCGAATAAGGCTCGCTGTCCCTGCGTCCAGAATCCTCGAGCATTGACATCAACACAGGCTTCGTTGGATATGTTTGAAGTCCTATGTTGGAAATTCTCACCGTCCAATGGAAGGAGGGTCGGTTCTACCATGACATCATGACAGATTTCCTTTCACATATTTGCTGTGAGATCCCTTACTTCGCCTTACTATATGAAGCCCCCTTTCTTGCACACCATGGCCTAAATGACGTCATAGGAAGAGCCACACACGCATTGGGAGGGCAAACCTTCTGCTGGCCAACAGGACCATAGAGCAATGGCATCTGTAAATTCATGTTTATTGAGACTGAAACCATTTGCCCTTAACAAAAAAGTAGTTTACCAGTTCGAGGCGCTCACCTCTTGCGCTATAGCTACTTTTTTTCTTCAAATTCTCTGGTATGTGCAGCATCAGTTGCTGCAACTTATCACTGTGGCCGTGCTATCTTACTGTCGTAATTCAATGTCGAATCTTGTTTACTTCACTGGTATCCACCACTCCTGTTGCGTTCTGAGATATTTTAAGGTTAGTGAGGGCTTCCGTGAGCTTAACTGAGTTTTGATGTTTGGTGGCAGCAATCTCCTCTAGAGTGGTCAATCCCATACCTCCCAGTCTCGGTGGTAGTGCAAGGAGCGATCTTTCTGCTGGGGTTAAGTGAGGGTGTTTCACTAATTTGGGAATGAAATTGACACTGATAGCTTCTTCCAGATGGTGGAGGAGGCGACCAATATCAGGAATAGTGCGCATCAGGTAGTTCCATCGATGCTTGACTCCATGGGTGAATGCAGCAAAAGCCGCATGTGAATCTGTGTTAGCAATCTCAGACAGAGCTCGGATTTCCCTAACCCCCACATTCACCTTTCCCGTTACGTACTTGGTCTTGAAGTCAGTCGTGCCTATTACTGCGCCTAGGTGTCTTTGGCCTTCCTTTGTTATTTTGACCACACTTCCGCCAAACACCTCCATTTCCCGTTTATAATGGTCTGGCTTCACAATGAGGAAGGACTTGCTGGCGTTTGGGTAGTACCCAATTTGAGAGCCTCGTGATGTTACCAGGTCCCACCACTTTTTGATGTCCTCCACTTTTCCTGCTCCTGTAAGGTCATCAGCGTACATCACTTGTTTGACCTCAGTTGTTTCAAATTTTATTGTGTGTTGGAGCACGGATAGGCCTATTGCGTACATTGCCATTGCAACAGGGTCTCCTGCGTTGTTCCCTCGGTTGACTGTATGATGGTATCACCTCTTAGAGCCTTGTTGTTTACTATATAGAGGTCTGATGGATTCCTATAGGAGTTTTCAACATACATTGCAAAGCTTGGACACTTGATCTTGATGTTGTGCAGTGCTGCCTTGCGGTTAAGTATGTTGAATGCGTTTGAAAAATCCATCAGGAGAACGGCCTCACAATCACGCTGCTCAAATATCGTTCTCATGGCGTGAATGGCAGCTTCCCCCCCAGCTTGGTGGCCAACACAAACTTGAAAGTTCCCTGCTGCTGCCCTGATATCATCCTTTACCACCTCTATTATGCATTTTCTGATGATCCGCCTCAGCTCTTACCCCACCCCTATATGCCTACATCCTGGAATCTTATCCAGGTGATGGCAGCACGAGGATGCCAGCTTTCTTGCAAGGACGGCAATGGCAGTGCAGAGATCACTTGCTACGGGGCCAAACTTGTTAATGCTGAGGATGACTCTCCAACCGTTTGCATCCAGGCCTGAAGGGCCAGCACCTTCTCGTGTCTTCAGTGCCTTTTTCCACACCATCCCTCCTGTTATTTTCTCAAACAAGACAGCATTTGGTGGGATATAGTCACCCTGGAACCTGATGCCTTCGTCTTCACTTGCAGGGGGATGCTTTTCTTTCAGTTGTTTTAATGTCTCTCTGTTTATTGGAAGAACCCCACCAGATGATTCCTCTGTGAGAGATCTTACTGCCAAGGACACTTTTCCCACACGCATTTTGTTTCCAAACTTTCTTGCAACGTTATCGGTGTTTTGCTTTCCGTCACCTGTAAATTTTAGTCTCTTCTGCAATGTTCTTCCTTCACATAGGAGATCCTCAAGTGCCCCATTCTGCCACATTGTTAATCTTCTCTTCATTGTTGCCGCATTTTCTTTGTGCTTAGTCTTTGTGCGTGTCCTCTGACAGAATAGATGTGGTATTATTGCCAGTATTTGAAGAGCTAAAGGGGGGAGGAAGCAGTCCTGAGTGTAATCAGTTATGAGGCGAATCATCTCCCGAATCATTTCTTTGGTGGCCGCTCACTTGGGCGGTTCAAACAGGTTAGCTGGCGACCACCTGACAATTTCTGAGTAAGTTTCTTTAACCCATATGTCTTCATTTTCCATCGACTTGCCATTCCACTGTGGTGGCTGTCTCTTAACCCACCTCCTACTATAACCCACCTCTTACTGTAACTCACCTCCTACTATAACCCACCTCTTACTGTAACCCACCTCCAACTATAACCAACCTCCTACTGTAACCCACCTCCTACTGTAACCCACCTCCTACTATAACCCACCTCCTACTATAACCCCCCTCCTACTGTAACTGACCGCTTACTGTAACATACCATCGTCCTCAAGAGGTTAACCTACCCTCCCAGGTTAATTAGTAAACATTTAATAACACAAAAATGTTTCTCATCATAAGTACCACAAACTATATCGCGAACCAAGTGGTTAAGTGATTAATTTCAACCGTTTAATTGAAATACCAACACGCGATATATTTATAGCCAGTTAAAATAATACTCTCTTCGTCACCCCTCTTTTGTCGCTGTGATTGGTGGATCAGTTACTGCCGGTAGATTAGTTTGTATGTATTATTTTTTCTTTGATGGCCTCTGTGTTTTTTTTTGTAGCATGAGTGTGTTTTCTTTGTTAGTCTTAAGTGTTCGAATATTTTGTTTGTTTGTTTTATAAATTCAAATCCCAAAATATTTAGCCTTAATATAGGTATATGGGACCTACATCCATCTATGTCATTCTGCTAAACCCAAATAAAAAATATTTTTTTCCTAAACACTTATGCCTTGGGGTTGTATTTTGTCATGTTTACAAAAATCTACATACGGGTTCTACATGTAAAAATATTCAGCTTTATATATTTGTTTTTCAATCTTGTTTTTCGTTGTTGATCAGAAAATAGTGTTGTTGAATTGGTAATACTTTAGCTTTTAATTTTGTTGTGCTGGTGATATTGGTTTAATAATGATAGTATTTACATTATTATATTTTGATTATCAGAAAAGTTTTAGAAGTATAGGTACAAGAAGCAAAGCTTCAGTATTAGTAGAATTAGTAGTAGAATCAATAATAATAATAGTAGTAGTAATAGAAATAGTACTGAGGATGTTGCCAAAAAGTTTGGTAACAAGATGCGTGTGGAAAAAGTTTCCTCGGCGGTAAGATCTCTCACAGAGGAATCTTCAGGGTGTTGCCAATAAACTGAGACTATACAGAAAATGAACGAAAAACTGTCCCCCACAAGTGAAGAGAAAGGTATCAGGTTCCAGGTGGATTATGTCCCATTGTCCCTCCAAACGCTGTCATGTTCGAGAAAATAACAAAAGGGATGGTGTGGAAAAAAATACTGAAGACACAGGGAGAGGCAGAGCCTTCACGCCTGGATGCAGACGGGTGGAGAGTCATCCTCAGTGTTAACAAGTTTGGTGATGCAGCACGTGATCTCTGCAATGCCACCGCCGCCTTTGCAAGAAAACTGACAACATCTTGCTGCCATCACCTATAAGCTCTAACGTCCAGCCGGCTTATCCGCCTGGACAAAAATCCAGGATGTATGCCCATAGGGGTGGGGGGAAGTGCTGAAACTGATCATTGGAAAATGTATAATGGAGATGGTCAATGATGATTCCAGGGCAGCTGCAGGGAACCTCCAAGTATGTGCTGCTGTGCTGGCCACCAGGCTGGGGGTGAAGCTGCCACTCACGCCATGAGAAAGATATTTGAGCAACGTGATTGTGACGCTTCCAATGCATTTAACATAATCATTCGCAAGGCTAAACTGCACAACATCATGATTAAGTGTCCAAGCTTTATAATGTATGTGGAAAACACCTACAGGAATCCATCAGACCTCTATATAACAAGCTTCGAGGCCCAAAGAGTAGATACCATCATACAGTCAACTGAGGGAACAACGCAGTGGGACCCAGTCGCCATGGCCTATCCTTGCTCCAACATACAACAAACAATAATAAAACAAGGTCAAGCAAATGGCACTTGGTGATGACCTAACAGAGCAAGAAAAAGGGAAGATATCAAAATGTGGTGCGACCTGGTAACATCACGTGGTCTACAAATAGGGTACCACCCAAATGCCAGCAAGTCCTTCCTCATTGTGAAGCAAGAATACTATGACCGGGCTATAGAGGTGTTCAACGGAAGTGTGGCTAAAATAACAAAAAAAGGCCAAGGACACCTAAATGTAGGAATCGGCATGAATGATTTCAAGACAGAGTATGCAAAGGAAAAGGTAAATGAGTTGGTAAAGGAAATTGCTAAGACTGAGCCACATGCTGCGTTTGTGGCATTCAACCATGAGGTCAAACTTCACTGGAATTATCTGATGCGAACTATCCCCGATACCGGACCCTTCCTCTATCCTCTGGAAAAAGCCACCAAAGTAGCTTTTATTCAGTGCCGGATTTAGACCTGTGGAGGCCCATGGGCACTGGGCAGCCTCTTTGTGGAGGCCCCCCTCATTATAACTACCCAAGAGGGTGGGGTGGCGAGTGAGGTGAGCCTAAACATCAGGGAGTTCCGGGGGACGCTGTAAGCCCCCCGGGAAAATTTTGAAATTTGAACACTTCTTTGGATAATTTTGAAGCCATATGCAGTTATATTGAGGAAATTAAAACATTGAGAAATGCTTAATTAAATGTATATTTATTGATAGCGTACAAATTCCCAACACACACACACACACACAAAAGTGAGACATGACTGGAGTCACTCATGTGGTTTCAAGTCGACCAGCTCTGATATGTGGAGGCCCCCAGATTGTGGAGGCCCCTGGGCAGCTGCCCACTTTGCCCACTCCTGAATCCGGCCCTGTTTTTATTCCAACAACAGTGAAAATTATTCACTTAACCCCAGCAGAAAGGTCAATCCTTGCACAACCAACCATGAGACTGGGAGGAATGGGACTGACTAATCCAGAGGAGCTTGCTGCCACCGAACACCAGAACTCTGTCAAGCTCACGGTACCCCTCACTGAGCATATGGTAGCCCAGAATGCAACAAGTGAGGTAGATACCAACGAATTAAACAAGATTCGACATTCCATTACGACAGAACGGCAGCACACCCAAAGTGAAAAACTTCAACATCTGACGCACTCATTGTCAGAATACTTTTTTTTTAAATGGTTATTGCTCAGGAGGTGGGCTTCTCGAACTGGTAAACAACGTTACCATTAAGGGCAAAAGGCTTCAGGCTTAACAAACAAGAATTTACATACGCCATTGCTCTAAGGCAGTGATTTTCAACCTTTTACATCTCGCGGCACAGTGAGCCAGGCACTAAAATGGTCGAGGCACACCTTGCTGGGGCCTCACACACGCAAATGTGAATAATAAAGTGTGCGGCTAGACATACTGCCTCACACGCCTGTACTCACGCATTTGTGAATGAGTTACCCTTCATGCATAGAACTAAACAAATAATGTAATTGAAATACTGTGTAACATTCAGTGCCATAACATCCTGACAACGGGGGTTAATTATTATGAACCGTTGTAAACTCTACTCTGTAATCCTTTTGCGCTACCGCTCACAGGATGAGTGTGGGGTGCACAATAAAGTAGCCGCTGTAAGTGGCAAAATCAAAATAACTCGCACATGCGCATTACCGCATCCTACGGCTGGCAGTGGAGATTAGCAGATCAACTTCTACGGAATTAAAGAGAGAATTTATAACTGCTTAATGAACAACACATTTGTTTATTTATTACATCATTGAAAAGAAGGAGTTTAATGCGCTCCATAAAAGTACCAGTAATGTCAAAACAATATCCAAATGCTATTATTTTAAATGCCATACAAATGCTATTTAAACTCCCGCGGCACACCTACAGATGTTTCTCGGCACACAAATGTGCAGCAGCATATTGGTTGAAAATCGCTGCTCTATGGTATGGTTACCCAGTAGAAGGTTTGCCCACCAAATGCGTGTGTGGCTCATCCTATAACACTGACCATGCCATGATGTGCAAGAAAGGGGGCTTCATATGCATGAGGCATGACAAAGTAAGGGACCTCACAGCATATATGCTGAAGGAAATCTGGCACGACGTTATGGTGGAACCGCCCCTTCTTCCATTGGACGGTGAGAATTTCCATCACAGGACTTCAAACACATCCACAGAAGCCCGTGTGGACGTCAGTGCTGGAGGATTCTGGACGCGGCGACGGCGAGCCTTCTTCGACATCAGGATTTTTTATCCAATGGCCGCATGCCACCGAAACTAAGCTCTCGAAGCTGCACACAGGAGGAACGAGAACGACAAGATAAGGGAATATGGGGAGAGAATTCAGAACGTTGATCAAGGCAGCTTCACTCCTTTGGTGTTCACAACCTCTGGTGGAATGGGACCAAGTGCAAGATGCCTGTACTCCAGACTCGCGGAGGTGCTATCAGAACAGAAGCAGCAGCCCAGAAATTTTGCTACTGCCTGGATGAGATGTCGACTGTCCTTCTCTATCCTTATTCTGCTTTGCTCTGCCTCAGGGCAACGAGAGTTTTGTCCCCAAAGCCGACAACAGTTGTAGATATTGACTATGAGGTGACAGTCGTTGAGTGCTGCATAGACCTGCGGCTCAACTTACTCAACACAAGTAGGATAGCTACTTATGTATTAGGATATTTAATTTTAAGGTAATAAAATGACGGTGAAGGTGTGGCTATTAGGGGAGGCTGGAGGCCACGTTACGTAGTAGTAGAGTAATGATAATGTCATAGTAGTAGAAGCATAGGTATTAGTAGTAGTAGTAATAATAACAGTAGGGTCTCAGCTGACCAAGTGAGTATATATAACTAATACAAGTGATCGTGGGCCCTTCGTGCCCGGTGGCGAGTCCGGTTGTACAGTTTAACAAGGCGTGAAAGTTCGAATGCTCGTGCTTGGCTAGCGCGCAACTGCCGTCCGGCTGACAGCATACAGCGACATTGTTTTCCAGATGGTCGTGGTTGTTATAATCATGGTCGTGGTTGTTATAATCATGGTCGTTGTTGTTATAATCATAATCGTTATTGTTATAATCATAGTCGTGGTTGTTATATTCATGATACTGCTTTTTATATTCATGGTCGTGCTTGTTATAATCATGGTTGTGGTTGTTATAATCATGGTCGTTGCTGTTATAATCATGGTCGTGGTTGTTATAATCATGGTCGTGGTTGTTATAATCATGGTCGTGGTTGTTATAATCATGTTCGTGGTTGTTATAATCATGGTCGTGGTTGTTATAATCATGGTCGTGGTTGTTATAATCATAGTCGTGGTTGTTATAATCAAAGTCGTGGTATTTATAATCATGGTCGTGGTTATTATAATCATGGTCCTGGTTGTTATAATCATGGTCCTGGTTGTTATAATCATGGTTGTGGTTGTTATAATCAAAGTCGTGGTATTTATAATCATGGTCGTGGTTATTATAATCATGGTCCTGGTTGTTATAATCATGGTCGTGGTCGTGATACTTACAGTATCTAATATACTATAAGAAGGAATAGAACAAAGGTTAGAATAATTATTTAAAGAAATATTCGCCATAAGGAGAGGTTTAATTCATAAAAAAAAGTATTATGAATCACCGATGATCATTCCGAGATAAATTATATTATGAAGAGAAGTGACCTGGATTCTAGTTATATTAGTCACCATCTGCTTAAGTCATCACCTGTGTTAAGTCATCATAGTCATCATCTACGTTAGTCAGTCTTAGGCCCATCTCACATGACTGACCGACCATGGATGTTCTTTCCCCGCGAGGGTGTTATTATTTAAGCTGGTGGATGTAAGACCTCCAACCCTCACTGACGCAGCTATGGTCAATTTGGTGTTTTTCTTGTTTATAAATGCCTTGTATTCTGTCTCAAGTCTATCCGTCCTGTCTATTGCCATCCCAACAGTCTGTTCGTCTGCGTGGTGTTCGAATGTAAGCCCGTCTGTACACTTTGTGTCGTCAAATCTGTCTGTCTTATCCGTTGTTGGCGTGTGTCTGCCTGTTTGTCTAATGTGAACCAGTCAGTCAGCTGTCTGTCTGTCATGTTAGTTGCCATATTGTCTATTTGTGCATGTATGAATCTGTCTAATTTTGTCAACCTCCTGTCTGTTTTACTGTCTATATTCACCCTATGTCCATTGTAGTCATCTTCTCCAAGCATTCCTGTTATTATCTTTTTATCTCTTCTCTTTTTCCACAGGAATAAGTATACACTGTAGCTGTAAGGTCGTCTGGTAACGTTGAAACTGTTCATCCAGACGCATGATGAAACTCAGCTCCCCCCCACCTGTTTCTCTAACTATTTTCTGTTTCAACTTTATTCTTCTATTTACTCATCTTCCTTCCTTTACTAATCCAAACAACAGCAAAAAAAATGTAGGCTAAGACAGCGTAAATAAAATCGTTAATTAATGGCTTCCTAAAGAAACCATCGACATGGGACCAGGTTTGTTCCACTCTACGATTTTTTTGCGATTTTTCCACCAAGTTTGATGAAAAACGATTGTGCCGTTTCGGCTGCCCAGAGCAAATACACACACAGCTAGTCCTATAGTATATTAGATTACATCCGTGCGACCATATAAATATTGGTTATTCCTGCCAAGGATATATAAACATGTGTTTGTTGTGACAATTTCTTGCTCCCAGTGTATCATTCTGATGTGTGGATTGTCACCCTAAGGGGGTGGCCTACAATCCCACGTGCTCACGTATGCCCTTACTACCTGGACACAGCAGTCCAGCCTGTCACCTCTCCGGCCTTCCCTCATAAGAACTAGTTTATTCTTTTGTTTGGGACCAAATCAGATGTCGGAGGCAGACGTAACTGTCGCCCAAGGTGCGGTACACTATGCCGGGAAACAGACATTGTTGCGTCTGTGCTAGCCAGTACCAAAATTGCACTAGCTGTGATTGTGCGACAAACAACCGACCATGTGTTGTTTGCAGAAAAGGAAACAATCGCCGCAACCCTAATGGCAGGGAGCCGACACAGGAGGCCACATTGGATATCGCCGGGACCCAGCCGCCTGATGATATCCTAAATGAACGTTGTTCCAACAGTAGCAGATGTCCACGAGGTGAATTAGAGACAGCCACCACAGTGGAATGGCATGTCGATGAAAAATGCGGACAATAGGGTTAAAGAAACTTACTCAATAATTGTCAGGTGGTCGCCAGCAACCTGTTTGAACCACCCAAGTGTGCGGCCACCAAAAAATGATTCAGGAGATGATTCGCCTCATAACTGAGTACACTCAATACTGCTTCCTTGCCCCTTTAGTTCTTCATATACTGGCAATAATACCACAACTATTCTGTCAGAGGACACATACAAAGACTAAGCACAAAGAAAGTGCGGCAGCAATGAAGAGAACATTGACAATGTGGCAGAATGGGGCCCTTGATGATCTCCTATGTGAAGCACGAACACTGCAGGAGAGACTAAGATCTACAGGAGACGGAAAGCAAAACACCAAAGACGTTGCAAGAAAGTTTGGAAACAAAATGCGCGTGGGAAAAGTGTCTCTTGCGGTAAGATCTCTCACAGAGGAATCCACCGGTGGGGTCCTGCCAATAAACAGAGAGACATTAAAACAACTGTAGGAAAAGCATCCCCCTGCAAGTGAAGATGAAGGCATCAGGTTCCAGGGTGCCTAAATCCCACCAAATGCTGTCCTGTCATCCTCAGCACTAACAAGTTTGGCCCCGTAGCAAGTGATCTCTGCACGGCCATTGCCGTCCTTGCAAGAAAGCTGGCATCCTCGTGTTGCCAGCACCTCCATGCTCTGACGGCCTGCCGCCTCATTCCCCTGGATAAGAATCCAGGATGTAGGCCAATAGGAATGGGGGAAGTGCTGAGGCGGATCATCGGAAAATGCATAATGGAGGTGGTAAAGGATGATGTCAGGGCAGCAGCAGGGAACCTGCAAGCTTGTGCTGGCCAACAAGCTGCAATAGAAGCTGCCATTCACGCCATGAGAACGATATTTGAGTTTCACGATTGTGAGGCCATTCTCCTGGTGGACGCTTCAAACACATTCAACATACTTAACCGCAAGGCAGCACTGCACAACATCAAGATCAAGTGTCCAAGCTTTGCAATGTATGCTGAAAACGCCTATAGGAATTCATCAGACAAAGGTAAATAACAAGGCTCTAAGAGGGGATACCATCATACAGTCAACAGAGGGAACAGTGCAGGGGGACCCTGTTGCAATGGCAATGTACGCAAAAGGCCTATCCGTGCTCCAACACACAATAAAATTTGAAACAACTGAGGTCAAACAAGTCGCGTACGCTGATGACCTTACAGGAGGAGGAAAAGTGGAGGACATCAAAAAGTGGTGGGACTTGGTAACATCACGAGGCCCACAAATAGTGTACCACCCAAACTCCAGCAAGCCTTTCCTCAGTGTGAAGCCAGAATGTTCGGTAGAAGTGAGGTCAAAATAACAAAGGATGGTAAAAGACATCTAGGCGCAGTAATTGGAACGACGGACTTCAAGACCGAGTACAAAACGTGAAAGGTGAATGAGGGGGTTAGGGAAATCCAAGCTCTGTCTGAGATTGCTAACACAGAGCCAAATGCGGCTTTTGCGGCATTCACCCATGGAGTCAAGCATCGCTGTAACTACCTGATGCGCACTATCCCTGATATCAAACCCCTCCTCCACCCTCTGGAAGAAGCTATCAGCGTCAATTTCATTCCCAAATTAATGAAACACCCTCGCAGCAGAAAGATTACTCCTTGCACTACAACCGAGACTTAAGGAAATGGGATTAACCAATCCAGAGTAGATTGCTGCCATTGAACATCAAAACTCGTTTAAGCTCACGGCAGCTTTCACGGACCACATAATAGCTCAGAACACAGCACGGGAGGTGGATACCAGTGAAGTAAACAAAATTCGAAAGTCCATTACGACAGAACAACAAAACGCCCAAAGAGATAAGTTGCAGCAACTGTTGCTGCAAGTACCAGAGAATTTGAAAACAAAAATAGATTTAGCGCAGGAGGTGGACGCCTGGAATTGGTTAACTACGTTACCGATAAGGGCAAATTGTTTCAGTCTCAATAAAAAAGAATTTACAGATGCCAATGCTCTAAGGTACGGTAAGCCAGTAGAAGGTTTGCCCTCCCAATGCGTGTGTGGCTCTTCCTATGACGTCGATCACGCCATGGTGTGCAAGAAAGGGGACTTCATATGCATGACGCACGACGAAGTAAGGGATCTCACAGCAAATATGTTGAAGGAAATCTGCCGTGATGTAATGGTAGAACCGACCCTCCTTCCAATGGACGGTGAGATCTTCCAACATAGGACTTCAAACACACCCAACGAAGCCCATGTTGACGTCAGTGCTCGAGGATTCTGGAGTCTGGGATAGCGAGCCTTCTTCTATATCAGGATTTTTTATCCCATGGCTGCATGTCACCGTAACTTAGCTCTCGATGCTGCACAAGGAGGAACGAGAACGACAAGATAAGGGCATACTGGGAGAGAATTCAGAACGTTGATCAAGTCAGCTTCACTCCTCTAGTGTTCACAACCTCTGGTGGGATGGGACCAAGTGCAAGATGTTGCTACGCCAGACTCGCGGAGGTGATATCCAAACAGAAGCAGCAGCCCAGAAGTTATGTTACAGCATGGATGAGATGTCGTCTGTCCTTCTCTCTCCTTCGGTCGGCTTTGCTCTGCCTCAGGGGAACGAGATGTTCGGTGCCAATGCCGACAACTGCTGCAGATATTGACTATGAGGCTACAGTCACTGAATGCCGCATATATCTGCGGCTCAATTAATTTAACACAGTTAGGCTAGCTACTTATGTATTAGGATATTTAATATTAAGGTAATAAAATGGCGGCGAAGGTGTGGCTATTGGGGGAGGCTGGAGGCCACGATAAAAAATAAATAAAATAATAATAATAGTGAAGTCATAGTAGAATCAAAGGTTAGCAGTAGTAGTAATAGTAGCAGTAGTAGTACCTCACGACGTGTTTAACTTCAGTCACCTATACACTGAGTAGATTACATACTGGGACAATCTTATGAATATTATACCTAATGATCAACTCTACTTATCGTTGTTGCCTCATAATAATGCTTTTGAGCAGTCCGTGTTTATTCCACACTGAGCTAACAGCATGTGGACGGCAACACACTTTAACAGTAGAAGCATAGGTAGTAGTAGTAGGACAGAGAGCGAGTGTTTAATTCTTTGGGGGGTGAGAGAGAGAAGAGGGGAAGGGAGGCAAATTGACAAACAGAGAAGTAATTAAGGAGATTAATGAGAGAAAAAAAGAGATAACAAACGGAAGTCACACACATTCGTAAGGTTAATGTACTTAGTAATCTCTCTCTCTCTCTCTCTCTCTCTCTCTCTCTCTCTCTCTCTCTCTCTCTCTCTCTCTCTCTCTCTCTCTCTCTCTAAGATAAAACCCACATTTAGTCAGTAAGCTGTTTAAGCATTACTTTTAAACTGTTATCTCAGACTGCCTTTCATCCGTGACTGGAGTGTAAAAGAAATATAAAGTGTCATAATTGAGAATAATAGTGACAGCGTGATGAAAGGTGAAGATAAAAGGATGGAAAGTAAAAGTTAAGAGACGAGATAAAGGAGGAACTTTATCAGCTTTTACGATGATAGATCTATATATGCTTTGTGTGTGTGTATGGACGTGCGAGTGGACAAGTGGTTTGTCGTGTACTATAATATTCTGTCCCTTCTTTCCAGGCGAATCTGAGTAAGTTAGCAGACTTTTCGCCTTAGAAAAGGGTATAAGGATTAATCACGGTAAATTTGGATTATTTTCCCTGAATTTAAACTCATTTTTCATGTATTCTTACTCACACCAATTTGAAGACTACCTTAAGTTCCTCGGGTGAGGGACAAGATCTTAGTATGCAGTTCTCTCTCTAGATCACTAAGATGAGGCTCTGGAACAAATAACTCGATGATCCGGTGTTTCCGTCGTTTTCAGCGAGCCTGCAACACAACTCATTCAAAAGCTGCAGGGCCTTAGTGCTCCAGGCTCCCAGAGTCTTTGAATCTACTGGGACAAAATAATATTTAGGGCTCAAGTTCGTGTACTTTCGCCCCTGCTGGTTTCCCCTAAAGCTTGTTGTCGCCTCGACCCTTGCTGTATTGAGGTAATGATAAGGCGTCCAGATGGTAGTACTGTATATGCATAGTCCCGCATTAGCTGTTTACCGTCCTACCTTCCAGGGGTCAGCGTGATGTCGTCTGGACCCTTGTTGTTGGACCTGCTGTTGCCTGTGTGCTAGTGTCTATACATACTGTACTGTATATGTTACGCCCCATTTGTGAAATTCCCCAGTTTCTGAACTGGAGTTCTATCGAAACGTTATCAAATAAATATGCTGTTTATCCATAAGTTGATGTTGTGACCAGGGAACGCTACCAACCATGCCACATGGATGCTACCGACCATGCCACAAGGACACTAGTGTCCTTGTGGCATGTTTGGTAGCGTTCCTTAGTCACACGCATAAGGTCGAGGGTTCGAGTCCTGGCTGGTGAGGTCGTTGATTATATGTTCAAGTCCACATGTTATATGAACTAAAAATGAAATATATATATATATATATATATATATATATATATATATATATATATATATGCTGATAACCACCAGGAAAGAAGAAAACACGAAGTTCCCAAGCGCTTTCGTGTAATTCACATCTTCAGGGGTGAGTACAGACTAGATAGAGTAATGCAGAACAAGATGAATATATACAGAGGAGGGTGAGACCAGGTCCACAATGGTCAGGTAATGACCCTACTAATCTTTAAATGGCACACAACGGTTGGTGGTTGGGTCAGATGGGACAGTGACCCGCCCTCTCACCTGATCACAAATCTTCTTAATTACAAAGTTGTCCAGCTTGTATATGCCGTTACTCAAATTCATGTTGAATGCTTCGGTATGTTTAATAAGACTAGATTCTATGATGTTCCTACTATCAATTGAATTACATGGTAATATTGAGGAGGCATTATCCCAGTCAATGCAATGCTTGTTATCCCTCAAATGAACAAACAGAGCATTGGATTCCTGGCCTGTCCTGACACTGTATTTGTGTTGTTTAATTCTAGTTACAAGATCTTTACCTGTCTGGCCTAAGTAAAACATATTACATTCCTTGCAAGGAACTTTATAAATGCAACCAATTGTGTTGTTGGGGGAGTTCTTGATTAACATTTGTTTAACAGTGCATGAGTTTTTAAATGCCACATTGACGTTCCAAGATTTTAGCTGTGCCGGAATGTGTGAGAAATTTTTGTGAAATGGTAATATTAAGATATTCTTATGGTCATGGGTGGGCTTGGGATCAGTTCTATAAAAAGTTTTCTTAGTAATGTTTAAGCATTTGTCTATGAAAGATCTAGGGTATTTAAGGTTTGAGCCAATATTATATATATATTTGTATTCCTCATCGATGAATTCCGGACTGCAAATTCTCAAGGCACGTAAAAACATTGTTGTAAATACTGACTGTTTGACTTTATTATGGTGGGCAGAATAATAATGAATGTATGAACACACATTGGTTGGTTTTCTATAAATACTGAACTTAAAAGTGTTACCTATTCTGTGTATCAGACAGTCTAGGAATGGCAATTTACAGTCTTGCTCTAATTCCACAGTGAATTTGATCGAGGGGGCTAAGTTGTTAAGTTGTGGTAGGAAAACTTTTAGGTCCTCATTACATGGCCAGAGACATAATACATCATCAACATATCTAAACCAGACTGCTGAGGGTGGTAAAATATTACTTAATAGTTTCTTTTCAAAGAATTCCATATATAGGTTGCTTAATACAGGTGAGAGTGGATTACCCATTGCCATACCAAATTTTTGAGCATAATATTCCCCATTGAATTCGAATTTGCAATCCTTAATACATAGTTTGATGAGTTCGATGAAGTCATCTTTCGAGACGGGCAGTGAAATGTTATCCAGGGAATCTATGAGGAACTCTAGTAAATCATCAACTGGGACCTTTGTAAAAAGTGACGTTACATCAAAGCTGACCAGTTTAAAATCATGATTAATGTACAAGTTATTGAGTTTATCAACCAGATCCATTTCTCCAGACATGCCTCAGTGAAAAAGTTATGCCAAGATCAATCCTCCCACAACGTGTCCTTAAGATGTCTGACCGCCCCTTTGATGAGTTCCAAGAAATCATCCTTAAGAAACATTTTGAAATAAAGAAAATTGAAGTGGATGAAGCCTTCCGTATTGTAAGACAAAAAAAGCGCGCTTTTATCATGACCATACCGAGTTATTGGAAAAAGTTCATGTTGGACTACTGTTTTGATAACCTGAGACGTGAGCGTTCTGATCTTCAAGCCAAGATAGACCACAAATTGGCACTCCTTATTAGAAATAGTGATTGGACTAAGGATGCCAATAACAACTGTGTAGTGAATCTCTCCTCTAAACAACTAGACAATGATACCTTGTGTGCCCTCGGCTATGGTTTAAGTTTTGATGGTTCCAACAAGGGAGTCGACAGTGTTGACATAGCCAGAGCATTTTGCAATTTGGAGAAATTCAGTAATTTGACAAGTGAAGAAGTGAACATGTGTAAAGGTGTTGTGTATGCATCTATGTCCAAGCCTTGTGTTTCAAACTGTCCAGAAAGATTCACCAAAGCACTCCAAGCCCTTAAGAAAAATAAGGATCTACATGTCACTAAAGCAGATAAAGCCAACACAGTAGTGATTTTAAACAAAGATGACTATATCTCAAAAATGAATGACCTTTTATGTGACACTACAACATATTCTAAACTCATAAATAATCCTCTCAACACTGTCAACACCCAGTTCAACAAAAAACTTAAGTCCCTATTGAGAGGCAAAGCTACTCTCATTAAACATCTTACTTCAACGTCCCCTCCACTGCCTTACATGTACGGTTTAATCAAGACCCACAAGCCCAATAACCCAGCAAGACCCATCATTAGCTCTGTTGGGTCAATCTCTTATAAACTATCTAAATGGTTAGTTTCCTTACTAAACCCCCTAGTTGGCAACATTTCTAACTCCAATATCAAGAACAATATGGATCTGGTTGATAAACTCAATAACTTGCACATTAATCATGATTTTAAACTGGTCAGCTTTGATGTAACGTCACTTTTTGCAAAGGTCCCAGTTGATGATTTACTAGAGTTCCTCATAGATTCCCTGGATAACATTTCACTGCCCGTCTCGAAAGATGACTTCATCGAACTCATCAAACTATGTATTAAGGATTGCAAATTCGAATTCAATGGGGAATATTATGCTCAAAAATTTGGTATGGCAATGGGTAATCCACTCTCACCTGTATTAAGCAACCTATATATGGAATTCTTTGAAAAGAAACTATTAAGTAATATTTTACCACCCTCAGCAGTCTGGTTTAGATATGTTGATGATGTATTATGTCTCTGGCCATGTAATGAGGACCTAAAAGTTTTCCTACCACAACTTAACAACTTAGCCCCCTCGATCAAATTCACTGTGGAATTAGAGCAAGACTGTAAATTGCCATTCCTAGACTGTCTGATACACAGAATAGGTAACACTTTTAAGTTCAGTATTTATAGAAAACCAACCAATGTGTGTTCATACATTCATTATTATTCTGCCCACCATAATAAAGTCAAACAGTCAGTATTTACAACAATGTTTTTACGTGCCTTGAGAATTTGCAGTCCGGAATTCATCGATGAGGAATACAAATATATATATAATATTGGCTCAAACCTTAAATACCCTAGATCTTTCATAGACAAATGCTTAAACATTACTAAGAAAACTTTTTATAGAACTGATCCCAAGCCCACCCATGACCATAAGAATATCTTAATATTACCATTTCACAAAAATTTCTCACACATTCCGGCACAGCTAAAATCTTGGAACGTCAATGTGGCATTTAAAAACTCATGCACTGTTAAACAAATGTTAATCAAGAACTCCCCCAACAACACAATTGGTTGCATTTATAAAGTTCCTTGCAAGGAATGTAATATGTTTTACTTAGACCAGACAGGTAAAGATCTTGTAACTAGAATTAAACAACACAAATACAGTGTCAGGACAGGCCAGGAATCCAATGCTCTGTTTGTTCATTTGAGGGATAACAAGCATTGCATTGACTGGGATAATGCCTCCTCAATATTACCATGTAATTCAATTGATAGTAGGAACATCATAGAATCTAGTCTTATTAAACATACCGAAGCATTCAACATGAATTTGAGTAACGGCATGTACAAGCTGGACAACTTTGTAATTAAGAAGATTTGTGATCAGGTGAGAGGGCGGGTCACTGTCCCATCTGACCCAACCACCAACCGTTGTGTGCCATTTAAAGATTAGTAGGGTCATTACCTGACCATTGTGGACCTGGTCTCACCCTCCTCTGTATAGAACATAAGAACATAAGAATGGAGGAAACTGCAGCGGGCCTATTGGCCCATACTGGGCAGTCCCGTTTACACCCAACCCCTATTGCTCATATGAGCATCCAACCTATGTTTGAAGCAATTCAGCGTATTCGAGTTAATGATGATATTTGGTAACTTGTTCCATTCATCCACTACTCTGTTTCCAAACCAGTGTTTACCTATTTCACGCCTAAATCTAAATTTGTCCAATTTAAAACCATTGTTACGAGTTCGCTCCTGGTTGGATAATTTGAGTACCTTTGTAATGTCCCCTTTGTTTAGCCCTGCCTTCCATTTATACACCTCTATCAGGTCGCCCCTCGCTCTACGTCTCTCAAGGGAGTGCAAATTAAGATGCTTTAACCTGTCTCTATACTCAAGGTTCCTGATACCCGGGATTAGTCTTGTCATTCTCCTCTGGATTCTTTCCAAGGATTCTATATCCATTCTGTAATACGGTGACCAGAACTGGACTGCGTAATCCAGGTGTGGTCTCACAAGAGCAAGATACAGTTTTAGGATGACCTCGCTAGTCTTGTAACTAACACTCCTTTGTATGAACCCAAGTACTTTATTAGCCTTGTTACGAGCAAAAACACATTGTTTACTTGGCTTAAGGTTCCTACTTATCATTACTCCTAAATCTCTCTCGCAGTCGGATTTCTCTATGGCATCGTTGTTCATCTGGTATCTGGTTTCCCTGTTTACATTCCCTATACTGAGTACTTTACATTTGTCAATGTTGAATTTCATCTGCCATTTTTCAGACCATTCGAAAAATTTGTTTAGATCCTCCTGTAGTTTTGCCGAGTCCTCGTCAGATTTGATAACACGTCCTATTTTAGTATCATCAGCAAATTTACTTATGTTGCTGTCTATGCCGATATCTATGTCGTTTATGTATATAATAAACAATAATGGTCCAAGTACTGAGCCTTGGGGAACTCCACTTGTGACGTTGCTCCAATGGGACTTAGTGCCGTTAATGCTCACTCGCTGTTTCCTGTCCTGTAACCACGCCCTAATCCATTTAAGGATGTCACCTTTGATGCCATGAGCTTCTACCTTTCTAATTAGTCTTTCGTGGGGTACTCTGTCGAAGGCTTTGCTAAAGTCGAGATATACCACATCATAATTGTGCCCCTCGTCCACTGATTCGAAAACTGATGAAAAGAATGTTAATAGATTAGTTAGGCAAGAACGTCCGCTTGTGAAGCCATGCTGGGAATCATTGATCAATCTGTGCTTCTCCAGGTGATTTCGAATAGAGTTTGAAATGATTGCTTCCAGTAATTTGCCTACTATTGATGTTAGACTGATTGGGCGGTAGTTAGAGGATAGTGATCTATCCCCCTTCTTGAAGATCGGTATTACATTCGCTATCCTCCAGGATTCTGGTACTACACCTGTTTTTAAGGACATGTTAAACAACTTTGCTAAGGGCATACTAAGCTCTTCCTTACATTCCTTTAATACTCTGGCAAATATCTCATCGGGACCAGGTGACTTATTAGGCTTTAGTTTGTCTATTTGCTTACTAACATCGTTACTAGTCACTACTATCTCACTTAATTTGTTTTCTTCACTATCTCTGAATAGAGTCGGTGCCTCGGGTATCATGTTTAAATTTTCGCTGGTGAAAACTGTTGAAAAATATTTATTCAAATTATTGCTCATTTCTCCGTCGTTATCAGTGAGCTCGCCGGAGTCTGACCGTATTGGTCCAATTTTTTCTCGTGTTTTAGTTTGGTACATTTGGTAGAGTCCTTTGGGGTTTGTCTTTGCCTCCCTTGCTATCCTTACCTCATTATTCCTCTTTGCTTTCCTTATCTCGGTTTTAACCCTACTCGCCAATACCCTATAATAGTCCCGGAGGTGAATTTCGCCACGATTTATCCTTCTACCTATAGCCTTCCTTTGGCCAATGATGTTCTTTAAATAATTATTTATCCATTTAGGGTCATTGTTGTTTGATCTGAGTTTTTTGTATGGTATGTTCTGCCTTTGTGCATTAAGTAACTCACTATTAAAATTGTCGTGAAACTCGGCAATCTCAGATCTCGTTATCAGGTCGGTGTCATCTGTCAGGTTCACGGCCAAGCGCGACACCCCCTCTCTTAGCAGCCTCTTTAAACTGTCAAAGTTTGCCCTTCTGAAATCTGGTACTTTAGTGGAATTTTCCTTACGTCTGCCCTGAAAATCTAACTGGAATCGAATTTCTTTGTGATCGCTGTTTGCAAGTTCGTTCCCTACCTCGACATTGCTAATGAGGTTTTCTCTGTTTGACAAAACTAAATCCAATATATTATTACCCCGTGTGGGTTCGGTTATATGTTGACTTAGGAAACAGTCCTGGATCGTCTCGAGAAAATCCTCTGATTCTGAGTTTCCCGTAAGGTCTGTCCATTACTCTATCTAGTCTGTACTCACCCCTGAAGATGTGAATTACACGAAAGCGCTTGGGAACTTCGTGTTTTCTTCTTTCCTGGTGGTTATCAGCATATACCTAGATCACGCGCACCTACAGTGATTTACTTGCATATATATATATATATATATATATATATATATATATATATATATATATATATATATATATATATATATATATATATATATATATATATATATATAGCCTATATATGTGTGTGTGTGTTAAGTTTGTAAGTTTTTGTACTGTTCCTTCGGATAAACAAAATCAAAGCCTCAAAACATACATACATATAAATGTACTGTACAGTACATACATAGCACCTACACACACACACACACTTGTACCGTACAGTACTCTCCAATACGTTATCATCTTGCCCAAGTCCCCAATAATTGGAAAATATGGAGGAATTTTTAACCAGAGAAAAAATATATTCTAATTATTTATAAGATAAATATTTACCTTGATTTTATATAATATAAATGTGTTTTAAAGAGGCAGGTGTGTCGGCCAATCAGCTGCTTCTCACCTGTATGAACAATAACCCAAATCGCGGAAAACGGAGTTATTGATACAGTTTCCTCGGGTCTGAAACATACATACATACATACATACATACAAGCATACATACATACATACATACATAAATACAATCATACATACATACATACATACATACATACATATATACTTATCTCTCTCTCTCTCTCTCTCAGAGCCCGGCCGCTCACCCCACCTGGTGAAGGGGGCAGTGTCGACACGTTCCTGGTAAGAGAGAAAGTTTGGTTATTTCCGCCTTAGTTTCTATGACGCAGTGAGAGAGAGAGAGAGAGAGAGAGAGAGAGAGAGAGAGAGAGAGAGAGAGAGAGAGAGAGAGAGAGAGAGAGACTTCCCCAGTATTCAGGGTTTATCAAACACACTTTTAAACCTATTGAAAGATATATTTTTTTTAGGGGCGCCAGGAACCAAATATTTTGTGTCTCAGTTTCTAGCAGGGCGTAGTAAAGGGTAGTAGGGGGTACGGTGTAGTATGGGGTGGGATAGTAGAGGGTAGTAAGGGGTAGTAGGGGGTACGGTGTAGTATGGGGTGGGATAGTAAAGGGTAGTAGGGGGTAGTAGGGAGTGGGATAGTAAGGGGTAGTAAGGGGTAGTTGGGAGTGGGATAGTAAGGGGTAATAGTGGGTAGTAGGGGGTGGGTAGTAAGGGGTAGTAGGGGGTAGTTGGGGGTGGGATAGTAAGGGGTAATAGTGGGTAGTAGGGGGTGGGGTAGTAAGGGGTGGTAGTGGGTAGGAACGGGTAGTAGAAGGTAGAAAATGATAGCATGAGTAGTAGGGGGAAGAAGATGGTTAAAAGAGGGTAAGAAGGGGAAGTAGGAGGTAGGAGGGTGTAGTAGGACTATGAGGAGGTAGTGGGGGTGGCAGTGGACAGAAGGAGGTATACACAATAGATGTGTTGAGGATAACACCAAAACACTACCCCTGATGTAACCTAACCTAACCTGACTTACGTCTAACCTAACCTAACTTACCCTAACTTAACCTAACCCTAACCTAACCTAACATAACTTACGCCTAACCTAACCTAACTTACCCTAACTTAACCCAACCCTAATCTAACCTGACTAACGTCTAACCTAACCTAACTTACCCTAAGTTAACCTAACCCTAACCTAACCTAACCTGACTTACGTCTAACCTAACCTAACCTAACCTAACCTAACCTTACCAAACACCTTCTTTTGTCTCAATACATAAAAATTCAACACCTTTTTACGTATCCAGATATTACCTGCAACCTCTTAATTTACTTCTACCTGCAGTGGAACAGACACCTCGATATCCTCCCCGGCGGCCCAAGCTCTTATCACCACACACATGTAAACACCTGACACTTTTTATCGCCTCCACACACCTGACACTTTTACCGCCTCTGTACACCTGACAAAGTTCTTACCTGTACACACCTGACGCTGTTCTTACCTGTACACACCTGACGCTGTTCTTGCCTATACACACCTGTCGCTGTTCTTGCTTGTACACACCTGTCACAGTATAGAGGCTAATAGTTCCTTCTCAACCCAGCTGGTCTTAACAATTTTCTTGGCATATGTTGTGGGATTTTTTTGTGTGGGGAGGAGTTCGGTGCCTGGCAGGTAAGGTCCGGTGCTTGTGTGTGTGTGTGTGTGTGTGTCTTACTCTGTGTCTGTATGTGTGTCTGAATCTGTGTCTGTATGTGCGTTTGTGTGCTGTCTGTTTCTCTCTGTCTCTCATTGTCTGTCACTGTCTCCCTGTTTCTGTCTGTGTCTCTGTATTTCTGCCTCTGTCTCTTTGTGTGTCTCTCAGTTTACCTGGACGGAGTGATAATTGTGTTGTCTCTTATCATGGCCTAGGACTAATTAATATTATTGATATTAACTATCATAAAGTGGGTCTCTCTCTCTCAGTGGTGTAACAGCGCGTGACGTGTACTCTGTTAACGGACATAACGGGAGTCGCAACAGGTGAGGGTAACCACGGTCTCACCGTTTACCTGAAGCTGAACACCTGTTGGACGTACGTGTGAGTGTGTGTGTGTGCGCGTGTGTGTGTTTGTGTGTTTGTGTTTGTGTGTGTTATATTTATTTACTATAAGTAACATTCAGACAGACAGACAGATAGACAGACAGACATACAGAAAGACCGGCAGACAGACAGACACAGACGAAAAAAATAGCCAAACGGAAGTAAAAGACAGAATGATAAATGTTAATGATAAACACAAACAGAGACAACGTACGCTTAAGAAATTGAAAGATACATATGGACAGAAAAAGACAAGAGGAACAGTGTCTGTGTGTCTTGATATGTCATCTGCTAGCGGTGATTGTTATAATCCAACGAGGAACTGTTAGTCTGTAATGTTTAGCATTCCAGCAAGAAGCATGTGTTGTCCGTGACGTCGTAATAAGGTCACCAATGAGACTCGCGTTTGGCGTGTGACGTAGGAGTCTTTTCACCAATACCAGTTCGTACTTTCATGACGTCACTTCCTATTGAACCAATGGGGTTAGCTTGGGCGCGTTGACACGGGAACTACAAGTATATATTGCAGGTTACTTATTTTTCTATATTAATTACAGGTAAACTGGCTTGAAACATTAAATCATTATATGATGGAGAATCTGTTATTGGGATTTTTTTTTATATAATGATTATTCGATCTTATTTATTAATGACATAAACAAGGAAATAAATGATAAGGAAAAGAACACTGGTAACTTTTTCCATAGCGGTAAGCCAGCCCCCCCTTCAGGTTATGGCAAGACGATCAGTCAGTAGTGTGTGAGGCGTGGATGAGGAGCCTACCAAGCAATCGGCTCTGAGAGGAGCGAGAGAGAGAAAAAAGATACTTTGGGAGTGTGGAACAGTAGTGAATAGTAGAAGTGGATAAAGACAGAGATAATGAAACAGTGGATTATATTAAGTGCAGTGCTGGCCACAGGTAAGTCACTTGACTGCTTATAATGACAGATTCTTGACAGGTATGACTGTTTCTTGACATCTATTGACAGTCCATCTCACATTCTCCCTTAACTGTAAACCCTGTATAAATATTTGTAAATGAGTCATGATAGTCATTTACACTACGATAGATTAGGTTAATGATATGTTGGGTTAGGTTAGTTTAGGTTACTGTTAAGTTGGGTTAGGTTAGGTTAGTTCAGGTGAGTGTTATGTCGGGTTAGGTTAGTGTTAGTTTGGGTTAGATTTGGTTAAGATTAAGTTAGGTTAGGGTTAGATTGGGTTACTGTTAGGCTTGGTTAAGATTAGGTTAGGTTACTGTTAGGTTGGGTTAGGTTATTTTTAGTTAAGATCAGGCGAGGATGATTTAGGTTAATTTTAGATTAAGTTATCGTTAAGTTAGGTTGGGACAGTTTAGTTAAGGTTAAGTTTCATTAATAATAAGGGAGGTTAACGTCAGGTGAAGAAATTTTTAGGTAACATTAGGTCAACTAAATTTGGGTAAAATCAAGTTACAAAAAACGAGATACACAATAGATTAGGCTATTTAACAGTAGGTGGTAAATCCAGGTATTTCTACGGTGTTTTGAGGTATGAAATTACTTAGATATCTTTGGCGTTTGTGTGACCCCGAAATAGTACATCACATTAACCTTTTTTAAGATATTTTTTTTCCGTTTTTTATAAGTGTGTTTTAATTGTTTTAATGTTTTTGTATGTTTCATTGAGGGGTTTGGGCAACTCTCTCTCTCTCTCTCTCTCTCTCTCTCTCTCTCTCTCTCTCTCTCTCTCTCTCTCTCTCGGTGTCTGTGGGTGCATCAGACCGTCTGCCTGACCTTAACCCGGAGTTAGCGGGCAACGTAGTATTACATAGCCCGGAAGTGCGCTGTAGTCTAACCTTGCTGTAACCTAGTGAACTGAGATAGAGAAAGTTAACTAGAAAATAGAATTAACTAAGTAAAAGTCGTAGAGAAAGAGAAGGAGGGAAGAATGAGAAACAGACAGAGATTAGATGTAGAGAAGGTTTATGTGAAAGAAAGAGAAATTTGATTGTGAGAGAGAAAAAAAATAAGGTATAGAGAGAGAGAGAGATAAGAGGAAATTTGAGTGAGAGAAAATGGAAGAGAGCAAGTAAGTATAAAACATCTTTATTGATCAGTGAAGATGTTTGGCTCTCCGGCTGTCTAAGTGAAAGAGGGAGAGACGAATAGACAGGTAGATAGAGAGAAAGACAGAGAGTAAGAGAACAATATATAGAGACGACAGACAGACATGTGGTTAATAAACATTCCTAAGTATATAAATTCTCACACTCAATCTCTCTCCAGCTAGATAACTCGCATAGTCTCTCACAGTCAAACACACACACACACACATACATACACACGCACACACACACACACATAGACACACGCACTCACACCCTTCACGCACATCCCCTCCCCACACACTCACCCGCACACGCACACTTACATCCCTCGCACACACACACTACACACTCACCCCCGCCCATGCACACACTTTCACACACCCACACTCTCCCAATCACTGTCCGACGCCCATACATCCACACACGTACACTCACATCCCCCACACAACACACACACACACACAAAGGAAAATTATAGAGTCGATAAGAGGAAAGGCATAGAGAGAAAGCAAGGGAATGGAAAACAGGAGAAGAAGAGGAAAAGAGAGAGAGAAAAGAGAAACTCCTATTAATAAATATTTAATTAGTCGCCAACACCCAATTATGTCATTACATTCCTTATCTCTTATTTATTATATATTATATCTATCTCAGTCTCTCTTATCTCCATCTTTATCTCTCTCTCCCGCTACGATCTATTTCTCTAGTTTCTCTACTGATCTCTATTTCTCTTTCTCTCATCTTTGTAAAGGAAAACTTGCATGAATAGTGTTTGCTCTCTCTCTCTCTCTCTCTCTCTCTCTCTCTCTCTCTCTCTCTCTCTCTCTCTCTCTCTCTCTCTCTCTTGATCACTTGTTACTGTTGAATTGAAATCTCTTTACTGGATAGATCTCTCTCTCTCTCTCTCTCTCTCTCTCTCTCTCTCTCTCTCTCTCTCTCTCAATATGCACAGGGTAGGAGTACTCTATATGTGTATTTGTTCATATGCATATGCAGTACATACTGAGAAGCGTGTAACTGTTTTGTGAATTATGCGGGCTAAGGTGTGTGTGTGCATGTAGTGTATGTTGATGTTTAGTATGTGTGTATAATGTATATTGGTGCTTGTTAGTGTGAGTGGTGTGTATGTGTGTATGTATAGTGTATGCTGGTGTGTGTAATGTATGTGTGTGTGTAGTGTGTGTGTGTGTATAGTGTGTGCTGGTGTGTGTAGTGTATGTGTGTGTGTGTGCGTGTGTGTATGTGAAGTGTATGTGTGTGTGTGTATACTGTGTACTGGTGCGTGTAGTGTATTTATGTGTGTGTGTGTAGTGTATGTGTGTGTGTAGTATGTGTGTGTCTGTATAGTGTGTGAGTGTGTGTGTATAATATGTGCTGGTGTGTGTAGTGTATGTGTGTGTGTGAAGTGTGTGTGTGTGTGTGTGAAGTGTGTGTGTGTGTGTATAGTGTGTGCTGGTGTGTGTAGTGTATGTGCGTGTGTGTGTAGTGTGTGTGTGTGTGTATATAGTGTGTGCAGTGTATATGTGTGTGTGTGGACGGATGTGGTGTGCGTTTGTGAATAGATAAATGGGTTGAGTATGCACGTGTTTGGCTGTGTGGGCGTTCGACTGTTTGAGGGAGATGAAGAGAGTATCTGTGTGTGTTTATTTGTGTACCCGCGTGTGTGTACCATCAGAGAGAGACGCACACAGGAATGATGACGTCACACATCTTGGATACTGACTAACGGCACTTGGTCGAGTTGCCGGGTCGCTTATTTCCTCCCGAATACAAATCCCAGTCCATTTTCTCTCCAATAAAAAACGAAGACCATTAATAAAAAAAACTACATTCACTGAACCATTAAATTATTGGCTGATTAAGTTAATGAAAAATGTAAATAGATTATTGTGAAAGCTTTGGGTTTTTTATACGGGTTACATGGCAGCGAAAATATCTGTGAATGTGTTAACTCCGAGTTACCTTCCAGCGTCTTTACCGTTGAGGCGACCAGCGTGGAGTACAGAAAAAAGAGTACTCTCTCTCTCTCTCTCTCTCTCTCTCTCTCTCTCTCTCTCTCTCTCTTCGTTCGTATAATCTGTGCTTAGTTTGTTTGATGATTTATTTTAATTTCTTCTTTTTTGTCTTCCTTCTTTTCCATTGATTAATATTATCCTTCTCCACTTCATCCTCCTCCTCTTCCACCACAACCACTTCCTCCTCCTCCTCCTCCTCCTCCTCCACCAGCCCCGTGACCTCATGACTGGGTCAGCGCGTGACCCTGACATATGTATAAAAACACAAGACATCACTTACCTGGCCCTTCACCTTGTTCCTCCTGGTCTGGTGCACCTGGTCTATCTGTGTGTGTGTGAGGGAGAGAGAGAGAGAGAGAACTTGATCTGGTTAGCCTGATTCACCTAGACTGAGAGAGAGAGAGAGAGCTTGATCTGGTTAGCCTGATTCACCTAGACTGAGAGAGAGAGAACTTGTTCCTGCTCGCGCAGTACGTGTTGACTTTTTTGTGGACTGGTGGATGGAGAGAGAGAGGAAAGAAATCGCAGAAAAGGGAAAGAGAGAAAAAAATAGAAAATCCCTCGTGATGTGGGTGAGGCAAAAACGAGAGAGAGATGAAAAAAAGTGGGACAAATAAATCGAGTTTAAGAGAGAAAACAAACATGAGAGAAGGTAAAAAAAATATTTAGAAGGCAAAAAAGAGTGAAGAAGAGAGATAGAGCGAGAGAAAGAATAAGAAAGAAAGGGAGGAAGAAACAGGTAAACACGAAGTGCAATAAGTAAATGAATGCAGGAGAACAGGTTGGTGAGAGAGGGAGAGAGGTGGGGAGTGAGGGAGGGACATATTCCGTTAGTAGGTCAGGAATGCCTGCCTGACCACTTCACCCATCCTACTACCACTACCTTGCCCACGTCCCCTACCACTACTACCACCACTACTACTGTCACCCACCGCTACTACTGCCGTTGACCTTACCACCACCAGTACCACCACCACCACTGCTTCTACTACTGCCTTTAACCTTACCACCACCAATACTACTATTACCTCTGCTACCAATACTACCTTACCACCACTATTACCATTATTACCACCACCAATACCACAACCACCATCATCATTACCACCACCATATCCACTACTACCACTATCATCACCACCATATCCACTACTACCACTATCACCACCACCACCCTCAGCCACCACGTACTACTACCACCATTAACACTACTACCACCACCATTACCACTACCAACAAAACCGCCCCAGACGCATTATACCATCATAGACTCTACAAATATTACCATACACACCCACTGTCATATACACAGACGAACACACAATCAGACTTTTTGATAGATAGTATATACAAACACACGTAAACTACCAGCAATAATATCTAATATTTTTAAAGCACTTTATCTCTCCTCAGTCATAACCAAGCTTATCTTGTCTCACTAAAACGTAAATATAGACAGGCAGAGCACGTCGGGGTCAGGGTCGGTCAACACACCAGCAAGGTTTTCTTCAGTACACGGGTTCAATGTTTTGAGCCTTCTGTACTCTCTCTCTCTCTCTCTCTCTCTCTCTCTCTCTCTCTCTCTCTCTCTCTCTCTCGGTCATTCACCAGTCCGTGGGCACACTGCCAAATGTGCCTTTATCTGGTTCATGACACAGATAACTACTGCTGGGCCTCTGTGACTCAGCCTTAGTGTTGATGTGACAGACAGACAGACAGACAGACCAAAAAACATGGATTTATGAAATGTTGTCATCTTAAATATTCATTACTTGGGCTTGTATCTGTACCTGTACATCTATGTGTACTTGTACTTGTATTTGCATTTGTACCTCTGTTTTAACTGTACCTGTCATTGTACCTGGCGACCGTAATCTTGTTTTAATTAGTAAAAGGTGTGTGGAGGCCGCGTACACCATTGTTATTATAATAATCACCAGTATCATTATTTTCACCTTATTCATCATCATTACCACCACCACCACCACCATCATCATTACAAACATCATCATCATCATCACTACAATCGTCATCATCATCATCTTCACTACAATCATCATCACTACTGTACAATCATCATCATCACTATCATCATCATCATGATCATTGGCTCATATCCGCATTATTTATCCATTATTTTCTGCAAATTAATGTCTTTTTCCTCTTCTTCTTCCTCTTTTTCTCCTCCTCCTCCTCCTCTCACCCCACCCATCACCTCGAGTACACACACACATTTGGGCACAGATCCTGGTCATCGTGTCTTTAGCGGCCCCTGGTGGCGGCTTCTTCTCCTAACGGTATAAGCCAGGTGTGGTGGTAGTGGGTGGAGGGGGATGGTGGTGGTAATGGTTAGTAGCGGGTGGTGGTGGTCGGTGGAAGGGATGGTTGTGGGTGGGGGTGCCCTCTCTCTCTCTCTCTCTCTCTCTCTCTCTCTGACATACTTCTTATTCAACCTTCAATTTAACTTTGATGAAATACCAACACGCACAGGTAAAAAAACTCACCTCTGTATCACTTGTCTTAAGTCCTATATTACCATAACACTATATTATTGTAAGTTCAAGTTTGTAATCCCATGTGATGATCGATGTACTGTATCTGATTCTCGACTTAGTGTCATAAATAATTAAAGGTTAATTTAGACTATTATCTCAAGATACGTAAGATGACGACTTAGCGGTGAGTGACTCTTTAATAAGGTGAGGTAGTATTTTTGTCAGTCTGTGTCCTTGAGTCCTCTTCTGATGTCACAGTAGAGTAACAGAAACCATTTTGGGCACTAATACCCCTGCCCCCCACCCCCCCCCCCCCCTACCCCCCCCCCCCACCCAAGCTTAGGACCTGCACGACGGAGGGATGGGTTGAGTGTTAAGATCTTCGTTGATTGTGTTGGGTTTGGTTAAATTGAGTTGGGTTAGGTTCGGTTGGGTTAAATTAGATAAGGTTAAGTTAGTTTAGCTTCATATGTAGGTTGGACGGATATATGAGTGATAGAGGTTAGGCCTGGTCCAATAGGCCCGCGGCAGTTTCCTCCATGCCCATGTTCTTAAGTTAGGTTTGGTTAGTTTAAGAATGGTTAAGTTGGGTTAGGTTACCGTAGATTGGGTTGCGTCGAGTTAAGTTAGCCTAGATTTTTACCCTAGTTAACGTCCCCATAATTACAATTCAACTCCGACACGAAAAGAGATTCTCCGTAATTTTTACGTTAATCATTCTCCATAAACACGGCTGAGAGTGTGAATTCAGCGGAAAGTTTGATTGACTTCTCGTTGCCACAGAGCTCCACCAAGACACGTTCTCACATCTCCAGTTAACGGGTGTAGATATAACGTTAGAGCAGCTGAGAACGTGTGGTTTTATCGGCCCTCCAGTGAACCAGTTAGACACGAGGTATTATTTGAGTATGTTGACAGTTAGTGACATTCTCACATAACCAGTTAGGAGAAAAAAAATTAGCTGCCCAATAATGTCTGCGAAGCCATCTTTGAATTGTAGCTTATTGAGTCAGTTACACACGTTCTCATATCCGCCACAGTTAGGAGGAAAATTAGCATTAAGATTCTTTGAGAATTTACCTGGAGAGAGTAGTTTTTTCTCTCATCTCCAGGTATTAAATAAATTATATGATGAACTTTCATGAATCCAGATTATCCAGGTGCCTCAGGTCAGGGCGTATCTCCTGGCCTCAGCATCAAGGTTACCTGAGATGACCCTTTATTATTGAGTTCAGTTGTTGAGCTAACCAAATAATTAGGCCCGATGGAGAGGATATATATATATATATGCTGATAACCACAAGGAAAAAGAAAACACGAAGTTCCCAAGCGCTTTCGTGTAATTCACATCTTCAGGGGTGAGTGCAGACTAAGTTTGTACTCACTTAGTCTGTACTCACCCCTGAAGATGTGAATTACACGAAAGCGCTTGGGAACTTCGTGTTTTCGTTTTCCTTGTGGTTATCAGCATATACCTGGATCACGCGCACCGACAGTGATTTATTTGCATATATATATATATATATATATATATATATATATATATATATATATATATATATATATATATATATATATATTATATACAGGGAGATAGTAATGCAGAGACATACAGGGAGTTTTACAGAGACGTTGAGAGAGATCGATAGAATTAGAGAGATGTAAGGAGAATTAGAAAAACGTAGAGAGAATTGGCGAGAGATAGAGAGACTTAGAGAGAGTTAGAAAGAGGTAGAGAGACGTATTGGGAATCAGAGAGAGACGTTGGATGATGTGAGAAGATACAAGTGACGAGTACACCGCTAGTCATCGCCGGCCGACCATAGCTGATTACAGTTACCTCTCTCCCCCTGAGTGTGTGTGAGTGAGTGTGTGTGTGTATGTGCATGTGTGTGTGTGTGAGACAGATATAGAAAGGTAGACAGATAAACAAACATTGAGAGAAGGGAGAAGGAAGTTATACCAGTAAACCCATAGTAAAACCCTCCCTCCCTCCCTCTCCCTATCCCTCCAAAACAAAAGCCACGAAACAAAACAAAACAAAACAAAATGCCCCTCTTCCCCCTCCCTCATCCTCCTTAAGTAACAATAGACAATAAAATCACTACATCTGAGGACGATCGAATCCGCTAAAGCAGTTTGCTGACCCAGAGAAACACGATGCTCGTTTATCAAGTCAAGTGGCTTCCTGACGAACGAGCTCTGTCGTCTATGCATCTTATTGTTTAATTGCTTTCTTTGTGTCGTCTGTACATCAGCTGTTTCTTGTTTACAGTCATCTATACACCAGCTAATTGTTTACATTGTGTAGTCTTGCTATTTTCGTTTTGTAGAAATGAGTCTCTCTCTCTCTCTCTCTCTCTCTCTCCTTTTTTCGTTTTCTTTCTTTTCCTCTTTAATCTTTTTCAATTTCCTTCAATTTTCCCTTTTTCTTGTATTTCATTTGTTTTTTCTTAGTTCTTTATTTAGTGTCGTATTCGTTTGTTTTCATTGTTTCTTCTTTCATCTCATTTCTTTATTCCTGCCCTTCACTATATACTTTTTCTTGAGTCTATTTTCACACACACACACACACACACACAATGTATGTAATAAGTCATTTATGTCCAATGTATATTTTCAGCCTTCGGGCTGCAGAACTTTTTCAATAAACCGTTAATTATTATTATTATTTATTATTACATATCCTCGGCCCCTGCCCACCTCGCACAGTCCGCCACTACAACAAAATTCAGCCCATAAGAGCCGCACCGATAGATATAAGAATAGCACCATCCCATCTATTGTTAAAATAATAAAAAACTCCTGATTTATGTACTGTACAGCCCTGTAAATGTATTGAACGTATATTATTTTGTCTAAATCACATTTAAGTTTGTATATTTTCAGCCACCGGCTGTAACTCTATTAATAAACCGTTTATTTTTATTATTATTATTTATTATTACACACACACACACACACACACACACACACACTCACACACACACACACACACACACACACACCATGGCGTGGGAGGCGTGTTAACCCACTATACTCCATAAGCTCTCCAGGGCGTGACGTAGGTGGCGTGAATGTGTGACGACTTCTAATGGTGCACGGAATGTGTTACACTCACTCATGCTCCCTAATACTCCCTCACACTCTCACACTTCATCACACTCCCTTACACTCCCTCACAATCCTCGATATTCATTCACACTCCCTTATACTCCTGATACTCCCTCACATTCCCCTATTCTCTCCCACATTAACCCTCACGCATCATAGAAATTCCCTCTCCTTCTCTTCCCTGTCCTTCTCTTCCCTCTCTCCTTCCTCCTCCCTCTACTCTTACACTACTCTCTTCCCTCATTCATTTCCTCCTTGTTTGCTTATTCCTTTTTATCCTGTTTCCTCATTTCCCTCCCTTGTCCCCACTCCTTCGCCTCCCCATGACCCCAATAATAAACACAACATATATCAACTTTATGCATAATACATACGAAACAAGGCAATCAAAGAGAGTCTGGCAGTTCCGGGTCATGATGGTTCGCAACGGGATGGTGCCATGACGGTGAACTTAACCTAATCAAACATGATTTAATCTAACCTAGCATGATTTAGCCTAATCTAACTTAAACTAACATGATTCATCCTAACGATGGGTAGTTTCAAATATAGGTTTGACGGATGTATGGGCGGTAGGGGTTGGGTGTAAAAGGGGCTGCCTCGTTTGGGCCAATCGGCCCGCTGCAGTTTCCTCTATTCTTATGTTCTTATGTTCTTAACTAATCTAACATGATTCAGCATAATCTAACTAAACATGATTTAACTAATCTAACCTAACATGATTCAACCTAACCTATCATGACCTAATCAACCTAACCTAATCTAACCTAACCCATCATGACCTAACCAATTTAACCCAATCTAAGGCAATTTTTAGTGGGCCAAGAGTTTAATTGCATAAGTGAGAACCATTGAGCCTAATGGGAGCGCGCGCACTTAACATTCAATAGTTGGGTGACTGAAAAGTTTGTGACATACTACAACTTGTGCGCAGTGGAATAGTTGGCCAACTCTCATGTGATTGTTGGTTTCAACTTGTGTGAGCGCACAAGCAGCGGACTTTTGGTCGACTCTCACCTTAGTCCGAAGGCGAACACTTATTTTCTTGCCTTTAAAGTTTCGAGAAGTCCATAATACAACTGTAATAAATTGACCAACTGTAAATTGCAAGTGCTCGGGAATTCAAGTCGGCCAACAGTTTCGTCGGCTGGTGCGTGTGAAAAAACGAATTGGCCAATAAACAATCGGCCCCCTCCTCTTGCTTTCATTCCTTCTCTTCCCGTTTTCCTTCTTTTCTCTATGTCCTCTTTCCTCGACCGTCTCCCAGTGACTTCCTCCTCATCTTCTTCTTCTTCCTCCTCCTCTTCTTCCTCCCGCCTCCTCCTCCTCATTCACCTATTCCTTCTCCTCCTCCCCCTCCTCCCTCGCTCCCAAGGTTTACATACAATCAGCTGACTACAAGTTTTACCAAGTGCTAGTGTTGTGTGGTAGACAGAAAATAAACAAATAATGTCACTGTTTTGGGGGCGTCCACTGGTGATTACCATAATTATCGAAGGTTTAATTAGCACCTGCGTGTATTAGTCAGTGTGTGTGTGTGTGTGTGTGTCTGTTTGTTTGTCTGTCTGTGTAATTATCATTCTTTAACGGGATAATGTATAAAGCATTAGCTCACCCACGAAAAAAATACCCAACACACAAATCACGAAAGGCTACAGAATTTTATCACAATACATACTTTCACAAGATACTACTACTACTGCAACTACTACTACTACTACTACTAATAATAATAATAATATAAAAAAAAACATCGCCAAGACCGTGTTGTTACGGTCCACAGGTTCCAACACTATACTGTACTGTACGCCCAAGGGTGTTGTCTCTTACTATGGATCGGTTCAGACTCTAATTAAACCCACCCTGATGATCCACTTACCTATATTATGGTGTTTATATTTACAAAAGACTTAGTAACCTAATTCTACGCCCTGTTTAAAGGCTTTATTACCAATATTTACCCTCCAATTATCTTCATCATAAGTTAATGCATAATGCCGTATTCTTATTCTTTTATCTTTGAGTGGTACAATAACCTACATTACTCCTTGTTAGAAAATGTTAAATGTAGGTGATGTTTTATGGTTAGTGTTGGGCTGTTTACAGTAACACCTGTTAATTGTCTTACCTGAGAAAGTATTAGTAGATGTTACCTGTGTTACCTGTGTGTTAATGTTACCTGTATTACCTGTATGTTAGTCTATTTATCTGTTTGTCTGACTGTCTCTATGTCTTTTATGTCAATCTATATATCTGTCCATATATTTGTGTCTGCTTGTGTGATGCTCTCTCTCTCTCTCTCTCTCTCTCTCTCTCTCTCTCTCTCTCTCTCTCTCTCTCTCTCTCTCTCTCTCTCTCTTTCTCGCTTTCTCTTTCTTCCCTCTACACACACACACACACACACACAGGGATGGGAAAGAAAGGGAGGGAGAGATGGAGGGGCAGGTGGTGATCACATGAAGTAGGAAAGGAGCAGATGAAAGGGAGCGAACTCGTAACAATGGTTTTAAATTAGACAAATTCAGATTTAGTGGCGAGATGGGTAAACATCGGTTTGGAAATAGAGAAGTGGATGAGTGGACCAAGTTACCAAACATCATTATTGACTCGAATACGATGGATAGGTTCAAATATAGGTTGGATGGATATATGAGCGATAGGGGTTGGGGTGCAAACGGGACTGCCCAGTATGGGCCAATAGGCCCGCTGGAGTTTCCTCCATTCTTATGTTCTTATGTTCTTAGGGGAGAGTTGGAGGTAAGTGGATGAGGAGAAGGGTAGGGAAGGAATGTTGGAAGGTGAGAAAAAGAAAGAGTAAGAGGAAGAAAATGAATGAAAAAAGAGAAGGGAAAGGATGAAAAGAGGTAGAGGAAATGAAGAAAAGGAGTTAATAAAAGGAAGGGAAGAAAAGATAAGGAAGAGAAAGAGAAAAGAGTTTGTGGTGAAGACAGAGAGAAAGAGAGATGGGGAGACAGATAAATAGATATATAGATCGAGAGATAAAACAAGAACGGAAAGAAAGATGAAAATGAGAGAGAGAGAGAGAGAGGGAAAGAGAGAGACGAAGATGGGAAAACTAGAGAGCGAGATGGGGGGGGGGGGGGAGGGAAGAATGAATCAGGAGTAAGGTATTCCTAGCCCCGCCTTCCTGACACACACACCCACCCCTTACCTCACCCCCACCCCTTACCTCACCCCCACCCCTTACCTCACCCCCACCCCGCCGGTTCTACTTTCTCCAGGATAACACAACAGGATACAACTGAATCACCCCCCCCCCCCTCACAAAACCCTCCCTTCCTCTCCACCTCCCTCCTCAACTAACTGACAACGCTCCTTATATTCCTGAGTCGGGTTGCTTCTTCTTCTTCTTCTTCTTCTTCTTCTTCTTTCTTTCTTTCTTTCTTTCTTTTTTTCTTTCTTTCTTCTTATTCTATAGTGAAGAAGTCGACCAAGATAGTTTTAGTTTAACAAATTTATTGGCAGAGCTTGTAGTACAGTTTGCCTATTCTGAGTAATTCAGTCAGGTCTTGACACTGAGGGTGGTATCACTTCTCACTGTCACGCAGGACAGAGGTTCATACACAAAGAAATACATCATATTCATTAACAACTATAAATGTATAGAGGTCAGATTCATATGGATAATGTCACTGTTCACTGCCATGCAGGACAGAGGTTCGTACACAAAGATTTGCATCATATTCATTGACAGTACATATACATATATGTAAACACACACACACACACATATACATACATATGCGTATATACATACACATATACATGTACACGTACATATACATGCACACACGCACACATACATACATATACGTCGGTCAGATTCATGTGGGTAATGTCACTTTTCACTGCCATACAGGACAGAGGTTCGTACACAAAGAATGCATCATATTCATTGACACTATATATAGGTCAGATTCATGTGGGTAATGCCACTGTTCACTGCCACGCAGGACAGAGGTTCGTACACAAAGAAGGAAATACATCACATTCACCAGCAGCATATATGGGTCAGTGGATCACATACATTGGAGTCATATTCTAGTTGAAGACTAATCAGTGTGGGCTAGCAAATTTGGGATAAACAGCAAGAATGTCCTCAAGCACACCTGATTCAATGAAGTAATTACATAGTTCAAGATACAGTAAGTCAGGTGGCCTGAAGTCTTTGACAGTGTCACATTCAATAATATAGTGTTCAAGTGTATGCTTTAAAGGTTTATCACAAAGTTTACATGCTGAGTGTTCCGGTATGGGTACAGCGTTACTAACTTGCCAGATGTGTCTGTATCCTAGCCTAATTCTGGCCACGACTACATCACATTGTCTGGTTCTGTCCTTATGCTGGCCATACCGGTACCTCTTGTTACAAAATTTGTCATATTTACTAATGCTACAACTGTCAGGTCTCTCTGCATTTCTCACTTCTTCTAGATCAGAGTTCATGATTCTGACTTGAATGTTTTTAATTACGGCATTGGACAGACCAAGGTCACGGTCAACATTTTCTTTCTTACACCCCTCATTGGCCAGTCTATCAGCACGGTCATGATACCTGATTCCAACATGGGACGGAATCCACACAAATTCGATACGAAAGTTGTTCTCATTGGCAGTTATCACATTCCTTTTAATATCACATGCAACTTTAGACATAGAACCTGACGGGCTGTTCATTGATTTCAAAGCACTTTGAGAGTCACAGAATATCACCCCACCTCCATTTTCTTTGAGGTAGTCTGTGGCTAAGTAGATTCCAGTTAGTTCAGTTTGTGTTGTGCTGGCCCAGTTGTTTAGCCTTTGTTTGTTTGACACTATCATCTCTTTTTCTTTATATATTACAATTGCACAGCCTGTTCTACCTGTGTTTGTCTGCACAGAACCATCAGTAAAAGCATAACATTCACTTGATTTAATACTCTGTATGTGTCTGTTAATAGTTTCTAGTGTGACACATCTCACCACATCGGTGTTTAACATTTGCTTACTACCAACAGATAAGCACATTTCACCGCTCAACCTCTTGGAAAACTTCCATACTTAAGCCCTCTTCCCCACCTCCCCACCTTCGCCTTAGCCCGTTATAGAGGAAACGGGAATCTGTGTTTGTTTATTTACATTCTGGAACACGTTCTTGGAATTCTGTTTGGGGGGAGGGAAGGAAAGGGGAAGAGGGAGGAGGAAAGAGAGGAGGGAGCGGTTTGCGGTTGAAAAGTTTATTTTCTGTAATGTTACCTCTCTCTCTCGCTCTCTCTCTCTCCGTTCAACAGCTGGTCGTCATCATCTACATGTAACACGTCATGTTCACGCCATCTGTGTATCATACAAAAACCACCTGTCTGAAGTAGCCAGGTGGTGGAGGCAATAGGTGGTCATATGGTCGTCTTCGTCATCATGTGGTCATCAATCGTCGAGTGACCTTTGTCGTACGGTCGTGTCCCTTGTCGTCTTGTCGTCTCCTTTATGTGGTCGTCTTCCTCATCGTGTGGTCGTGTTCCGCGTCGTGTAGTCGTGCTCCGCGTCGTGTGGTCTTTGTGGTCGTCTTCCTCATCATGCAGTCATCATGGTCGTGTGGTGATTGTGGTCTAGTCCTCCAGAAGGAAGTAATGAACCCAACGTAGTAACTCACGGAAGTTCCTGTCATCACCACCACCTGCTGCTGCCGTTAACCCACCTGAACCATGATCTGTGCAGACAGACAGACAGATAGATAGATAGATAGATAGATAGATAGGGAGAGTGGTAGGGTAGACGGAGGCAGGTAGTGCCAGTGACACAGCAGGACACGGGGTTGGTCTCCTGTGGGTGGTCTTAGAAGTTAAACTTCCAATTTAGTACCTTTGGAGATGTGTTCCAGACATACCCCCCCAAAAAAATAAAGGACTTGGGATACTGAAGTTAAGAAAGTGGGCTTGGGGGCAAGCTAATGAGTGGGCTAGAGGGTGGGCTGGTGAGTGGGCAAAATAGGCGAGAGTCTTGTGAAACTTCGTCGGACATATTGCAGCACGCGAGCATTAACAAAGTATTTTAGCTATTTATTAGAAAAAAATATCATTCTACCAGCACCTTAAGAACTAAGTCTGGACGTGTCAAAGTGATATCAATGAGTTGATAAAGAAATTGGTATCACGTTCATCAAGGGAGTCGTAGGCGGAAACACGACAGGATGTAGCAAGTCTTGGTAAACAGCTGTACTCGTAGGTAATGCCAGCCACACCACATGTCTCCTAACAGGTTATAATACTGGATGTCAGCTGGTAGTATGAAACGGGGTGTTGTATGCCAGTGTCGGTGTGTGTGTGTGTGAAAAGGGGTCTTGCTTGCCAGGGTGTGTGCGTGAAATAGTCTTGTATGCCAGTGTATGTGTATTAAACAAGGTTTTTCAGAACTCATTCACAAAATAAAATTAGAATTTTAAGTATGCACTTTGTGGTTAGTATTTGTCGTGGCAACTGATCTGTTAAGTCGCTCCTCATTTGTTTATTAGCGGTGAGGTGGCCGTGTGTGTGTGTGTGTGTGTGTGTGTGTTGCCTTCAAACATAAAGGTGCTGATAATTTTCTCACTTAATATTTACAACTGTTGATATACGGATTTATGAGACAAGAGGCTTGAAATTATTAAACGTAAGATAATAAGCATTAAATTATGATCAACTGAAGAAAAAAAAAGACATAAATCATCTAATATACACCAACTGTCAGCTCACATTACTGTTTACACAAAGTCATCACTTCGGGCGTTCAGACAAAAGTTTGTATTTTTAATGATCAAACTCCTACAAATATCATCTACTAACGCCTTTATTGACGTGAAACTTAATGTAATGAAATATCTTTATGGGAGAACAACCCAGAAAATTAATCATTCTCTTAAGTATGTGTGTGTGTGTGTGTGGAGGAGGGGAGGGGTAGAGAAGAGAGGGAGGGAGGGGGGGGAGGGGTAATGAAAATGACTTGCAAGTTTAGGTAAGGGGCCACGGTGACCAGATGACGCCTCCCGCTCGCCTTCCCCTCCCCCTCCTCCTTCCTTCCTTCCTCCATTACTCCTCCCTCCTCCCTTCCCCCTCCCTTTACCCACCACCAGGTTACCACCCCTGTCGCCTAACCCCCCGTCCCTCTTTCCCTTCCCCTTCCTCCTTTTCCGCCCCCTATTCTCTCTCTCCTTTACCCCTCCCTCTTTTCGAATGAATTTCTCTCTTCAATAACACACACACACACCAGATACTATCGTACTTTTACCTTTAAATCATTAATCTGTAGTCAACGATAACACTAGTACCCCATATAGCACAGATGGAACACAACTCATTTCAGGTAAGATATATAACATTAATAATTGATGTGGGAAATATTAAAAATGTTTTATATACAGGAAGAGTCAAGTAGGTGTTAAAATGTCTCGGGAAAGAGATAAGAAGAACTGGTTTTGATTGGAAGCAAAACGGCGCAAGGATGTATGAGATCGTTTTAGGAAGAATTAAACTTTTTTTTTTTAAAGCAGAACTACATGAAGGAAGTGTAATATTCCCGTGGTTACTTTTAATATTCATGGAAGTTGTAGTAAGAGAAGTGAAAGCAAGAGTAATGAAGGAAGAGGCTAGTTCGGTGACTAAACAACATGATGTAAATGAGAGATGAATCAGCTGCTGTTTACTTATGACGCTGTTCTTGTGGGCGATGCAGAAGAAAAGTTACACGCGTTAAATAATGAGTTGGGAAGAATATGTATTACATGAGAGTTACAGTGAATGTGAGGAAGAGTAAAGTGATGAAAATAGAGGTAGAGAGAACATGAAAATAAATATTAATGTGAATGGAGATATTATGGAAGGATTTATTTGTTTAGGTATCAGGAAACTGTTGCTCAGTAAATGGAGCTTTGATTGATAATAACATTGTATAAATCAGAGGATAGGGAGAGAGGAAGACCAAGAAAGAGATAGATGGTAAAAGGATGGGGTGAAAGACGCACTACAAGTAATGGATACCCAGGAAGCAGCGGTGTTCGTGAATGAGTGGACAGCATCATGGTGTCCAGTGATTGTTTGGGGGAAAGACGTGTTGCTGATTGCCGAAGCTGACGTGTGTGTGTGTGAGTGTGTGTATGTGTGTGTGTGTGTGAGAGAGAGAGAGAGAGAGAGGTCTAAACCCATTGGCCCTTCTTAGATAGAGAGGGAGACGGGGGGGGGGGGTCCTCAACCCACTGGCCTCAGCATTACCCTGAGAAACTGAGTCATTACCACTGGGAACTTTCGCATCACCCCAATAGATAAAACCGCTCCATCCCTCACCTTCTTCTCTCAACAACCCCCCCCCCCCTCGTCTCCCTCCATCATCTCCTTTTCTCAACACCCTCCCACTCCCCTCCCACTCACCTCCTTCTCCCAACTCCCTCCCTTAACTCCCTCCCCCTTCCCTTAACTCCTTCCCCCTTCCCTCACCTCCTTCGCCCTCTATCTCTTACCTCCCTCATCTTCCTCACCCTCCCACACCAACAAATGGGCTACAATCTCTCACAGGTTCTCACTGGAGATGTGAGAACCTATCTTAACTGCCTCTCTCCTAAGCCTCGACACAGAGAAGAGACCTTAAAATGGCGTCAGATGTACACAGTGCCTCTGAGTCACCAGATAACCTTCTTTTAACCCCGTAATTACGAAAAAATAAGATAATAGCTCTTTGAAATTACAACACAAAGATAATAACTTAAGAGGCGTTGAAATTACGAACAAGTAGAATGCATACATACATGCATACATAATTATTTAGTAAAACAGTCATACGGGATTACAGGTATACAATTATACATAGATAGTTGATTTATAATAACTCACATCTTTGAGAATTCTGAGAGAACACCCCTTAAGAACACCCTGTGTAAGAGAGACAGAGAGAACATCCCTTAAGAACACCTTGAAAGACAGAGAGAACACTCCTTAAGAACACCCTGTAAGAGAGACAGAGAGAACATCCTGTAAGAAAGACAGAGAAAACACTCTTTAGGAACATCCTGTAAGAGAGATAGAGAGAACACCCTTTAAGAACATCATTGTAAGAGAGACAGAGAGAACACCCTTTAAGAACATCCTGAAAGACAGAGAGATCACCCTTTAAGAACATCATTGTGCAGAACACTGCCGTTCATGCCATCGTGGAGTTGACTCAAAATGGCGATGAACTTTGGTGGGCAACCAAAACGGCTGAGGGTCCGCCAGAGAGCTTCCCTGTTGACCGAGTCGAAGGCAATATACAGGTCACGACGCTGTTCTCTGCGCTTTTCCAATATCTGACGGGCAGTAAAGATCATGTCAGTGGTGCCACGTGATGGTCTGAAGCCTCATTGAAATTCTGGAAGGAAGTTTTCCGCCTCAGGAAGAAGTCTGTTTAGGAGGACTCGAGCGATATTCTTGCCAGCTAGGGAGAGCAGCGAGATCCCGCAGTAGTTGCCACAGCCTGACTGGTCTTCTTTGTTCTTATGAATATTGACAATGGAGGCATCTTTAAGAGCTTGAGGGATTTCCTCCTTTTCCCATATATTCTCCAGGAGAGAATGGAGACGGCTGGTAAGCAGAGGTCCTCCTGCTTTATACACCTCGGCTGAGATTCTATCAGGCCCTGAGGTTTTGTTATTTTCCACCTGTTTAATGGCAGTAGCTACCTCTTCTAGGGATGGGGGATAGCTGAGGTCGGTCAGCCATAGATGCAATGAATGGCAGTGCTCTTTTCAGCGTTGAAGGAGACCTTCGTCTTCTTTAATTATGTAGTTACCATCAGATGAGCGAAAGGGGGCTGTGCCACGAGTGACTGGCCCATAAAATGTTTTAGTGGAGATGAAAAATTCGCGCATATTGTGCTGATCTGTAAGTTTTTTGTTTCACATACTTTATTTTTAAGCCAGTCGTTCTTTAGATTGCAAAGTTCCTGACGGGCTGGCGCTTTCTTCTTGCTGATGGTATAAGCTTTGGTGAGAGACTAAGGGTTGTTCTGCCAGTCTGTAAAAGCAGCACGTTTATCATTGATGAGTACTTTGATTGCCTGGTAATTTTCATCAAGCCAGTCCTGGTGTATTCTTTTGATCTGGCCGAGGGTTTCTCTGCAAGTTTTTGTCATAACAGTATTTAAAGTATCCCATTCAGCACTGGGATTCACGTTGTTTGCTGTTATGGTTGTTTATAAGCCCATGTTCGAGCTGCTCTCTGAAAGCATGTGGTGCCTTTGGATCCTCCAGATGCTTCGTATTAAAACCTCTTCTTGAGGCTTGTTGCCTTCGCCTTTTTGGGGCGACGTGAAGTGAGAGCTTGGATCTGACCAGTCGATGATCGGTGTCACAGTGGTCTGAGGTACGCATGGCACAATGACGTAGCCAATGAGATGCCAGTGTTTGGATCGTGGGTTTTGCCACGAACCCTTGAACTTGTCGGCCTGCCTAAACAAGGTATTGGTGATAGTGAGGTTGTGAGTAGCACACTTGTTGCGGAGGAGAAGGCCATTGGAATTACACTTGCCTAGTCCATTTCTACCTATGGTTCACTGCCAAATGTTAACATCTCTGCCAACTCTGGCATTGAAGTCACCAAGGAGCACAACCTTGTCTTTTCTGGGGATAGAGGTTAACAATCTATCGAGGTCGGCGTATATGGCCTCCTTGATGTCATCCTCTGCATCCAGTATTGGGGCGTATGCACTGATGAAGAAAGCATGATGTGAGTGGTTCTGTGGGACTCGAAGCGTCATGAGGCGCTTGTTGATCCCAATAGGCATTTTAGTTAGCCTGTGTAGGATACGTTGGCGGATGGCAAAGCCAACTTCATAAATGCGGTTTCTCTCTGCTGCAGGCTTACCCTTCCAGAAAAAGGTGAAGCCAGTCCCCAGTTCTGTGAGCTGGCCCACATCTGGGAGCTGGGAGTCACTGATGGCTGCTATGTCGATGTTATACCTAGCCAGCTCTTTTGCCACAAGCTCGGTTCTTCTTTCAGGACGTGCATTTGTGCCAGTATCCAGAAGGGTCCTGACATTCCATGCAGCGACGAGAAGAGGCTGTATTGTTTGTTTTTGTTTGGATCTGTGATTTTTATTGTGTTTTCGACCTCTTAAGTATGACCTTACTGGGTGCAGTTGCCGAGTCAATTTGAGTTTTTAGGCAGGCTATGTTTAAGGCACCTTTTCTAGCCCCTTCCCCATGTAGGGTGAGCGGAGTGGCTCCTCGGAAGGGCTGCTCAGTCGCACAGACAGGACCGGATTGCATTTCTGCATAGATCCCAGTGCTAAAACTACCATCTTATCTATGCCGCTCCTGTGCAGAGCTGTGACTAGAGACTTCCGGCAGTCATCTCTGCCTGTCCCGTCGCCACTTGTTTGTCGCCATAGGACTTTTGGGGGCTATAAGGGGTGTTTGATGATAATGAGAGGTATGAGGAGCTGGGTGATGGCTGTGCGTGAATTGATTTATGTGGTGAGGCAGGAGCGCAGGCTGCAACCACATATCTTGGCTCTCCCTTTTCCTGATCCAGTGGTGCAAGTGTTGCAACGACTGGTGAGAGGGAGAGTTGCAATGGGCTGCGATAGTCCAGTTTGTTTGGTTTCGCCTTAGTAGCCTGTCCATCAGGCATTGCCTTCGTCCGCCGGTGTAGTCGCTGGGTTTCCATGGATGTCATCTGCATACCAGAGTACCGACTCCTCCGCCAGATACTCTTCTGGCAGCTGCCCGAGGCAAACCGCAATCCCTGAGGACAATGCAAAAGGTACTAAGACCAGCTCAGAATGACGCTCAAAAATGTAACATTCCTCCAAAGGATCTTGAAACTATTGCATCCAACCGTAGTAATGGCGCTCCACCTGTACCCAAGGTGTCAAACATCACGAGAACGAGCGTAATAGGGCCAGATGTACATGTAGGGAAAGGGAACACAATCGCACTCCCAGAGACCTCCTACCCAATCCAGAGCTGTCCTACCTAATGTATGATAGAATCTGCGGGTCAAGGATCTATCTCCACAGTAACATCCAGTGGCACCGCCGACAACATCCCTAGTTCACCACTCGGTATCATCATCGATTTCATAATGAAACAAAGTCGTCGTCGGCTACGACGGACAGCCTTAAGCAATAAGAAAATGTGTTTGTGTGTGTGTGTGTGTTTTGCAAGATGATTAATATTTAGCTTAATGGAGGGAATATGTGGAAATAACGATTTTAATGGGGAATGGGATATATGTGATTATGGGTGGAGAAAATATAAATGATAGGTGGATTTAGTGGCGATAATAGGGAGATATTCTATAGGGTGGCCCTAAAGACAAATTACGAGAGAAATGTATTGGGCTAACAATGGGTAATGGTGTTCTCTGTGATAATGGGGAGCTAATTGGTGTATAATGGAATAACATAAATTTTTATTAACCTATTAGTTTACCCCTATTATATAATACTAATAACACTCTAATTTAACACCATTATTTTTTCTCCTCGTATGTGATCGCCACCTCCTGTTCTTCCTCCTTTTCCCCATTCTCCACTTCTTCCTCCAGTATACAACCTCTTCCTCCTCCTTCTCCTCCTCCTCCTCCACCTTCCCTTCCATCTTTACCTCCTCCTCCAGTACACAACATATCTCCAGTATATAACCTAACCTCCTCCTCCATCTCGTCCTCCAGGCTGGTGTTGTGGATTCCCAGGTGCTCCTTCACACTCCACCGTCACCTTCTCCGACAACAGACTCGACTCGAACACGGTGGCCACGTACGCCTGCGACCGTGGCTTCGAACTGCTAGGACCTGCCAGGAAGATCTGTGCTGAGAATGGCACTTGGACCCCAGCTGGCATCCCCTTCTGTGGTGAGTACGGTGCTTCCTTGCCTCCCACTGATAGCAAGAGAGATGTTGTGTATCTCTCTCTTGATGTTTTTTCTGACTATCTCTCACTCCTAGCTAGAGATATGTTGCCTGATTATCTCTGACTCCTTGTTACACATATGTTGCCTGATTATCTCTCACTCTTAGTTAGAGAGATATTGTCCGACTATCTCTCACTCCGAGCCGAATGTATCTCTCTCGCTTTCATATTGTTGAAGACTTGAGTATTTACTAGTTGCTTAGCATCGTCTTTCCTCTCGGAATAACAATGCATTCACAAGTTTTCGTCTTTAAGGTTGAAATTCCCGTAAAATCAAATAATTTCTCGCCTCAATCATACACGATTGTGGATAAGCGCTATCTTGATCCTGCATTATGACCGGCTGTTCATTTCCTGTGTCGTGGTATTTTGATGGAATATATGAAGGGGACTTTCGACTTCATGTATTTTAAGAAAGTGGGTTAGCACTGAATTGGCCTCGAGTGTGACTGTAGGTAAAAGGGTCAGAAGACAACCCACTTCCTGTTCTTTTACCTCCACTTCCTCTTCTTTCTACTGCTCCTCTTGTTCTTCGTCCTCTTCCTCTCTTACCATCTCTTTCACATCAGCTTTGCCCTGACCACCTACCTACACGGCTCTCAACCAAACATAACCTAACCTAAACTAACCCAATATTTGACTTCATGTTACTACCAGAGAGAGAGAGGAGGGGGAGGGGGAGGAGGGTAACTTGAAGGAGACCCACAAGACAGTGATTAACGGCGTCTCTCTGTCTGTCTGTCTTTCTGTTTTTCTGTCTTTCAGTCTGTCAGTTTGTCTGTCTGCTTATCTGTCTTTCTGTTCTTTTCTATCTTCACTATCTCTATCTACTTCCACGAATCTATTTAGTGAATGTTTTTTGTCTGTCTCTCTGACCTGTCTGTCTATCTGTCTGTCTGTCTGTTCTTATCTTACCTTCACTATCTTTATCTATTTCCTCGAATCTATTTATTTAAATGTTCTCTCTCTCTCCCCTATATATCGATTCCCTAATTAATTTTCTATTTTTTTGGTAAATACGTTAGGTTAGGTTAGGTTAGGTTAGAAAAAGAAAAAGAAGAATCATAAGAAAATATAAGCAAAAGAAAAAGACCGGTAGTATACGTCAGCTTCGTCTCCAGAGCAAAAACCAAAGACAAGTTACCCCCAAATCAAGGTAAAACTCCCTCTTTAAGCAGGCCACGGCTCCAAGGTCCATCTTGACCTCCGAGGAGTAGTCTTGTGCCGTTGTCGCTTGAGGAGGAACTGGTTGTGATGTTACACTATTTTTTGCTGTGTGTGTGTTTGATGTAATAATAACATTGACCCTAGTTAGAACTGATCACATCACGCTATCAATACAGGTAACATAACATTGATTACAGATGTGCAGATGTACTCAAGTAACTAGTACAGTGTAGTGCCTTGTCTTGCAGTAAGGATAGCAGGCTCTTGCCCGAGGCACGCGCATTCCACCAAGATGTAAATTGGCACCCTTCTTTTTATTAAGGAACCTAAAGTGGTCCAGTGCAGTACCGGATACACTGGTTCTAGGTGTCCTCTCTCTGCTATATATCAATCAGCCCACCCGACACACCGTCTTAATGTAGGTCAAGCGCCTGCAAGCAAGCACAGAGATGCGCTGAGTTATGGTTAGGTTAAGTTTTAAGTTAGATTAGGTTAGCGATAGGTCAGATTAGGTTTGTTTAGGTCAGGTTAGATATAGTCAAGGGTAGGTTACGCTACGTTAGGTATCGTTAAGTTTAGGTTAGGTTACAGCCCCCGTATAACCCTGAATTCATTAACACTTTAATATGTGTTAGTGCCGTTGACACTGACGCCAGGTGTTGCCAGGTGAGGGTGGGAGGTGTGTTGCAGAGAACAAGTATGTTAACCATCTCGGTAAACCTAATTACTTCCACTACCAAGTGTATTGCACCTTAGTTTTTGTTATATTCTAACATAACCTAACCTAACCCTCCCATTAAGCGTTAAGGTGCTTAAACATCAGGTGAAATAAGCTGGAGGGGGGAGGAGCCTAAATATCCTAAGATCCCACTATATACTAAGTCTTGGGAACACTAGGAGGCAGCCTGGTCGACACTGTACTCGACCACCTTCACTTCCTCAACTGTAAACTTACCTACCTATTTACACCTAGGTGGGCTGGGGGTGCCCCGGGATTGAACGAGCGACCTTTATGACAGAAGACGAGTCTTGTATCCGCTTGACCACCACACCTTTGATATTATTAGTGCTCTCTCTCTCTCTCTCTCTCTCTCTGTCAGATTCATTGTTAATAGCTATATTTGGTGTTTTCTTCTTCTCTGTACTGGTATTATTACTCTTCTTCCTCTTCCTCCTCTTCTTCTCTTCTTCCTCTTCATCCTCTTCTTCTCTTCTTCCTACTCCTCCACTATACAGAACCAGGCCATCCCCAACTAACCAAATATAGCCAATATTGACGAAGTGAGTCAATGATTATTTAGGTTTCCCCCTCGAGGAAATAGTCAGTTCAATTATCTCCAATAGAGTGCTTGTGGAGTGACGCATTCTGGATGGTCGATATTCAGGTCATGTTTGTTAGAGGAAGTGTTTTTGATGATGTAATGAAAGATAGACAGATAGATAGATAGACAGAGAGAGAGAGAGAGAGAGAGAGACGTCAGACTCACAGGATCAAGGTAACAGGCTAGACTTAACCCACACCGCGCCACAAACCGTAAAAAATCTCATAACGGTGAAAATAAGACGATTATTGGAGGTATTTTCACCAACATGTACTACTACTCTCTGTGGGGGTTAACGGGACGTGTTGGCTCTCGCTTCAAGGTCTTCAATTGTCAAGGTAATACCCGATTATATTTCAATTTTCATGAGGTTACGATAATGAGAGGTAGTGTAAGAGAGCCAGCTCTCTCTCTCTCTCTCTCTCTCTCTCTCTCTCTCTCTCTCTCTCTTTCATTATGACATTGACGGCTATGGGGAGGTGTGAGGTATAATTAATGTGGATATTACCTTATAATTTTAAGATTTTTTTTTAGATGCATAACTCAGTTCCCCGCTAGAGCTCTCTCTCTTTCTAAATATATATATATATATATATATATGCAAGTAAATCACTGTAGGTTCTTTCTGTCTCATCTTAGTAACCGAACGTTGGTGGGAACTTGACTACCTCTGACCTCTGGGACGCCTCCATTAGTTGCGGCTCTGTTAACTCAACGCTGTTTATGTTGTAATCTGAACACAGTTCCTACCTTCACACATATTTACTTATTCGGTTAGGTTCGGTTAGGTTATGTTATGTTAGGTTAGGTTAGGTTTGGTTAGTTAAGAGGGAATATGTTTGTTAGGTAGGTGTTGATGGTGGTACCTGATATTGACCTTACCCTATATACGGAACCTAATCCTCCCCCTCTCTCTCCGTTAGTCACCACTCGTGCATGGCCTACCCTCTTCCATACACACACCCCTTACACCCCTCCCCACCTCCTCTCTTCCTACTCTCGCCTTTCCCATCCGTCACGATCCGTTACGCCAGGTCGTCACAATGTCACGGGAGTTGACTTTGAAGGAGGGAGATAAGGTGTCTATATCACAGCTCAGTGCCACCCACGTCCTCCCTGTGTCACGCCACCCGCGTCACCCCGGTGCTACGCCTCCCATGTCACCCCTGCAACACGTCACCCTCGTCACCTCTGCGTCACGCCACACACGTCACCTCTGCGTCACACACATATACACACACACACACACACACACATCCACCCACCAATATCCAACTACCAACCCATACCGACATAAACACATATTCACCCACCCACCCCTCAGGTGTCTTGCTTGAGCAGGTGAGAATTGTGGGTCACCCAAAGCAAGAAAGAGCCGGTCTGAGATTTCTACTGCCGGGGGCGTTGAAGTTCCTGGTGGTGGTGGTAGAGGTAGTAGTGGTGTTGATAGTATCATTGGTGATGGTGGTGGTCGCTGTGGTGGTGGTCGCTGTGGTGGTGGTAGTGGTAATAGTGGTGGTAGTGTTAGTGATGGTGATGATGGTGGTAATGTTGACACCTGTACCTAAGTTACCTGCCTGTGTTAGGCATGTGGTTTAACTCATTGCCTGCTAATTGGCTGAGGTTAAATTAGGTTAGGCTTTAGTGAGGTTAAATTTACGTTAGAGAAAGGTAGTTATGTTAGGTTAGGATAGCGTTAGGGTAGGTTTGATTAAGTTAGGTTAGGTTAGCGTTAGATTAACGTTAGGTTAGGTGAGGTTAATGTTCTGGTGAATTAAGGTGACCAAAAAGCCTTCACGTGATTGGTATTAGAACAATTAATGAACACCAACCCGTCATCCCAGTAACAGTGGAGAACGGCAAATTTAACGGAGAAAACATAAAAGGTTAACCGTAAATAAACAGGAAACTCATCATATATATTGCGGAAGTAAAGATTGTAACATAAACAGGAACTCACTGAAGAACATGGCGCTGTGGAGAGGAACACCTGGTGAACGGTGGTTAATAACCCTGGCTACCTGCCAGTCTTAGATACATTATAATAATATAGTTCAATTTTTAATCTACTGCATACAGATAACAGAAAATGATAACAGTAATAATGACAACAACAACAACAATACTACTACTGCTACTTCTACTATTAATACTACTACTACAACTACTGCTAATAATAATAATAATAATAATAAAATACACACAAGCATCCTAAAACAACAGGTAAACCACACATAACACACCTGTGGCTGGTAGACCTCAACAGAGCAGACCTCTTCAATTTAGTGGATCCCCTGTCTATAGAAGTAGCTGTTGTCTCTACCGGGTTGTATGATTGACGTGCTATGCCCACTGTATAAGTCGACCAGGTGTGTATGTGTTAAATCATGATTGTGGTAGATGGTTTAAGATGATAGAATAGTGACTGGTAGATATTGAAGGGATGGACGAAGGGGGGAGGGAGGGTAAATAGGGGGAGGAGGATGGGAAAGGGAAGGGATGAGGGAGGACGAGGATGACCGTTTACTTAGATTTATTTGATATTACAATTATGTCGGGTTTTTTGTCTTCCTGGACACACAGACACACACACACACACACACACACACACACACACACAATCAATCCTTTACGTAGAATACATAATACACAAAGCATGTAAATAGTACTCTAGATAGACAGACAAACAGACAGACAGACAGATAGATAGATAGATAGATACATAGACTGCAAGTATACAAAAAAATAGTACTACACAATGTTCACTAAGACACAGTCCTGAATTATCATTCATAATAAGCGTAGTTAACTTGTGTGTGTGTGTGAGAGTTACTATATATAATGTGTTGTGTGGGAGCTCGACTTCCGTATGTAATCAGGTGGCGCTACTTGCCGTTAGCCGCCCAGTGAGAAACCTTCTGGTGCAACTTGGTGGTCTGGCCTCTACTACCACCATTACTGTTGTTACTGCCACCACCACTACCATCATTAATTCTGTTACTACTAATGCTACCACCATTATTTTTGTTAATACTGCTACTACTACTACCACCAATACTGTTATTACTACTACTACTATTACTTCTGTTTCTACTACTACTACTGTTACTACCATTACCACCATTATTGTTATTACTACTAAAATCACCATTTATGCTTTTACTATTGCAACCGCCATTACTACTCTTATTATTACTACTTCTACTACCACTACCACTATTATTGCTGTTACTATACTACTACTTTTTTTTTTTTTTTAAACGTGGCCTCCAGCCTCCCCCAATAGCCACACCTTCGCCACCATTTAATTACCTTCATATTAAATATCCTAATACATAAGAAGCTATCCTATCTGTGTTAAATTAGTTGAGCCGCAGATCTATGCCGCATTCAGTGACAGTAGCCTCATAGTCAATATCTGCAGCAGTTGTCTGAGTTGGGGAAGAAGCTCTCGTTCCCCTGAGGCAGAGCAAAGCCGACCGAAGGAGAGAGAAAGACAGTCGACATCTCATCTAGGCTGTAACATAACTTCTGGGCTGCTGCTTCTGTTCGGAGATCAACTCCGCGATTCTGGCGTAGAAACATCTTGCACTTGGGCCCATCCCACCAGAGGTTTTGAATTCTCTCCCCATATACCCTTCTCTTGTCGTTCTCGTTCCTCCTATGTGCAGCATCGAGCACTAGGTTACGGTGACATGCGGCCATGGGATAAAAAATCCTGATGTCGAAGAAAGCTCGCTGTCCCTGCGTCCAGAATCCTCGAGCACTGACGTCCACACGGGCTTCGTTAGATGTGTTTGAAGTCCTATGTTGGATATTCTCACCGTCCAATGGAAGGAGGGTCGGTTCTACCCTGCCATCACGACAGATTTCCTTTAACATATTTGCTGTGAGATCCCTTACTTTGTCATACCTTATGCATATGAAACCCCCTTTCTTGCACACCATGGCGTGCTCGTCGTCATAGGAAGAGCCACTCATGCATTGGGAGGGCAAACCTTCTACTGGCCTACCCTACCTTAGAGCAATGGCATATGTAAATTCTTGTTTATTGAGACTGAAACCATTTGCCCTTATCGGTAACGTAGTTAACCAGTTCGAGGCGCCCACCTCCTGTGCTATAGCTACTTTTTTTTTCAAATTCTCTGGTACTTGCAACATCAGTTGCTGCAACTAATCACTTTTGCCGTGCTATCAATCTGTCGTAATGGACCTTCAAATTTTGTTTACTTCACTGGTATCCACCTCCCCTGTCGCGTTCTGGGCTATTATGTGGTCCGTGAGGGCTGCCGTGAGCTTAACTGAGTTTTGATGTTCGGTGGCAGCAATCTCCACTGGATTGGTCAATCCCATTCCTCCCAGTTTCGGTGGTAGTGCAAGGAGTGATCTTTCTGCTGGGGTTAAGTGAAGGTGTTTCACTAATTTGGGAATGAAATTGACGCTGATAGCTTCTTCCAGAGGGTGGAGGAGGGGTCCGATAACAGGGATACTGCTCATCAGGTAGTTCCAGGGATGCTTGACTCCATGGGTGAATGCCGCAAAAGCCACATGTGGCTCTGTGTTAGCAATATCAGACAGAGCTTGGATTTCCCTTACCCACTCATTCACCTTTCCCGTTACGTACTCGGTCTTGAAGTAAGTCGTGCCGATTACTGCGCCTAGGTATCTTTGGCCATCCTTTGTTATTTTGACAAGTAGGGTGGTACCCTATCTGTGGACCTCGTGATGTTACCCTGGTCCCACCACTTTTTGATGTCCACTTTTTCCTGCTCCTGTAAGGTCGTCAGCATACTCCAGTTGCTTGACCTCGGTTGTTTCAAATTTTATTGTGTGTTGGAGCACGGATAGGCCTATTGCATACATTGTCATTGCAACAGGATCCCCCTGCATTGTTCCCTCAGTTGACTGTATGATGGTATCACCTCTTAGAGCCTTGTTACTGCTGTTACTACTACTATTTCTATCACCATTACTGTTGTTAATGCTTCTACTACTAAACTACTACCATCATTACTTCTGTTACTACTACTACTACTATCGCCATTACTGTTATTTCAAGTACCTCTACCACCACCATCACCATCACCATCTGCATGACAACACTTTAACGACAACAGCTGGGAGAATTGGTTTCCGAGGAGCATATGACACCATCAGGTATGTGTAGGGAGTCCTGGAGCAAGCGTATAGGAAGACTTTTTTGTTTAGCATTTAAAGTTCTGTTTCCGGTCTTCATGTCCAGCATCCTCCACACCCGCAATCGATAGTAAATGTAGCATCATTTGTGTTCAATCATGTTGAATTATTGGAAAAACATACATACATTATTAGCCGTTATGCTCGTATAGGCTCGAGTATGTCAGATTATACTCTATTCGCTTCTATATAACATGCAATTAATATCCTGTACTAATGGACAACCCGTATACTCGAGCGTCCTTCTCCCGGTAAACCTGTATGGTGGTCATTTGTGGTGTTGTTGGGGACAAGTAAAGAGAAATGGGACTTTGTTTAGCATTAAGTTTATTTTGGGTATGTTTTATTGTCAACTATCTTCTTTTTAATCTGATATTTTCTTCACTTCAGATTTTGCCTTTTCTAGTTTCTTCGTCTTAGATATTTTAAATATTTTTATGAATATTTCTTGTATTTTTATATAATTTTCTTAACTTTATTATTTTTTTATTATATTTCTTGTATTTCTGATATATGCATATTGATTCCTTAAAAATAATTTATTTCGAATATATTTTTTATTATTCTGAACGGTATGCAGAGCACTAAAGATTTATAGCCCTAAGTTCGTGTTTCGGTACACAATCATATGCGTTTAATAACAGTTCCGTTAATGGAGTGTTCAGTGCAATTTGTTGGGCCCTGGATGCGAGTATTATATCCGTATAATAAGAACTATTTCCCATCAACGCCCAGAAATATTTTACCAACATGGGAAAAAACGCTGCAATATTGTGAGCGTGATTAGAGACTTATCTTGTTTTGACCTGGTGAGGGAGAGATAATGTACCAGATGTAAAGTTACAGAGACAGAGAGAGAAGGGGGGAAGGAAATACCATGATTGTTTTGATGAAAATAACCAGGATATCGACGTACTTCTCTTTGGTAAACGTGCTGCCTTCGCTTACTGGAAAACTTTCCACGAGAAGAAAGCGATGGCCCATCGCTAATTTCGGGAGATGAAGGACGAATGGTGGAATAAAAAAGCGTGTGAAACACAAAAACTTGCAGATCAACGCAAGATGATCGAATTTTTCAATTCCGTTAAAGCAATCTATGGCCCAGCTAATCATGGCGCTGCCTGTTTCCTCTCATCCCTAATTAAAGACGAAGAAGGGATTCGCCAGCCCTGGAAAGAGCACTACTATTCCCTTCTCAACCGAAACACCGATGTGGATGTCCTGATTACCCAGCATGTCCTTCAGTACCCAGAGCTGACCCACCTCAGCTATCTTCCATCTCATGATGAGGAAGCTACTGCCATCAAGCAGATAAAAAATAACAAAGTCACAGGGGCTGTTGCAATCCCATCCGAGGTGTATAAAGAAGAAGGACCTCTGCTTACCAGCCGTTTCCACTCTCTCCCGGAGAATATATTAGAGAAGAAGGAAATTCGCAAGACCTCAAAGAACAATGAAGACATATGTGGCAACATCTGTAGACGGCCCTGCTGGTCCCAAACGGCATCTCGAGTCACCTCCGAGCTCAGCAATGAAGGTGACGTCACTAATAACTCATATCATTGTGTGTTGCTGGATGTTCGCCATGTTTGATTTTGAGTGAGAACAAAATGGTAGCTGAAGTAGTAGTATGTATGTATGTATGTATGTATATGTATGTGTTACTCCACACAGATAAACTCTAGACACCTGCCAGTTATCGTCTACTTCGGGTTTTTTCACAAGTCAAAGGTCAGCACAAGGGTCACAGTTCACCAATATACCAACACTATAATAGTCCTTCATCAGTGCATCATAAAGTGTGGTAGTATCCTTTAATAGTTACAGGTATTAGCAAATTGATGAATATGTTAGTGCGTTATGAAATAATGTTCTCGTTATTTAAAAAAATATTACTGTCCAATATTATTATTCTAGTCTCATTATATATTGAAATTATTTACTGAAGAGACGTAGTGTGTCTGTGTAAATAATAATAATAATAATTAACGGTCTATTGAAAGAGCATGGCAGTTACATAATTGGGAATGGGTCTCTTGATTTACAAATAATATACAAGTGTCTGTCTGTGTGTGTGTGTGTGTGTGTGTGTGTGTATAAGCCCTTGTCTCATGGCAATAACAATTATATAAATTTGGGTTAATACATTTAGTTTATGTAATCCAATCACCCCACGGTAATTTTCCATAAGCTGTGAGGTGCCATGTGCTGTTCACGTGAGGGGAAATTCCTCTGTCAGTAAGCCGACCTTGAGAATGTAGGGTCAGCCCCGCATCTCCTTCAGAGCCTCCCCTCACAAAACCAGTCTTGACTTGAGCCTCACGAGAATCGGACGGGTGATCTAAACTCAGTCAAGCTGAGCCCCCGTCCTTAACTAACACTCACAGCTTACAGTGTTAATTACGGTACATCTATTAATAGACTGTGACCAATATAGTTTTACAGATACATAAAGAAAAGACAATTTTGGGTTTGTAACTTAACCCCTCAACTTATTTATATATAAGCCAAGTTAAGGGAACTCTAACCCAAAGCTTGTGTGTGTATGTGTGTGTGTGTGTTTACATAAGTAGCAAGTATAATCACTAGTATAATTATGCTTGTATAATTATCTCGTTAATGAAGTCACGGAGTTACACACACATACACACACACACACACACACACACCTATGCGATGTCATTCATTGTGCATAACCACAGCGATGGGAGAGTGTGTGTGTGTAATCAGGAACTTCCTGTTGGTGATAGTGAGAGCCTCCCCCCTCTTCGTCACCTCCTTCACTCCCTCCCTTCTCCCTCACCCTTCCAGTGACAGGTGTTACCCCGTTATTTAGTGATGTTACTCTCACCCCCCATCCTTCCTCCACTCCTCTCACCGCTCCTCCTCGCCTTACTACTCCTCTTCCTTCCCTTACCACTTTTACTCCTCTCACCCCTTCTCCTTTTCCCCTCGCAGTTTATTTTTCGCCTATCTCCTCCCCCTCCTCTTCCTACCCTCACATCTCACCCCTCATCCCTGACTCCCCCTCTCACTTCTTTTCTTCCCATTCCTCTTCGATTCTACCTAAAACACACAAAAACACACACACACACACACACACACACACACACACTTGCTTACTTGCTTTTGACAGTCCATCGAAGTCGATGACGACGTTGCTCCAGATGAGATGATTGATGAGTTATGTGTTATTCCTCTGATGCCTCCATAGATGACTATTGAGTCCAATCATGGAGGCGCAGATCTTGTTGCATTGGTGACAGGGATGTTGTTCATTGAGAGGAATTATGCCTTGAGCCCTCTGATGTCGTTGGGCTCGTTAAGTAGCTCTCTTTTGATTCAGTGAGGTATCAAGTGTTTCCGCTCCTCTATGGCATGTTGAGCGCTATAAGGAACGGTCTGAGGCTAGCTGCTCCAGTGAATTTGGTTGTATATTCCAACACTTGAGAAGAGTTTTAGAGTGGTCCTTGTATTTCTTTTTTCTATCCTCCCGCCGAGCGGTTTCCATGTGAGAGTTTGCCATATACTGTAATATTTGTCTTGGAAGCCGGTGGTCTGGCATCCTGATAACATGTCCAAGCCAGCGCAAGTGTCTTTTGGCTAGCATGGTTTCAATGCTGGTCGTGTTTGAGCCACGATATAATTCTTCATGAGTCACTCTATCTTCCCAGGATATTCCAAAGATACGCTTAAGGCCTCTAGTGTGGGAGTTTTCCAGCATTTGGCTATGGCGTTTGTAGAGCGTCCAGGTTTCTGAGGAATATAATAATGTAGATACAGACCGCGAGATAAACTGCAGTCCTTGTTCCATGTTTGAGGTCATTGTTGAGAAAGACTCTTGTTCCCAAACCTTCAAATGCAGCTGAGGCTAAATTGATTCTGGTTAGAATTTCCATATCCAGTGGGCAGGTGGGTGTGAGAGTGCTACCAAGGTACTTAAACTGGTTTACTATTTTGATAGGATCTCCATTACTGTAGAATTGCGGTGCTTCTATTGGTGGAACAATTGGCTGGACAAAAATCTCAGTCTTCTGGGTGTTAATTTGCAAACCAAGCGAGCTGTAAATACCTAAGTTCACGTCCAGTGCACGTTGCATAGATTCTCTGTTATGTGTCATTATTACACAGTTATCTGCATACTGTAATTCTATGACCTGAGTTGTTAAGGTCTTTGTGTAGGCTTCCAAACGTCTAATATTAAAAAGGCTACCGTCAAGACGGTACCGTATGCCCACACCTGCATCAGGTCCAAGGGCATTGTGTGAGAGTTGTGCTACAGCCAGCAAAAAGATGTTAAACAACACAGGTGCCAGCACACAGCCCCGTTTCACGCCCATTTGGACACTAAATGGTTCTGACTGTACACCACCTACAACTACCCGGTCTTCCATTCCACCATGCATCTGGCGGAGGATATTTAAAAATCTTGGTGGTACACCGACCCTCTCCAACAAACGTTCTCTGTTTACTGTGTCGAAAGCCTTGGAGAGGTCAATGAAGGCGATGTAAAGGTCTTTATTTTGCTCTCAACTCTTTTCTTGAATTTGCCTAGCTGCGAAGATCATGTCTATTGCACTGCGATCCTTCCTGAATCCACATTGGGATTCAGGAAGAGTGTTCTCCGTTAGGTGTTGGATAAGTCTTGATAACATGGTTTTTGACAGGATCTTGCCAGCAACAACAAGGATGGAGATGCTCCTGCTGTTACCATAGATTGCTTTGTCACCTTTATTCTTATAGATTGTTATGATATTTGCATCTTTCCAATTCTGGGGGATGGTTTCTGTGGCCCATATAATGAGTAAAGGGCTATGGAGGCGCTCATTCAGATGGGGAATTCCATGTTTGTAGATTTCAGCAGGAATGACGTCAAGTCCAGCGCTCTTGTTGTTGCTGAGCCCTCGTATTGCAATTTCCACTTCTTGTAGGAGTGGGGTTTAATCCAGGAGGTGCAGTGTCGGCATGGGCGGGATGTTATACAGTACTTTAGGTGTTATTGGATTAATTTGATTTAGAAGTGTGCTGAAGTGCTCAGCCCATCTTACTGCCAGCATTTGATTGTTTTTGTAGAGTGTGGTGCCATCTAAAGATCTTACTGGTGTGACATTTCTTCTTTGTGGGCCATAAATGGACTTAACTGCCTCATAGAAGCCGTGTGTGTTATTGACATCAGCAAAGGCTTGAATGTCTTGTGTTTTTTTACCCACCAGTCATTTTCCATGCTGTCTAACTGTAACACACGCACATACACACACCGGCCACAACACACATACACACACACACACACCCACTCCAACACACACACCCATCCCCAAAAAACTACCCGCTCCAGCACGCCCACCCGCCCCAACAGACATACTTGCCCCAACACACAGACACACACCCGCCCCAACACACATACCCACCCCAGTTCACACACCCATCCCAACACACCTAACCGCCGCAACACGCCTACCCGCCCCATCAAACATACCCGCCCGAACACACACACACACACACACACACACACACACACACACACACACACACTCACACCCGCCCCAACACAAACAGACACCCGCCCCAACACACACACACACACACACCGACCCCAACACACACACACACACCCGCCCCAACACACCTACCCGCCCCAACACACATACCCACCCCAGTTCACACACCCATCCCAACACACCTAACCGCCGCAACACGCCTACCCGCCTCATCAAACATACCCGCCCGAACACACACACACACAACCGCCTCAATACAAACACACACCCGCCCCAACACACACACACACACACACACACCGACCCCAACACACACACACACACACACACACCCGCCCCAACACAAACACACACCCGCCCCAACACACACACACCGACCCCAACACACACACACACACCCGCCCCAACACAGACACACACACACACACCCGCCCCAACACAGACACACACATACACACACCCGCCCCAACACACCTACCCGCCCCAACACACATACCCGCCCTAACACACACACACACACACACACACACACACACTACTACTAATACTACTTTGCTCTCACTCGGAATCGAGTATGACGATCATCCAGCTATGGTAAAATGATATGGGGTACTAGGGATGTCACCTAGATTAGTGAGTTTTGAGGTGACAAAAGAGCCCTATAAGGGACCGGCAGCGTCGTCCACATTCGTTGTACATGTGGAGGGCTCCATCTACTGTGGGAGGGGCGATGGCACCATCTCTCCGTCAATGGCGATTATCTGCCACGGTTTGCAGTCGGGGTAACTCGAAAGTATTGACACCTTCCCGTGTGGTTCTCCTCCAAGCGTTACGATGTGGAGTGACCGTCTCCCAGGTGAGGGGGTCGGTTTGGCACCTTTTCAGGTTTGTCTTAAGACTTTCCTTATACCTTTTCAATTGCACGCCACCGTTAAGTCTACTATTCGTTAGGTGACTGAAAAGTAGCTGCTTTTGCAGTCTACTGTCATCCATTCGTGTAACATGGCCAGTCCAACGTAGTTGTTCATGGATAATGGTAGCCTTGATGCTCCTACAGTTGGTGTCAGCAAGAAAAGTGGCATTTGTTCTCTTGTCTTCCCAGCGAATTCGGAGGATGGAACGTAGACTACGTTGGTGAATTTCAAGTGCCTTGAGATGCCTCCTGTCTCACTGCCATATAGTAGGGTAGGGAGGACCACTGCTCGATATACGTGCAACTTTGTGGATAATGTTAGCTCCCTACAGCTGAAGACATGATTTCGGAGTCCGCCCAAGGCGTGAGATGCACATCTGATCCAATGCTGAATTTCTTCATCGATGTCTGGTGTGGTGAACAGGTGGGAGCCGAGATACCGAAGGTGGGCAACATTAGAGAGGGTAGTACCGTTGAGCTGGATGGATGGTGGAGGTGTGTCTGAACCAGGGGCAGGTTGAAAGAGAATCTGAGTCTTACGTCGATTCACCTCAAGGCCGAAGTGTGCATGCTGTCATGGGTTGCGTTGGGCCTCCCGCACAACCCATCCCAAATGTTTGTTTAGGTAGAGATAAGGTACCCGGTCAGCCAATGGGGGTCATTTCACGCCTCAAAACCACATTTTAGTCAGTGGGCCTTAGACCTTGGGTGAGAGTAGACCTCCTGCTCCGCGGGTTTAGAACAGGGGCCATACAGTCCTACCAGTGCTACGAGTCTGTGTGTGCAAATCCCCGAGATTGTTGCTAATTCCAGCGAAAAGTTAAAGCATCCTGTAAAGGAAGTGATCAATGGTGAGGGCCTGTTTGCAACAAGAGCACTCCAGGCCGGCCTAATAGATCTGACGATTAATTCTCCAGGTTGACAAACTCTCCCTTATAACTTACGATACTGTGGCGTGACTGTGAGTGACTGACCTATCCATGCAAATTATAAGTCCAGTGTATGGAATTGTGCCAAATAAACGTAAGTGCAATGATCTGCCCGTATCTGTGATCCCTCTATTATTATTATTAACAAAGGTAATGACTGATTGGTTATGACAAAGTATAACCAATAACTTAGATGGGTGTTGGAAGTTAATGGAATTCATTAAATCATCATTTATCAAGTACACAACGCATTGAATGCCGGAAGCAGAGTGAAATTCTATGTTGTGATACACCATAATCTCCTGGGTGAGTAATCAGTGTGAAGGTATCTGAATTCTACGCTAAGAAAACCACTTTCTTGCATCTAAAACCTAACACATAAGCGTCTGCATAGGTGTTCAGGATCTCCTGTAGGTCGTGTTCAGTGTGAGCAACAAGGATGAGGTCGTCTGCATACTGAAGTTCAGTAATGGAAGCTGCTGACACCTTTGTTCTTGCCTGGAGTCGTCTTATGTTGAAAAGACCTCCCTTTACCTGCTACTCGATGTTCACCCCGCTGGCTAAATTGGCACTGCCACGAGTAAAGAAGGCAGCCAAGAAGATAGAAAAGAGAGTTGATGCCAGTACACACCCTTGTTTACCCCCTGTTTGGATGGGGAGAAACTCTGACTGGGTGCCGTTGTGCAGGACACTGCTTTTCATGCCATCGTTTAGTTGCCTCACAAAGGCAATGAATTTTGGTGGACAGCCAAAACAGTTGAGGGTCCACCAGAGGGCTTCCCTGTTGAACGAGTCGAAGGCCTTGGTTAGGTCGTTGAAATCCATGTACAGGACACGATGCTGTTCTCTGCACTTTTCCTGTATCTGGCGGGCAGCAAATATCATGTTAGTGGTGCCACGTGATAGTCTAAAACCACATTGGGATTCTGGGAGGAAGTTTTCCGCCTCAGGAAGAAGTCTGTTTAGGAGGACTCGGGATATAATCTTGCCAGCTACGAAGAGCAGGAGATCCCACAGTAATTGCCACACCTGACCGGTCTCCCTTGTTCTTATAAATATTGACAAAGGAGGATGTTTAAGAGCTTGGGGGATTTCCTCCTTTTCCCATATACTCTCCAGGAGAGAGTGGAGACTGCTGGTAAGTAGAGGTCCTCCTTTATACACCTTGGCTGGGATTCCATCAGGCCCTGAGGCTTTCTTATTTTTCATCTGTTTGATGGCAGTAGGTAGTAGGCAGCTACCAAATAGGGAGGTGCTACCGCTTGGGAAGATATTGGAAGCATAATGTGTTGTCTAATGGTAGACCCTGCTGCCATATGGCATCACGAAAATTGAGACAAAGTCCCAGGTTGCTGCAGTGACTTTCTGCCTCATTTACAGGGTCTCATTTGTTTCTCTTAGTATTGACAACACAACCTACAGTACATATATTGTTTCTCACTTTGATCTTTTTTTTTTCTTTTTTTTTCTTTCTTTATTATTATTATTAGTAGTAGTAGTAATAGTTTATTTTCAATTTTTTTTTATTATAAATTTAATTTACTATAAATAATAATAATTATTATTATTATTATTATTATTATTGTTATAACATTTTCGCCCCCAGGCCCAAATGTGGGTCAGTGACCTGTGCCTGGGTGGGCTAATCCTCGTTAAAAAAAAAAAAATGCTCATCCAGGGATAGAGGATAGCTGAGGTGGGTCATCTCTGGATGCTGAGGGACCTGCTGGGTAGTTAGGACATCCACAACGGTGTTTCAGTTGAACAATGAATGGTAGTGTTCTTTCCAGTGCTGAAGGAGGCCCTTCGTCGTCTGTAATTATGTGATTACCGTCAGATGAGCGAAGGGGGCTGTGCCACGAATGACTGGCCCATAAAATGTTTTTGTGCTTCACATGCTTTATTTTTAAGCCAGTCGTTCTTTAGATTGCGAAGTTCCTGCAGGGCTACCACTTTCTTCTTGGGGAAGGTATCAGCTTTGGTCCGAGACTGAGTTTTGTTCTGCCAGTCAGCAAAAGCAGCACGTTTATCATTGACGTATACTTTGATTGCCGGGTCATTTTCATCAAACCAGTCCTGATATATTTTTTTGACCTGGTCGCGGGTCTCTGCAGGTTTTTTTCATTACAGTATTAAGAGTATCCCATTCGGCACTGGGATTCACGTTGTTTGCTGTTGGGTTGCTTATAAGCCCATGTTCGAGCTGCTCTCTCAAAGTATGTGCTACTACTTGATCCTCCAGACGCTTAGTATTAAAACCTCTTCTGGGGGCTTGCTGCCTTCACCGTTTTGAGGCGACGTGAATTAGGAGCTCGAATATGACAAGACGATGATTAGTGTCGAAGTGGTCTGAGCCACGCATAGCACAGGTGATGAGGACATCTCGGCGATCTCTTTCTCTGACAATGATGTAGTCAATGAGATGCCAGTGTTTGGATCGTGGGTGTTGCCACGAACCCTTGAACTTGCCTGCCTGCCTAAACAAGGTATTGGTGATAGTGAAGTTGTGTGCAGCACAGTTGCTGAGGAGAAGGCCGTTGGGGATGCACTTGCCTAGTCCATTACTCCCGTTGGTTCCCTGACAAATGTTAGCATCTCTTCCAACTCTGGCATTGAAGTCACCAAGGAGCACAACCTTGTTTTCTCCGGGGATAGAGGTTAGCGCTCTGTCGAGGTCGGCGTAAAAGGCCTCCTTGATATCATCCTCTGTTTCCAGTGTTGTGGCGTATCCACTGATGAAGAAGGCATGACGTGAGTGATTCAGTGGGACTCGAAGCGTCATTAGGTGCTCGTTGATCCCAATAGGCATTTCAGTTGGCCTGTGTAGGATTCGTTGCCGGATGGCAAAGCCAACTCCATAAATGCAGTTCCTTCTGTGCAGCAGGCTTACTCTTCCAAAAGAAGGTGAACCCAGATCCCCGTTCTTTGAGTTGGCCCTCATCTGGGAGTCGGGACTCAATGATGGCTCTATGTTCGATGTTATACCTAGCCAGCTATTTTGCCACAAGTGCAGTTCTTCTTTGAGGACGTGCATTTGTGCTAGTATCCAGAACGGTCCTGACTTTCCGTGCAGCGATCATAAGATGTTGTATGTTTTGTTTTTGTTTGGATCTGTGATTTTGGTTGTGTTTTCGACCTTATAAGGATGACCTTACTGGGTGCAGGTGCCCAGTCTGGTTGGGTTTTTAGGCAGGCTATGTTCAGGGCACCTTTTCTAACCTCTTCCCCATGAGGGGTGAGTAGAGTGGCTCCCCGAAAGGGCTGCTCAGTCGCACAGACAGGACCGTATTGCACTTATGCCTAGATCCCAGTTCACATACGACCATCTTATGTGTGCCGCCTATGTGCAGAATTGTGACTAGACTCTCCCAGTATTCATCTCTGCTTGTCGCCGTCGCCACTCGTCCGTCGCCATAGGACTTTTGGTGGGTATAGCGAGGGTGGGGGGTGATGAGATGAGAGGTATGATGAGCTGGGTGATGGCTGCGCGTGAGTTGATTTATGTGGTGAGGCAGCAGCGCAGGCTGCAACCACACATCTTGGCTCTCCCTTTTCCTGATCCAGTGGTGCAACTGTTGCAACAACTGGGGAGAGGGAGAATCGCAATGGACTGCCGATAGCCCAGTTTATTGTGTTTCGCCTTCGTAGCCTGTCTATCAGACATTGCCTTTGCCGCCTGTGTAGTTGTTGGGTTTCCATGGTGGTCACCTTTTCTGCCTACACTGCCGTTGGGGTCTTGTTGGAGCTTTGTAAGCATGTCTGCTTGATGCAGGGCTCCACCTCAGATTTTTCGTTCTGGGTTTACTCCCGTAGCCTTATACCTGACTAGGTTAATCCGCAAGGCAGCAAGGCGGTGGTTGGTAAACACCAGGACGTGTCCACATGCCAGTGGGCCTATACTCTGTCCTTCTGCAGCCAATTGTTACTCCGAGATCCCATGCTGCTGATCTTGCCTGTGCCCACGAGGCACCTAGTTACCATGGGTTGTTGCCACGAGGAGGCACAGCAGGAGTCTTGATGGTGAGGAGGCTGTCTACTGGCAGGGGAAGACTAATGCAAGTTGCTTCCCGGTTCGCCACGAAACCTAGCCAGCTGCTGCAGCTGAAAGGAAGAGGGAGCAAGCAGTGCTTGCACCTTAACACTAACATAATGCTGCCACTCTAGACGCATTTCACCACCTTGTGTGTGTCTGCACACACACACACACACACCACCACCACCACCAACACACCCGCCCCAACACACACACACGCCTGCCCCAACACACACACACACACGCCTGCCCCAACACACACACATACACACACACGCCCAAATATACACACACCCGCCCCAACACACACACACACACACACACACACACACACCTGCCTTCAACACACACACACACCTGCCCCAACACACGCACACACACCCGCCTCAACACACGCACACACACCCACCTCAACATACACACACCCGCCCCAACACAGACACACACCCAACACAGGACTGTGTTGTGGTGATACATCATACAGTGTTGTGTTGATACATAGTATAGTGCTGTGTTGATACATAGTACTGTGTTGTGTTGATACATAGTTCTGTGTTGTGTTGATACATAGTACTGTGTTGTGTTTATACATAGTACTGTGTTGTGTTGACACATAGTATTGTGTTGTGTTGATACATAGTCTTGTGTTGATACATAGTACTGTGTTGTGTTGATACATAGTACTGTGTTGTGTTTATACATAGTACTGTGTTGTGTTGACACATAGTATTGTGTTGTGTTGATACATAGTTCTGTGTTGTGTTGATACATAGTACTGTGTTGTGTTGATACATAGTTCTGTGTTGTGTTGATACATAGTACTGTGTTGTGTTTATACATAGTACTGTATTGTGTTGATACATATTTCTGTGTTGTGTTGATACATAGTTCTGTGTTGTGTTGATACATAGTACTGTGTTGTGTTGATACATACTTCTGTGTTGTGTTGATACATATTACTGTGTTGTGTCGATGCATAGTAGTGTGTTATGTTTATACATAGTACTGTGTTGTGTTGATACATAGTACTGTGTTGTGTTGATACATAATTTTGTGTTGTGTTGATACATAGTACTGTGTTGTGTTGATACATAGTTTTGTGTTGTGTTGATACATAGTACTGTGTTGTGTTGATACATAGTTCTGTGTTGTGTTGATACATAGTACTGTGTTGTGTTGATACATAGTACTGTGTTGAGTTGATACATAGTACTGTGTTGTGTTGATACATAGTTTTGTGTTGTGTTGATACATAGTACTGCGTTGTGTTAATACAAAGTACTGTGTTGTGTTGATACATAATTTTGTGTTGTGCTGATACATAGTTTTGTGTTGTGTTGATACATAGTTCTGTGTTGTGTTGATACATAGTACTGTGTTGTGTTGATACATTGTATTGTGTTGTGTTGATACATAGTTCTGTGTTGTGTTGATACATAGTACTGTGTTGTGTTTATACATAGTACTGTATTGTGTTGATACATAGTTCTGTGTTGTGTTGATACATAGTTCTGTGTTGTGTTGATACATAGTACTGTGTTGTGTTGATACATGCTTCTGTGTTGTGTTGATACAGAGTATTATGTTGTTTGATAGATAGTACTGTGTTGTGTTGATACATAGTACTGTGTTGTGTTGATACACAGTACTGTGTTGTGTTGATACATAATTTTGTGTTGTGTTGATACATAGTACTGTGTTGTGTTGATGCATAGTTTTGTGTTGTGTTGATACATAGTTCTGTGTTGTGTTGATACATAGTTCTGTGTTGTGTTGATACATAGTACTGCGCTGTGTTAATACAAAGTACTGTGTTGTGTTGATACATAATTTTGTGTTGTGTTGATACATAGTTTTGTGTTGTGTTGATACATAGTTCTGTGTTGTGTTGATACATAGTTTTGTGTTGTGTTGATACATAGTTTTGTGTTGTGTTGATACATAGTACCGCGTTGTGTTGATACATAGATCTCTGCTGTGGTGATACATAATTCTGTGTTGTGCTGATACATAGTACTGTGTTGTGTTGATACATAGTACTGTGTTGTGTTGTTACATAGTACCTTGTTGTGTTGATACATAGTACTGTGTTGTGTTGATACATAATTTTGTGTTGTGTTGATACATAGTACTGTATTGAGTTGATACATATTACTGTGTTGTGTTGATATATAGTACTGTGTTGTGTTGATACATAGTTCTGTGTTGTGTTGAATCATAGTGCGGTGTTGTGTTGATACATAGTACTGTGTTGTGTTGATACATAGTACTGTGTTGTGTTGATACATAGTTCTGTGTTGTGTTGATACATAGTACTGTGTTGTGTTGATACATAGTACTGTGTTGGGTTGATACATAGTACTGTGTTGAGTTGATACATAGTTCTGTGTTGTATTGATACATAGTACTGCGTTGAATTGATACATAGTACTGTGTTGAGTTGATACATATTACTGTGTTGTGTTGATACATAGTTCTGTGTTGTGTTGATACATAGTACTGTGTTGTGTTGATACATAGTACTGTGTTGTGTTGATACAAAGTACTGTGTTGTGTTGATACATAGTACTGTATTGTGTTGATACATAGTTCTGTGTTGTATTGATACACAGTACTTCTATTGTATAATACATATTATTATCGTGTATTGCGACCTGTGGTGTAATGGTCAGCACGCTCGTCTTGCAAGCAAGCGGACCCGGGCAGGGTGAAACTACACTGCTCCGTCTACGCAGCAGTGTGGTGGTGTATGGTGGTGGTAGTTGTGATGATGGTCGTAATTGTGTGATGGTGATGGTAGTAAAGGTGGTAGTTGTGTGATGGTGGTGGTAATGATAATGTTAGTAGTTAAAAATGTGATGGTGGTATTTGTGTAATGGTGGTAGTTGTGTGATAATGGTAGTATTGGTGGAGATGGTGATGGTGTGGTTGTGGTAGTGATGGTGGTATTGAGGCTGGTGTCATTGATGATGGAGGAAGTGTTGGTTGCGGTAGGGATGGTGGTAGTGCTGGTGATGGAAGTGATGGTGGTACTTGTCTAATGGTAGTGGTAATGATGATGGTGGTAGTGGTGTTGGTGGTAGCTGCGTGATGGTGATGGTAGTGATGGTGTTAGTGATGATGGTGGTAGTGTTGGTGGTGCTAGTGATGGTGATAGTTGTGTAATGGTGGTGGTAGTGATGGTGGAATTACTGATGTTGTTGTTGGTGGTGGTGGTAGTAGTTGTGTAATGGTGGTAGAGTTTGTAGTAGTGGTGGTAGTGATGGTGGCAGTCTTGGCAGTGGTGGTGGCAGTCTTGGTAGTGGTGGTGGCAGTCTTGGTAGTGGTGGTGGTAGTATCGGTAGTGGTGGTGGTAGTGATGGTGGCAGTCTTGGTAGTGGTGGTGGTAGTGATGGTGGTAGTATTAGTAGTGGTGGTGGGATTGATGGTGGCTGTCTTGGCAGTGGTGGTGGCAGTCTTGGTAGTGGTGGTGGTAGTATTGGTAGTGGTGGTGGTAGTGATGGTGGCAGCCTTGGCAGTGGTGGTGGCAGTCTTGGTAGTAGTGGTGGTAGTGATGGTGGCAGTCTTGGTAGTGGTGGTGGTATTATTGGTAGTAGCGGCGGTAGTGATGGTGGCAATCTTGGTAGTGGTGGCGGTGGTAGTGATGGTGGTAGTATTGGTAGTGGTGGTGGTAGTGATGGTGGCAGTCTTGGTAGTGGTGGTGGCAGTGATGGTGGTAGTATTGGTAGTGGTGGTGGCAGTGATGGTGGTAGTATTGGTAGTGGTGGTGGTAGTGATGGTGGTAGCATTGGTAGTGGTGGTGGTAGTGATGGTGGTAGTGGTGGTGGTAGTGATGGTGGCAGTCTTGGTAGTGGTGGTGGTAGTGATGGTGGTAGTATTGGTAGTGGTGGTGGTAGTGATGGTGGCAGTCTTGGTAGTGGTGGTGGTAGTGATGGTGGTAGTATTGGTAGTGGTGGTGGTAGTGATGGTGGCAGTCTTGGTAGTGGTGGTGGTAGTGATGGTGGCAGTCTTGGTAGTGGTGGTGGCAGTGATGGTGGTAGTATTGGTAGTGGTGGTGGTAGTGATGGTGGTAGTATTGGTAGTGGTGGTGGTAGTGATGGTGGCAGTCTTGGTAGTGGTGGTGGTAGTGATGGTGGTAGTATTGGTAGTGGTGGTGGTAGTGATGGTGGTAGTCTTGGTAGTGGTGGTGGTAGTGATGGTGGTAGTATTGGTAGTGGTGGTGGTAGTGATGGTGGTAGTATTGGTAGTGGTGGTGGTAGTGATGGTGGTAGTATTGGTAGTGGTGGTGGTAGTGATGGTGGTAGTATTGGTAGTGGTGGTGGTAGTGATGGTGGTAGTATTGGTAGTGGTGGTGGTAGTGATGGTGGCAGTCTTGGTAGTGGTGGTGGTAGTGATGGTGGTAGTATTGGTAGTGGTGGTGGTAGTGATGGTGGTAGTATTGGTAGTGGTGGTGGTAGTGATGGTGGTAGTAGTGGTAGTGGTGGTGGTAGTGATGGTGGTAGTCTTGGTAGTGGTGGTGGTAGTGATGGTGGTAGTATTGGTAGTGGTGGTGGTAGTGATGGTGGTAGTATTGGTAGTGGTGGTGGTAGTGATGGTGGCAGTCTTGGTAGTGGTGGTGGTAGTGATGGTGGTAGTATTGGTAGTGGTGGTGGTAGTGATGGTGGTAGTATTGGTAGTGGTGGTGGTAGTGATGGTGGTAGTATTGGTAGTGGTGGTGGTAGTGATGGTGGTAGTATTGGTAGTGGTGGTGGTAGTGATGGTGGTAGTATTGGTAGTGGTGGTGGTAGTGATGGTGGTAGTCTTGGTAGTGGTGGTGGTAGTGATGGTGGCAGTCTTGGTAGTGGTGGTGGTAGTGATGGTGGTAGTAATAAAATATATGCACCAAGATGAAAAAAAAGCGGGAAAAAATAAAAGAAATGGGAGAAAAGGAGAACCGATGGAAAAAGGATAATGGAGAGACGATATATATGGGAAAGGGAGAGGAGAAGGACTCACATCATGGGGAGATTAATGGGGTTAAGTAATCACCCCTCCCCTTAATATGTATTGTTTATGGGTTATGAAAATACACTTATGGATTTATACCCACGTCACGTTCCCTCCCCCTCTAACACCCGACCAACATCCTCTCCCCCCTCTAACACCTGACCAACATCCCCTCCCCCTCTAACACCCGACCAACATCCCCTCCCTCCTCTAACACCTGACCAACATCCCCTCCCCCTCTAACACCCGACCAACATCCTCTCCCCCCTCTAACACCTGACCAACATCCCCTCCCCCTCTAACACCCGACCAACATCCCCTCCCTCCTCTAACAACCGACCAACATCCCCTACATCCGACCAACATCCCCTCCTCCCTCTAACACCCACTCCACACCCTTTCCCCTCTAACACCCACCTCACACCTCTCCTCTCCCTCCTCTAACACCCACCTCACACCTCTCCCCTCCCTCCTCTAACACCCACCCCACACCCCTTCCCCTCTAACACCCACCTCACACCTCCTCCCCCTGCAACACCTGACCCACACCCCCCTCTTCCTTACACAATCGACAGCCTCTTTCTTGATGGCGTCATATACATAGTCTGCGCTGTCCTCTGGATTTTAAAGCGGAAACACTGAGAGATTTAGAGGAGGAAGGGAGAGAGAGAGAGAGAGAGAGAGAGATGTTTTGTAAATGAATGCTTGTCGGCCCAACCTCTGTCTGTGTGTGTGTGTGTGTGTAACTATAACTGTTCTATCTATTACCACAAAAACATAATTATTCCTATATAATCATAATTAATTCCAGTAATTTTGTCCTCCACAGGTACGTATGATCAATGGCCGTTGTCTTAAGTGTACCAAGTAATTGTAAGTATTACACTACTGTACTTAATACTGTTATTTTTTCATATTTTATTATTATTTATATATTTTTTTCACGGGGATTAGCCCATCTGGGGACAGGTCACATCAGGGGCCTGGAGGGCGAAATATAATGATAATAATAATAATAATAATGATAATAATAATGATAATAATAATAATAATAATAACAATAAAAAATAAATAAAAATAAAAATATTGAAATAATAATGATAATAATAATAATAGTAATAATAACATAAAAAAAGAGACCAGGAGTGAGAAACAATATATGTACAGTCTGTTGTGCTGTGTTAAATAAGTTACACCATTTTCTCGTATCATTAAGTAATTGGCGAATTTCTTTTACTTTATATATACATAAGATTAATAATTGCATGTGTGTATGCGTGTCCTGTGACTTGTATTTTGTGTGTGTTTTGTTCGCACTGACTGTGTTCTGCGTGTGTTGCGTGTCCTGTGACTGTTTTGTGTGCGTTGCTTGCACTGTGACTGTGTTTTATGTGTGTGTTGTATGTGTTAATGGTGCAATGTCAAGAGGTTTACCTTTGTTAACACGCCATAATGATATCCTCTCTCTCTCTCTCTCTCTCTCTCTCTCTCTCTCTCTCTTTCTAAACATGGGGGACAAAAGAGCGTCACAATTACCTTGGGATTCTGACTTTAAGATTAGTTTGTTGGTGTTTACTCCAGCAGTGGCAATCAGCATCGCCTGCCATTCACCTCTTCGCCAGACTCTCGTTCGCTCTCCTTATGCTTGCAGTGGCAAACCTAAATTTTCTTCTTCTTCTTCTTCTTCTTCTTCTTCTTCAGGTTGAGTGTAAGTGTGTTCTGGACAGGTGTGAGTGTAAGTGTGTTCTGGGTAGGTGTGAGTGTAAGTGTGTTCTGGACAGGTGTGAATGTAAGTGTGTTCTGGACAGGTGTGAGTGTTATTGTGTTCTGGGCAGGTGTTGGTGTAAGTGTGTTCTGGACAGGTGTGAGTGTAAGTGTGTTCTGGACGGGTGTGAGTGTAAGTGTGTTTTGGGTCTGGTGTGAGTGAGTGTTTGTTCTGGGCAGGTGTGAGTGTAGGTGTGTTCTGGGTAGGTGTGAGTGTAAGTGTGTTCTGGACAGGTGTTGGTGTAAGTGTGTTATGGACAGGTGTGAATGTAAGTGTTTGTTCTGGGCAGGTGTGAGTGTAAGTGTGTTATGGACAGGTGTGAGTGTAAGTGTGTTATGGACAGGTGTGAGTGTAAGTGTGTAATGGACGGGTGTGAGTGTAAGCGTGTTTTGGGCAGGTGTGAGTGTAAGTGTGTTCTGGGCAGGTGTTGGTGTAAGTGTGTTCTGGGCAGGTGTGAGTGTAAGTGTGTTATGGACAGGTGTGAATGTAAATGTGTTCTGGACAGGTGTGAGTGTAAGTGTGTTCTGGGCAGGTGTGAGTGTAAGTGTGTTCTGGGCAGGTGTGAGTGTAAGTGTGTTCTGGGCAGGTGTGAGTGTAAAAGTGTGTTCTGGGCAGGTGTTGGTCTAAGTGTGTTCTGGGCAGGTGTGTGGTGTGCGCGTTATTGTCTCAGCTACACTACACTGGCCATTCAGGTCCTTGTTGACTCTCCGGAGCTGAGGTGGCCGATCCTTCACCCCGGCCACCTCCTGCCTGTCTCACCCCTCTCCCCACCTCCTGCCGGGGTGTAGTGGGAGGGGGTAATAAGGGGGTCGTCAGTGGGGGTAGGGGAGGGTTAAGCCACTTAAGAATTTATTGTCTTATTTGTTCTCTGGGCTTCTTGAAATGTTTTGGGTGTTTTAGGAGAAGTGTTTGGAAGAGTTTTATGCTAGGGTTCAAGTGGGTTCAGATTTATTCCGTGTTTGGGCTGATGAGAGTCGAGGTTCAGCAATTACTTACTGAAATGTTTTACGAGTGTTTTGGATTACAGTTCAACTGGGGTTAAAGTTAAGGGTTCAGATTGTCTAACACTAATTCTCTAGTGTTTAGCAGTATTTTATTTTATGTTCATTTACAATAGTGCGGGCGTGTCGTAGTTAATTTACTAGATTAAAAGATTATATCATAGTTTTTGGAACCTGCGTGTGTGTATAATAATGATAATAATATTAATAATAATAATAATAAACGGTTTATTAATAGAGTTGCAGCCGGTGGCTGAAAATATACAAACTTAAATGTGATTTAAACATAATGATATGCATTCAATACATTTACAGGGCTGTACAGTACATAACTCAGGATTTGTTTAGTATTTTAACAATAGATGGGATGGTGCTAGTTTTATATCCATCAGTGCGGGCTCTTATGGGCTGAATTTTGTTGTAGTGGCGGACTGAGCGAGGTGGGCGGGGGACTGCCGGTGGCAGGAGGTGGCGATGACGAGGATGGTGCAGTGGTCCACTACCAAACCTTGCTAGTGCTTAGTGGTGGAAGTCACTGAGCATGTGTGTGTGTGTGTGTGTATGTGCAGGGAAGTTATGTGTCTGTATATGAGAGTATGTGACTGTCTTTGTTCATATCTGAGTCGCTGGTTCGGTCCCGGGGCACTCCCAGAATAACTAGATGTAACTGACTACCTAATTTTACAGTTGAGGAAGTGAATGTGAATGCGTACAGTGTAAGCGACGCCTGTGTATCGAAGGGCTAGTATACAGTGTACTGTGGCCACTCTGTCCCTAACGGGCTGTCATGCCTATGGGACCCACTTTCACTAGAGAGGATCAAAATGTGGCAACTGCTATGCGTGTAATGTTTGTACACTAGATCCATGAAACACTGAGCAGATATAAACACAATGTTAGTCACCTTATGTTACACAGTTTACAAGTACATGGACACAACTTACATACATGAACGCTATCTACATAAAATTGGCTTTTAATCTACATAGACCAATCAATACACACTCTCCTCTCACGTGTTCAAACAAGTAACCAGCCCGCAGTGACTCCCAACTTCCCAACACCTGTGCAAATTACCTGCCTCATAGTCCGTTACACCTGTGTTTACAGTTTGCTGAACAAACTCTTTTTATTGACAATGTAAACATACTGCAGCGCTCGCCGTCCCTCTTACCCTCACTTGTTTTTGCTTAATTGTAGATTATGTTGCCAAATTTTCACAAAGTAGCTTCCACAACACTAAACTCTGGCTTGGTGAATAACGTGAGGCTCAAATGAAGATTAGGTACCCAAGGTTATTCCACCTGATGATTAAACACACTAACCTAACCTAACCTAAACTAATCTAATTTAATCTAACACAACTCCCCAGGTTGCAGTAGAGTGTTTAATCTCCAGGGGAATTATGCTGTGAAAGATTATGTGCTTTAGAAACTCCAGTAAAACAAGGCATTTAATCACCTCGTACACCTGGATGTAGACAACAAACATTGCAAACGTCTCACCCACATATAAGCCGTCCTCTTTTGTTTACATTACCTGGGTTAATAGAAATCGGGTCTTTGTAAACAACTCACTGAAGAGAAACACCAAACAAAAGGTAAGGGTGAAATATGCTTCACCTAAAAAACAACTCACCTGAACATACCTCCAGAACTTACCCCAAGAACCTTCCTTCAGAAGCACCCTAAGAGCCTATCCCCAGAACCTACCCCCAGAACCTTCCCCCAGAGCCAATCTCCAGAACCTACCTTTAGAACCTACCCCCAAAACCTACCCTCAGAACCTTCCTTCATCCCGTACAGCCATAAAGAGACGTTCATGACTAAGAACTAAGACGTTGTGCGGTTCTCTGCAGTTCTGTCTACCATACGGTTACTGGACATGTGCGGTTCTCTGCGGTGTACGTCAGTGTCCAGCGGTTGATGGTGTGTGAGCAAGGCGGAAGCGCTGTCTTAAGAACGTGTTGTGAAGGTTGGCGAGAGCGGCGAGCGCTGGCAAGTGCTGGTGAGGCTTGGCGAGCGTGTTGCCGAGGCCCTAGACCACCAATTCGGACATAGCGGTGTTGACGATGACGATACGCCAAGATGCACATTGAATGGCACGTGTGTTTCCAGGTAGACTTTTTTTTGCATTGATTGGCTGAACGACAACAGAATGATGAACGTTGATTGGCCTAAGCATTCCACCCTCATTCAACCTTTTGTTTACGTCGGCTGCTTCAAGATGAATAATTAAAAGCAACCCTTTTTTACAATAGACAAAAAACAAAAACATGCAAATAGACAGGACTGAATAATTTTTGCACGTGAAAAAGAATAACAAAATATTAAGAATAATGATAATAATTAATCGACACCGGATGAACGATACACAGTGAACCGTCTTAATTAACCTCAGGTGTTCCCAGGTGAGGTCTCTGTGTTAACCTGTTATTATGGTGTTAGTCAAGCGGTTCTTCAGTGAGTAGACAATGCCGTGAATACCTCAAACTTTGCCTTAATAAACCTACTTCCTGTTAAATGACTAAAATGACCTTAACCAACCCTTCATATCGAATGTTTTGCAACGTTGTTTTGGGAATGGCATTTGCCTGGTCATTGTTGGCCGTGTGTATGAAAGTAATGGTGTGTGTGAAACGAGGTAGTGTTCTGTGTGTCTTTGATAATTTTGTGTACGCTTGTCTGTTCGCAACGTTGGCTGGTTGATGTGTATGAATGAACAGTTATGCTCTGTTAACTACAAACATCAGGTGTGAGGAAGGGCTGTTAGGTATGTACACGAGTTGTTGGCTGACAGGTGTGTACAGGTATTAAGAAAAGAAAGAGAGAATTGGAAAAAGGTGCTCAAGACACACACACATACACACACACACACACACAAACTACTACAACTTTGCTGTTACTACAAATCCAGTATAACGATCATCCAGCTATGATACAATGATATGAGTTATTAAATATGTCACCTTCATTGGTGAGTTCTGAGGTAACTAAAGAGGACGATACCGGACTGGCAGGGTCGTTCACAGATGTTGCAAGTGTGGAGGGCTACATCTAGTGCGGGAGGGGTGGCGGCAGCGTCTTCCCGACTCTAGCGCTCGTCTGCCTTGGTATGCAGTTGGGCTAACTCGAAAGTATTGACACTTTGTGTGAGGCTCCTCCAAGCGTTATGGTGTGGAGTAATCGTCTCCCAGGTGAGGGGTTTGATTTGGCACTTTTTTCAGGTTTGTCTTAAGACTATCCATATATCTTTTCAGCTGCCATCCAGCATTATGTTTACTATCCTTTAGGTGCTTTGGCAGTCTACTGTTATTCATGCACGTAACATGACCAGTCCAACGTAGTTGTTCATGGATAAGGGTAACTTCGTTGCTCCTACAGATGGTGTCAGCGAGAATTCTGGCATTTCTTCTCGCGTGTTCCCAGCGAATTCGGAGGATGGAACGTAGACTACGTTGATGAAAGTTTTCAAGTGCCTTGAGGTGCCTCCTGTATGTGATCCATGTCTCCCTGCCATATAGCAGGGTGAGGAGGACCATTTGCTCGATATACGTGCAACCTTATAGATAATTTCAGCTCCCTGCAGCTGAAGACACGGGTACGGAGTCTGCCAAAGGCTTCAGAGGCACATCTGATCCGCTATTAAATCTCTTAATCGAAGTCCGCTGTGATGGACAGCTGAGAGCCGAGATACCGAAAGAGGGTAGTACCTTTAATCTGGATGGAGGGTGGAGGTGTGGCTGAACCAGGGTCAGGCTGAAAGGGAATCTGAGTCTTATGCACATTCACCTCAAGGCCGAAGTCTGCATACGAATCTACATAGGTATTCAGGATATCCTGTAGGTCGAGTTCAGTGTAAGCAACAAGGGTGAGGTCGTTTGCATACTGAAGTTCAGTAATTACAGCTACCGACACCTTTGTTCCTGCCTGGAGTTGTCTCATGTTGAAAAGACCCTTCATCCAGTACTCGATGTCCACCCCTCCAGCTAAATTATCACTGGCATGAGTAAGGAAGACAGCCAAGTAAATAGAAAAGAGAGTTGGTGCCAGTACACATCCCCCTTTTACCCTCGTTTAGATGGTGCAGAACTCAAACTGAGTGCCATGCAGGACACTGCCGTTCATGCCATCACAGTGCTGCCTCACAATGGCGATGAATCTTGGGGGGCAGCCAAAACAGTTGAGGGTCCGCCAGAGGGCTTCCCTGTTGACCGAGTCGAAGGCCTTGGTTAGGTTGATGAAGGGCATGACGCTGTTCTCTGCACTTTTCCTTTATCTGGCGGGCAGCAAAAATCATATCAGTGGTGTCACGTGATGGTCTAAAGCCACATTGCAATTGTGGGAGGAAGTTTTCCTTCTCAGGAAGAAGTCTGTTTAGGAGGACTCGGGCAATAATCCTGCCAGCCATGGACAACAGCATATTCCCACGGTAGTTGCCATAGACTTACCGGTCACCCTTGTTTTTATAAATATTGACGATGGAGGCGTCTCTTAGAGCTTAGGGAATTTCCTCCTTTTCCTATCTATTCCCCAGGAGAGAGTGGAGACGGCTGGTAAGCAGAGGTCCTCCTGCTTCATACACTTAGGCTGGGATTCCATCAGGCCCTGAGGCTTTGTTATTTTTCAACTATTTGATTGCAGTAGCTACCTCATCCAGGATGGAGGATAGCTGAGGTGAATCAGCTCTGGTTGCTGAGGGACCAGCTCGGTAGTTAGGTCATTTACATCTGTGTTTTGGTTGAGCAGCAAATGGTAGTACTCTTTCCAGCACTGAAGGATGCCTTCTTCTTCTTTAATTAGGGAGTTACTGTCGGATGAGTGGAGGGGATAGCGCCATTAATGACTGGCCCATAAAATGTTCTAGTGGAATTGAAAAATTCGTGTATCTTGTGCTGATCTGCAAGTTTTAATGTTTCACATGCTTTATTTTTATACCAGTCGTTCTTTCGATTGCGATGTTCGGAAGTTCGCCCTGAGTAGCCTCTCTCTACTTCTGGAAGGTATCAGCTTTGGTCCGAGCCTAAGGGTTGTTCTGCCAGTCAGTTAAAGCAGCACGTTTATCATTGACGAGCACATTGATTTCCGGGTCATTTTCATCAAACCAGTCCTGGTATATTCTTTCGATCTTTGCCGAGGGTCTCTCTGCAGGTTTTTGTTATTACAGTATTAAGAGTGTTCCATTCGGCACTGGGATTCACGTTGTTTGCTGTTGGGTTGTTTATAAGCCCATGTTCGAGCTGCTCTCTGAAGGCATGTGCTACTCCTGGACCCTCCAGACTCTCAGTGTTAAAACCTCTTGCTTCCTCCACCGTTTTGGGGCGACCTGAAGTGAGATCTTGGCTCTGACTATCAAATGATCAGTGTCGCAATGGTTTGAGCCATGCATGGCTCGGGTGATGAGGACAACTCGGCTATCTCTTTCTTTGACACTGATATAGTCAATGAGATTCTAGTGTTTGGATAGTGAGTGTTGCAATGAACCCTTAAACTAGTGAGCCTGTCTAACCAAGGCATTGGTGATAGTGAGTTGTGTGCAGGACACTTTCTGAGGGGGAGTAGGCCGTTGGGATTACACTTGCCTAGTCCATCTCTCCCTATGATTCCCTGCTAAATGTCAGCCTCTTTGCCAACTCTGGCATTGAAGTCATGAAGGAGCACAACCTTGTCTTCTCTGGGGATAGAGGTTAGCACTCTGTCGAGGTCGGCGTAAAAGACCTCCTTGATGTCATCCTCTGCATCCAGTGTTAGGCCGTAAGCACTGATGAAGAAAGAATGACGTGAGTGATTCAGTGGGACTTTATTTATTGAGAATTACACTAAAACTGTAACACCGGCCTCAATTATACTTTATTATGGATAAGGATATTGATTGTTGTAACATCAACCAGACGAGGATGTTGTGAGTCAAGCTGCCAACATCTTCGTTTCTTCACACGAATGATGTCTCACTGATTCTTGAGTTAGTTCCACCACGAGCCGGTGAACAGGAAATGTGTCTGGGTATGAGAGGTTGTGAGTGCAAATTTAGCTGCTATTCTTGATCGTTATTTTGGCGTGATTTTGGCGTAAGTGAGGCAGTTAGAAGCTGTCTCTCATCCCAAAGTGTGTGTATAGGGGAGGCGGGGGGGGGGGGGGGTGTTTGGGTTGTGGAGGGTGAGGAGGGGGTTACCATACGATGTTTTGAGCAGAATAGGTTAGGTTAGGTTAGGTGCCTCTTGGTAAACTGTTGGCCTTCCACACACACACTTCTCTCTCTCTCTCTCTCTCTCTCTCTCTCTCTCTCTCTCTCTCTCTCTCTCTCTCTCTCTTTCTCTCTCTCTCTCTCTCTCTCTTTCATCTTTTTGCTGTGTACCTCAACAGATAAAACTTTATCCTTGCCTACAGAAGCTTCAGAAATAACACATTTTCCTTAAGCCTCCCTTGATAAGACTTATCTCCCACACACTCAATATACTATATTTCCTACAATTATGTCACAAAGACGCTCATTAGTGGTAAGTAAAAGAGTAAAATTTTGCTCCTTATTCATGACGGCCCGTTTGTGACAGTGTTGACAAGAAGACAATATAGCCGGCACTGCGCTCGGCCACCTTCACTTCCCCAACTGTAAATTAGGTATCCATTTACAGCTGGGTGGCCTGGTAGTACCCTGAGATTGAACTGGGGATTCTGAAGATATGAGTACCGTACTGTCTCCACTTTGTCGCTGCACCTGGTACTAAGTAAACCCATCCATAAAAAAAAACAATGATGTAGTGATGAATTTGTTATCTTGTTTTGTTTTGTTTTTATTCAATCTAAAAAGTTCTTCCCAGACGTGATGATCATGCTTTTGTTGTTGTTCTCCCCAAAGGTGAGGAACCTTTACTTGTTCCCAGTAGTGATGAGATCCTGGCCACGCGTGTCCAGTCACTAACACCCAGCGGGGGAACTAGGTAATGTCTCGCTCATTGCACAAGGAAATGACCCCCCCGATGATTGATACTATGGCCTAGGGAGGGTGGAGGGGGAAGGGGGGGGGATGTGGTAGGAGAGGGAGAGATATACGAAAGGAAAGAGGGAGGAAGGTACATGGGAGGCAGGTACAAGAAGGGATGGGGATGAAGATAAAGCTATGGAGTAGGAAGAGGAAAGAGGGATGAGGCAAGATAGAGAGAAAGAAGGATGAAGGTGTAAAGAGGAATTAGGAGGAAAAGGCAGCTGGGTTGTGAAAAAGTGGGAGATATGGAGGAAGAAGGGGAAGGGGGAAGGAGAGTGGTAGGGGAAAAGATCAAGAGTAAGTAAATTCGAAAACTAGATAGGAGAGAGAGAGAGAGAGAGAGAGAATAGATGAGAGCGCGCGCAGGTTCCAGCTCTAGACACAGTACAATGCCCCGGGGACGTGAAAATTACTACACTGCAACCACTCTCCCACTGTGGAAAACTATACTATAGTTTACCTTAAAAATCCCAGTTTTCTATGTTTTATATCAGCCAAGTCCGCTTTGTTTCCGTAATCTTGGGCTTCGAGAACAATTGAACCGATTTTAAGCGTGAGAGGTGAGGTCAATTCGGCACGGAGTTCCATAAGAATCTTAATCAAAGGCGAGGATGTTATGGCAGTTTTGTAGTTGACCTCCTGAAAAGCCTCGTTTGTTTGCTAATAGCCATAATAATGTGGTCCAAGTTAATGGTGGGGATACACGCCCATATATTTTTCCGCTAGCCTCTCTCTCTCTCTCTCTCTCTCTCTCTCTCTCTCTCTCTCTCTCTCTCTCCCTCCCTGGGCGTTATTATTATTATTATTATTATCATTGTTGTCGTTTTTGTTGTTACTGTCACGTTAATTATTCAAGTTAATGTTCTTGTTCTTGTTGTAGTTGTTGATATTTTTGTTGTTTTTGTTGTTGTTGCTATTTCATAGTCTTCAAGAATATTTTGTTGTTGTTGTTGTAGTTGTTTAATATCGTTGGTGTTCTCAGAGTTATAAAGAAGCGTTGTTTGTGTGACGGTTCGTTACGTAGGCTGGGCTAGCGTTACGTGAGAACGTGGACACACGCTGTCACACACATTAGTGACGCCGTTATCGGGAGGAAAAAACTTCTGCGTTAGTATGCCAAAAAAATAATGATAATAATAGTTGAGTTACACGTGTTGGCAACCTCCACCGGCGATAGTTACCAGTTAGGGAGTTTTCTTCGATTAAAATATCAACTTATTATTTAAATTCACAATAGCTTTTAAAATTCCTTCACCGTAGTAAGGCAGTTTAACTTGTTATTGTTACATTATGAGTCAGATTTTTTTTGTAAAACTGAATTAGTTAAAGATTAGTAATACATATTTGTCATTTCGTTTAGGTATTTGTAAATTAAAATAATATATTGTATAATTAGTTACTAGGTTGTAATTACGACATTTAGTTATAAAACCATATAAAAACTGGTGATCGATTAAAATGAAAATTAATGTTCGAATTTTGAGATAACTTGTAACTGAAAATGGTACAAATTCATAATAATATTTTCTTATGCAATTCAAATTTGGAAACTAAAATCTGATTTAAAATGTTACATTAAGAATTTAAATTGCTTGCTCCTAAATGGTGGACCCCCCCCCCCCCAACACAGACACAGATAATTACAGTGAAATATCGTTTTTGTGATACTGTATATCGTCCTATGAATTACAACGGGGAAAGTATAAGAGGACCAGAGACCCAGAGAAAAATACACCAAAAGAAGCCATAAGACGATTATTTCAATAAACACTGGTAGCAGGTCAACAGGTCAACAGTGAGGCTCCACTGCAATATGTACAGGTGTATACAGTATATTCTTTATGAAGCATCGTAGGCAAATATAGTTTAAAACTGTATTCATAAATTTAGATAAAGGAGAGAGGAACGCAAGATATTCTACCTCCTGACCGACTTACCAAGGCTAAATCATCATCCGCCAGACCACCCAGGAGTCACCTAACAGTTGCACAGAATTATCATTAATGGTCAAGATGTTGGAAATAACTGTATTTAATAAGAAATTATAAACAAAATAAGCGACGGTAAAAAGATGCTACGAGACCAGTAAATCTTGAGCCAAGGACCGGTACTACCCCCTCACCGTAAAGTGGACGGGGCCGGTACTACACCCCTCACCGTAAAGTGGACGGGGCCGGTACTACCCTCCTCACCGTAAAGTGGACGGGGCCGGTACTACCCCCCCTCACCGTAAAGTGGACGGGGCCGGTACTACCCCCCTCACCGTAAAGTGGACGGGGCCGGTACTATCCCCCTCACCGTTAAGTGGACGGGGCCGGTACTACCCCCCTCACCGTAAAGTGGACGGGGCTGGTACTACCCCCCCTCACCGTAAAGTGGACGGGGCTGGTACTACCCCCCTCACCGTAAAGTGGACGGGGCCGGTACTACCCCCCTCACCGTAAAGTGGACGGGGCTGGTACTGCCCCTTCACCGTAAAGTGGACGGGGCTGGTACTACCCCCCTCACCCTAAAGTGGACGGGGCCGGTACTACTCCCCTTACCCTAAAGTGGACGGGGCTGGTACTACCCCCCTCACCGTAAAGAGGACGGGGCTGGTACTACCCCGTCACCGCAAAGTGGATGGGGCCGGTACTACCCCCCTTACCGCAAAGTGGACGGGGCCGGTACTACCCCCCTCACCCTAAAGTGGACGGGGCTGTATCTATAGACCGTGAAGGTAGAAAGTACTGGTCGCTGAGCTCTTCCGGGCCCTTTGTTGTGATGGTCCCACATACTGAGTGTGGCTCAAGTTCATCTGTGTTCAGTGAGGTTGTCGTGTGAACAACTCCGACGCACACACACGAACACGTACACGGACACACAGACGCACACAGACGTTCACACAGACGCACGGAAAGTCTTGCATCCGGGATGACGGGGAGACGAATATTTGATAGATAGATGGAGAGGCAGAGAGACAGAGACAAAGAGAAAGACAGATATACAGAGACAGACAGACATACAGAAACAAATTGACAGAGAGATAGACATACATAGAGACAAACAGACAGGCAGACAAAAACAGATAGACAGACAAACAGGCAGGCAGATAGAGACAGAAAGACAGACAGAATGTATAGAAACATACATATAGACAGAGAAAGGCAGACACAAAAAAGACAGACAGACAGATGTATATATACAGACAAATATAAAAAGACAGGCAAACAAGCAGATAGAAAGATAGACAGACATCAAATAGAAATGAGAGTGTGTGTGTGTGAGAGAAAGGTAAGAGAAAGTGAGAAAGAGAAACATACGTGCGTGTGTGAGAGAAAGAGGGAGAGAGATGGAGATAACAGACGATAGACAGGCAGACAGACAGATAGAGAGAGAGAAAGAGAGAATTATAGGTGAAATAGAAAGAAGAAAATCCGCGTCAGAGAAAGAAACGTGTGTGTAAGAGAAGAGGAGAAAGAGAGAAAGAAAACATTGAATACAAACACCCAAATACTTATTATTACACTTATTACCAAAATAACTTCCCTCATAATACGAAATTTTATTAATTTGCCATAACTGTTTTATTAACTCTCTACTACAAGTCAAGCAAACGTGTGATTAAATGATGATCATATTTAAAAGTGAAAGGAATCATTGCCACACACACACACACACACTTTCCCCTGATCCAGTTGGTGATTCGATAATTACTGCTCATGTGTTGAACTGAAAGTGATTAGAAGGGGGTGATTGGTGTACTTTTAGATGACATTATTAGTGTATTGATGTGATGACGTGTGTGAGAGAAGTAATGGATATTAAGTTATTAATATCGTGACACACACACACACACACACACACACACACACACACACACATATATATCGCTCATCACAGCACGGCCAATTAATCATGCACACAGCCAGTCCACCCCACCCATGACACTCCAAGGAATAATTGGACTTTCAGTGCATGACTCAGACGGACTTTAAGACTTTCATATCAGAAGAATTGGAGTTTTCTGGTGATTGGAAACGCTTTCTCACTTCACGAGAGAGATAGAGAGAGAGAGAGAGAGGAAGAGAGACAGAGAAAAGAGAGAAAATGTGAAAGTGGATGCGAGAGAATTAGAGAGAGAAAATGAAGACAATATGATAATAAGTAAAGATTAGAGAGACAGACATTGAGCAGATATAGACAATGAAACAAATTAATTTCTATGATACAATCGGAACACATGAAGGTGAGCCAACCCAGTTTATTCCACCTGATATTTAAGCACTCTAACCTAACCTAACCCAACCTAATTTAATCACACAAAATATAACTTAACCTAGCACGATGATTAAACACTTAATTAACCCAACATAACCTAACCTAACGTTAACCTAACCAAACTTTCCCAGATGGCTGTAGGGTGTTTAATCATCAATTGAAATAAACAGGGGGGGGGGGGATGGGTGATCTAATCTTCACATAATCTGTGCAAATCAGCCACGACCGAATTCCTAAGACACCAATAACTCACCCTGCGGAACACCACATACTTGTATATTTTAAAAACACAATAGTCGTAATAGCCGCAGTTGTGTCAGATTACCCCGCATTATCTTGGACTACATCCATCCCTCCCTGCCGTGGTCAAGCGAGTGGTTCCACCATAAATTGGATATTCGCTTGACTGTCCATTGTTTGTGGTATGTGTGAGAGAGGCCGCCGGTGCCATCTTTAGTGGTCTAGGTTAGCAGACTATTGGGTCAAGAATTTACATACGACTTATCCTCTAAGTGGAGAAAATGGGGAGGAGGCTTTGTATAGAGTTGATGCGGTATTGATACACAGAAAAATAGAGTGAGGGAAATTTAATAGCAGAGGAAGAGAGACGCATTAACCTGGAAAAAATGATAAGAGTTATGAATAATTGAAAAAGAGATAGATAGATATAGAGTAAGAGATAGATAAATACAAAGAGAGAGAAAGCGATAGAAGGATAGATAAAGAGAGAGAGAGAAAGAGAGAGAGAGAGAGAGAGAGAGAGAGAGAGAGAGAGAGAGAGAGAGAGAGATACAATAGTTCCATTATTGAGAGTGAGAAAATCAAACATCATATATTACCGTACTCGTACAGGAACATATTACAGAACAGGTACAGAGATTACAAAATGGTATCAGGATAGTACAGTATTAGCTTCAGTTATATCAAGAGGAAACCAATTGGTGTGTTTGCGCCAGGCGACCAGCAAAGAAAGTAAACAAAGTCCTCTATTTTTTTGCTTTTCTTATTCTCTTTTGTTAACATTCCTTATTCTGAAAATCACAAACGAAACTAATATTATTTTAGGAACACCTGAAGAGTAGCCCTCCTGGATTATTTCACCTTAAGATTAGACACATCAACGCTACCTGGTAATGTTAGGTTACGTTAGGTTAGCGTTTAATTCTTACGGTGAATTAAGCTGGGGTGTTTAATCTGTGGGTGATTCGATTTTCATTATTATGGCATCTATTTTGACTGGGAGGTAAAAGAAAGTGTAAACAATTTTGTGGTTGACCAATGAGAGAAATTGTTGTGAAAATCCCACTCTTTTCATTGGTTAAGTTTCTCGTCTTTAAGGAACCATTGAAAGAGGGGGAGGGGAGTAATTGTGGGGATAATAAAGTTTTTATCCACCTTTTTTTTTAACCCGCTATGAAAGTTCTCTTCACTTTAGATCGTGTCTCCCATCTTATTGGCTATGTTCAAGCATTTATAGGCACAGGGGTAAGAGAGTGTTACGCCACACTTAAGGTCCACTTTTCATCTCATTTTGGTTGACTCACGTTTAAGACACCTCAAAGTGTCGAGGTAAGAAATGACACACACACACACACACACACACACACACACACATCATCATCATCATCTCCTAGCTTTCACACCATGACCACACTCTCAGTAGTGACCAGAATGCTGTAACTTTACTGCTTTCACGAACAACTTTCACCCCTCCAAACTGTCTTCTCGTAACCAACTTGATGTGTGACATTGACGAACTAAAAGATATAAATCAGGTTCACGTTCTCAGCGGCAAGTAGAAAGTTTTTAAAAATGAATTCCTTGATATGTAATGAACTTTCACCCGTCCAAATTTCTTTTACGCTCGCAAATGCTTTCAAAAATATAATTCTTAATTGAGGAAAGAGTTTGGTGTTTATTTAATAAAAAAATAAACTAATTACTTTCACGTTCTGGAAGGTATTTGGAATGTATGTTTAGACTATTAAGTTTTTGGTGAGAAAACGGATCTACTGTGATTACAGAAAATTAATTCTCACCTGTCCAAGTTTTTCTTCAAGTTCACGTTTTGAAAGTATCTGCGAAGTGTCTTAAAATTAACATATTATTATAACATTGAGAAATAATTTTCTCTTTTTAAAATATCGTTATTTGGTATTTATTATAAATATTTTGAATACCATATAAGGAGTACGCTCGCGTCCTGTCCTAAGGGTGTCTGGTTCGATCCCGGAGCACTCTCAGTCTACCCAAGTATAAATGGGAAGGTAACTTTACAGTTGGAGAAATGAAGGTAGTCGAGTACAGTGTGTGGCAGTGTGTCGTGTCAGGCCTCTGAGAGTCAATTAAAATTTCCTGTTGAAATTTGCACACAATGAGCGAGAAAACGTATTCTACTTTTACTTTAACATTATAATTATCAATTATTATATATTTTGTTGTACTTTGAAAATTAGCCTTAAAGATAATTTACATTTTATTTAATTTCTGATGGGGAGTCTGACGTTGACGATTGAAAATCAGATTCGAACATTCAACTTTCTATTAGTTGCTTCAACTTAGAGACTTTTGTCAGGCATGAGGTAATTGTGACTTGCGATTGTAATTTATTGTATTTAATTACAGCTTTTCAAATCATCATTGAGTAATTGTGATTGACTATCTAAAATATAATGGTAATTAAGAATTGCAATTAATTATGTTTACAGTGACAATATAACTAGTACAGTATTACAGGGAACACGCAGGACGTCAACATGTTTATTCGCGTTTTATTAAGCTAAATGACACAGCACAGTGTATCGTGATCACCAGGGGCTGGGGTGAGGGAGAGCGGGGGTGAGGGAGGGGCAGGGGTGAGGGAGGGGCGGGGACGAGGGAGATGCGGGGGTGAGGGAGGGGCAGGGACGAGGGAGATGCGGGGGTGAGGGAGGGGCAGGGGTGAGGGAGGGGCAGGGGTGAGGGAGGGGCGGGGGTGAGGGAGGGGCAGGGGTGAGGGAGGGGCAGGGACGAGGGAGATGCGGGGGTGAGGGAGAGCGGGGGTGAGGGAGGGGCAGGGGTGAGGGAGGGGCAGGGGTGAGGGAGGGGCAGGGACGAGGGAGATGCGGGGGTGAGGGAGGGGCAGGGGTGAGGGAGGGGCAGGGACGAGGGAGATACGGGGGTGAGGGAGGGGCGGGGACGAGGGAGATGCGGGGGTGAGGGAGGGGCAGGGGTGAGGGACGGGCAGGGGTGAGGGAGGGGCGGGGGTGGGGGAGATGCGGGGGTGAGGGAGGGGCAGGGACGAGGGAGATGCGGGGGTGAGGGAGGGGCAGGGGTGAGGGACGGGAAGGGGTGAGGGAGGGGCGGGGACGAGGGAGGGGCGGGGGTGAGGGAGATGCGGGGGTGAGGGACGGGCAGGGGTGAGGGAGGGGCAGGGACGAGGGAGATGCGGGGGTGAGGGAGGGGCAGGGGTGAGGGAGGGGCAGGGACGAGGGAGATGCGGGGGTGAGGGAGGGGCGGGGGTGAGGGAGGGGCGGGGACGAGGGAGATGCGGGGGTGAGGGAGGGGCAGGGGAGAGGGAGATGCGGGGGTGAGGGAGGTGCAGGGGTGAGGGACGGGAAGGGGTGAGGGAGGGGCGGGGACGAGGGAGGGGCGGGGGTGAGGGAGATGCGGGGGTGAGGGACGGGCAGGGGTGAGGGAGGGGCAGGGACGAGGGAGATGCGGGGGTGAGGGAGGGGCAGGGGTGAGGGAGGGGCAGGGACGAGGGAGATGCGGGGGTGAGGGAGGGGCGGGGGTGAGGGAGGGGCGGGGACGAGGGAGATGCGGGGGTGAGGGAGGGGCAGGGGAGAGGGAGGGGCGGGGGTGGGGGAGATGCGGGGGTGAGGGAGGGGCGGGGGTGAGGGAGGGGCAGGGACGAGGGAGGGGCGGGGGTGAGGGAGGGGCAGGGGTGAGGGAGGGGCGGGGACGAGGGAGATGCGGGGGTGAGGGAGGGGCAGGGGTGAGGGAGGGGCAGGGACGAGGGAGATGCGGGGGTGAGGGAGGGGCAGGGGTGAGGGACGGGAAGGGGTGAGGGAGGGGCGGGGACGAGGGAGGGGCGGGGGTGAGGGAGATGCGGGGGTGAGGGACGGGCAGGGGTGAGGGAGGGGCAGGGACGAGGGAGATGCGGGGGTGAGGGAGGGGCAGGGGTGAGGGAGGGGCGGGGACGAGGGAGGGGCGGGGGTGAGGGAGGGGCAGGGGTGAGGGAGGGGCGGGGACGAGGGAGATGCGGGGGTGAGGGAGGGGCAGGGGTGAGGGACGGGCAGGGGTGAGGGAGGGGCGGGGGTGGGGGAGATGCGGGGGTGAGGGAGGGGCAGGGACGAGGGAGATGCGGGGGTGAGGGACGGGCAGGGGTGAGGGAGGGGCGGGGACGAGGGAGATGCGGGGGTGAGGGACGGGCAGGGGTGAGGGACGGGCAGGGGTGAGGGAGGGGCGGGGACGAGGGAGATGCGGGGGTGAGGGAGGGGCAGGGGTGAGGGAGGGGCGGGGACGAGGGAGATGCGGGGGTGAGAGAGGGGCGGGGGTGAGGGAGATGCGGAGGTGAGGGAGGGGCGGGGACGAGGGAGGGGCGGGGGTGAGGGAGATGCGGGGGTGAGGGACGGGCAGGGGTGAGGGAGGGGCAGGGACGAGGGAGATGCGGGGGTTAGGGAGGGGCAGGGGTGAGGGAGGGGCGGGGACGAGGGAGGGGCGGGGGTGAGGGAGGGGCGGGGACGAGGGAGATGCGGGGGTGAGGGAGGGGCGGGGGTGAGGGAGATGCGGGGGTGAGGGAGGGGCAGGGGTGAGGGACGGGCAGGGGTGAGGGAGGGGCAGGGACGAGGGAGATGCGGGGGTGAGGGAAGGGCAGGGGTGAGGGAGGGGCGGGGACGAGGGAGGGGCGGGGGTGAGGGAGGGGCAGGGGTGAGGGAGATGCGGGGGTAGGGGAGATGCTGGGGGGAGGGAGGTGCGGGGTTGAGGCAGAGGCTGGGGTGAGGGAGATGCGGAGTGAGACAAGGACGAGGGTGAGGGGGATGCGGGGTGAGGGAGGGGCGGGGGTGAGGGAGATGCGGGGTGAGGGAGTAGCGGGGGTGAGGGAGATGCGGGGATGAGGCAGGGGCGGGGGTCAGGGAGATGCGGGGTGAGGGAGGGGCGGGGGTGAGGGAGATGCGGGGGTGAGGGAGATGCGGGGTGAGGGAAATGCGGGGGTGAGGGAGATGCGGGGATGAGGCAGGGGCGGGGGTGAGGGAGGTGCAAGGGTGAGGCAGGGGCGGGGGTGAGGGAGGTGCAAGGGTGAGGCAGGGGCGGGGGTGAGGGAGGTGCAAGGGTGAGGCAGGGGCGGGGTTGAGGGAGATGCAAGGGTGAGGCAGGGGCGGGGGTGAGGGAGGTGCAAGGGTGAGGCAGGGGCGGGGGTGAGGGAGATGCGGGGTGAGGGAGATGCGGGGATGAGGCAGGGGCGGGGGTGAGGGAGGTGCAAGGGTGAGGCAGGGGCGGGGGTGAGGGAGGTGCAAGGGTGAGGCAGGGGCGGGGGTGAGGCCGGGCGGGGGTGAGGGAGGTGCAAGGGTGAGTCAGGGGCGGGGGTGAGGGAAATGCGGGGTGAGGGAGATGCGGGGATGAGGCAGGGGCGGGGGTGAGGGAGGGGCAGGGGTGAGGGAGATGTAGGGGTGAGACAGGGGCGGGGGTGAGGGAGATGTAGGGGTGGGACAGGGGCGGGGGTGAGGGAGGGGCGGGGATGAGGGAGATGTAGGGGTGAGACAGGGGCGGGAGTGAAGTCTTTTGATGCGGAAACGATGATTTTTCACAGAGGTCTTTTAAACAAACATAATCGAAATTACAACCAATTGCTTGTCAAAGTAAATGTATAATAAATTATTTCCCTGTACCAACTGTATTTGTAAATGCACACGTTCATAGTAAATACAATTGCAATTAATTACGTTGTCATTGTAATTACCTCATGACTGACTGCTTTAATGGTTTAAATGGTGAGAAACTGTAACTGTTATTGTCAGTGTGTGGTCACTAACTATTACTGTCAGGGTATGGTCACTAACTGTTTTTGTCAATTTGTGGTCACTAACTGTTACTATCAAGGTGTGGTCACTAACTGTTATTGTCAGTTTGTGGTCATTAACTGTTACTATCAAGGTGTGGTCACTAACTGTTATTGTCAGTTTGTGGTCACTAACTGTTACTATCAAGGTGTGGTCACTAACTTATTGTCAGTTTGTGGTCACCAACTGTTACTGTCAAGGTCTGGTCAGTAACTGTTATTGTCAGTTTGTGGTCACTAACTATTACTGTCAAGGTGTGGTCACTTACTTTTACTGTCAGGGTGTGGTCACTACTGACACTGTCAGAGTGTGGTTGTTAACTGGTACTGTCAAGGTTTGGTCACTAACGGGTACTATGAGGATGTGGTTACTAACTGTCACTGTCAGGGTGTGGTGGTAACTAACCGGTGCTGTCAGGGTGTGGTCACTAACTGTAATGCCAGGGTGTGGTTACTAACTAGTACTGTAAAGGTGTGGTCACTAAAGTGTACTGTCAGAGTATGGTGACTAACTGTTACTGTTAGGGTGTGGTTACTAACTGGTACTGTATGGGTGTGGTAAGAGAAAATATATTTTAGTTGTATAATTTAACACACACACACACACACAGACACATACACATACACACACACACACACACACACACACACAAGTACTTAGTGGTGTGTCTGTGTAGGGTGTGTGTGTGTGTGTGTGTACGCACAATCAAAAAACTCTCTTTACAATTGTGAGTTAGACAATAATACACATCGGACGAAGGATTTTTGACAACCCTATTGGGACAACAGGAGTCTTTGTGTTCATTCTTAAATTCATAAGACCCATCCGTAAAGTTGCACATCGAGTAAGGTAACAGTCAACGCCAATATGGTAATGTTACAAGAGGGTTGGTCACTCTATAACATAACAATGTAATTGGCCTTTCCTTTGTCACGTAACCTTGACAGGTGTTGTGACACCGCGAGACAATTACCTGTGGCTATAGTGAGGACGAGGCAGATGTTAGGTACTTACGGTACCTTTCCCTCTCTTCCCCATTGCACCTCAATCCTCCCCCTCCCTTCCACCCTTCCCTCCCTCCCTATCCCCCATACTTCACCTTTCCTCTCCCTCACCCACTTCTTACTCCCTTCATCCCTCTCTTCCCTTCTCCCTCCCACTCACCCTTTCCTTACCCTCTTTCCCCTGTCTCCCCCCTCCTTGCCTCGCTCCTCCCCTTCCCACTCCCACTCACCCTTCACTTCCTCACCACCATCTTTACCTTCCCTCTTCCCTCTCCCTCCACCTTTCCTCCCGCTTCTTCCCATTCACAGTTACCCTTAATTACCGCACCCCCATCCCTGCCCATTTCTACCCCTGCCTCCTACTCCACCATGAACAGAACAGCGCACTAGGTCTTAACTTTGCCACCTGGTATTGGTACTGACAAGCTACACCAGGTGGGGTAGTCCTGTACTGTTGATTAATGTTGTGGTCTAAACCAGTTTGTACATCACTTTGTAATAATTTTTTTCCGCCAATTTAAAAATAATTGGGTAAAAAACTTTGTAAATCACTTTTTAAATTATTTTGTAAATTATTTAAACACTATTTAACCCACTTTATAAACCATTTAATCACATTGCAAATCACTTTGTAAATTACTGAGGCGTTGAAAATACCCCTTTTTTCCCTTTACTCCCACAATATATAGACAATACTTTGCATTATACCACTACGTCATAACCTTTGACACCATCTCATTAGAAATCGACATTCCATCATATTACTTCGACAGACTTGCAGATATTACACTGACATATCACCAAACCGTATGTATAAATATGTGTGTCTTACGTTACGGTATTCGAACCTATAAAGCTCCCAAACAGTCTTCTAGCAGTACGACATTCCGTTTTCGATGATTTTACCGTGTATATATTGTAGTATTCTCAGCGTTATTAATATTTACCTTATTGACTCACATATTTTCATAAAATGTCTGGACAGACACACTTTGTCTAACTGTTATGAAGCGTGTCTCGAGTATTGCTTCAATGATATTCCTTTTTATGAAACTGATTCGAATGATACTTAATTGTTTCTAACTTTGAGCTCTGTTCAAAATAAACTGAAAGGTAATGGGAGTAAAGTGCAAAATACGGTAATATAATCAAGATAACTGCGCTGAAGAGGACCCTGTGTACCATCTGTCTCTTGAAAACCTTCAAATTTTCTCTGTACTTTGCATAGTTGGTGTTAGGTGAAAAATAATTATACAGAAATTTACATTATTTTTGGGGGCATAGTTTGTGTAATATATATATATATATATATATATATATATATATATATATATATATATATATATATATATATATATATATATATATATATATATATATATATATATATACAAGTTAGGTTAAGTTAGGTTTCAATTTATGTTGAGCTAAGTTAGATTAAGTCAGGTTAGGTTAGGTTAGGTTAGGATTGCTGAGTTCATTTACTTAAGATTAGGGTAGGTTGAATTCAATTATAGTAGAGTTAGCCTTAGGTTAGGTTGGTTAGGTTTGTCCTACAACTGGGAGGAAAATACCAGCGTGACTTTACTTTTCTCGTGCCATCCTTCACGTATTGCCTCTTGGCCTCCTAGCCCTCTATCCTTCCCTCCCTCACACTTGTCCTGGTAACCCTTCCCTCCTCATCCTTCTTCCTCACACCCCTTCCCTCCCTCATCTCTCCCCTCAATTTCGTACCCTCCGTCTTCCTTCGTTCCCTATCACACACACACACACACACACACACACACACACACACACACACATGTACAGTCACTGTATAAAAATAATTACTTTCATTTCCCGCATGATCGAGGTAATGTCTCTCTCTCTCTCTCTCTCTCTCTCTCTCTCTCTCTCTATCCATCCATCCATCCATCCAGAGGTAATCTCTCTCTCTCTCTCTCTCTCTCTCTCTCTCTCTCTCTCTCTCTATCAATCCATCCATCCATACATCCATCCATCCATTCATTCATCCATCCATCCATCGATCCATTCATCTTTCCATTTATCCATCTATCTATCCATCCATCCATCCATCTATCTATCTATCTATCTATCTATATATATATCTATCCATCTATCTATCCACACTACGCTCGTTACGTCCCAGAGGTGATATTCGTGTGTTGAATTTCGTTGGTAATAGTTGAGTCGTTAGCAGGCGTCATGTTGGAAAATATCAGAATAAACCCTTCCCTCTCACGCCCTATATACACGCACACACTCTTACACACGCCCAAGCCCTGCATACACGCACTCTTTATACATAAGCACACACCCTTCACACACGCTCGTGCCCTCTATACTTACACACGCCCTATACACACGCCTTCATCCTCGATACATGCCCACAACCTCTACGCGCGCCCACAGTCCCTATACACGCCCACAGTCTCTATACACGCCCACAGTCCCCATACATGCTCACACACTCTCCACTTGCCTACACCCTCTACACACGCCCACTGTCTCTATACACGCCCACACTCTCTACATATGGCTACACCCTCTACACACACCCACAACCTCCACACACGCCCACACCCTCTACACACGATCACACCCACAACACACGCCCACACCCTCTTCACACGCCCACACCCTATACACACGCCTACACCCTCTACACACGCCTACACCCTCTATACACGCCCACACTCTCTACATATGCCTACACCCTCTTCACACCCCCACAACCTCTACACACGCCCACAACCTCTACACACGCCCACACCCTCTACACACGCCCACACCCTCTACACACGCCCACAACCTCTACACACGCCCACACCCCCTGCACACGCCCACACCCTCTACACATGCCCACACCCTCTACACACGCCCTCACCCTCAACACACGCCCTCACCCTCTACACACGCTCACACCCTCTACACACACCCACACCCACTACACACACCCACACCCTCTACACACGCCCACACCCTCTACACACGCCCTCACCTTTTACATACGCCCACACCCTCTACACACACCCACACCCTCTACACACACCCACACCCTCTACACACGCCCACACCCTCTACACACGCCCTCACCCTCTACCACGCCCACTCCCTCTACACACACCCACACCCTCTATACACACTCACACCCTCTTGTTACGTTTTAAGTGCAGGAAAGTGGCTTCTCACCGTAGAACTCGGATACCTTCACACCGGTTACTCACCCAAGAGATTATGGTGTATCACTACGTAGAATTTTGCTCTGCTTCCGGCACTCAATGCGTTATGTACTTGATAAATGATGATTTAGTGAATTCCACTAACTTCCAACATCCATCTAAGTTATTGGTTATACCTTGTCATAACCAATGAGTCATTACCCTTGGTAATAATGATAATAGAGGGATCACAGATACGGGCAGATGATTGCACTTACGTTTATTTGGCACAATTCCATACACTGGACTTATAATTTGCATGGATAGGTCAGTCACTCACATTCACGCCACAGTACCGTAAGTTACAAGGGAGAGTTTGTCAACCTGGTGAATTAATCGTTTAGATCTATTAGGCCGGCCTGGAGTGCTCTTGTAGCAAACAGGCCCTCACCATTGATCACTTCCTTTACAGGATGTGTTAACTTGTCGCTGGACTTAACAAAAATCTCGGGGATTTGCACACACAGACCCGTAGCACTGGTAGGACTGTATGGCCCCTAATCTTAAGTCCGCGGAGCAGGAGGTTCTTCTCTAACCCAAGGTCTAAAGCCCACTGGCTAAATTTGCTTTTTTGAGGCGTGAAGTGATGAACAGTACACCACTGTCTCACTGGCCTGCCCCCCCCCCCCCTACATGTCCCAGTTATGGCTGGCCGGGTGCCTTATCTCTACCGTAAACAAACATTTGGGATGGGTTGTGCGGGAGGCCCAAGGCAACCCATGACAATCGCCCCTACTAAGAAAAATTTTTCTCTTGGAGAATAAATTTCCACCACCTGTATACAATCAAGAGAATGCCTAGCCCAGACACACAATTCGACATTCACACTGTGGTGTGTGTGTAACACTAACACTGCAACGGAATGTAGTCGCCAATCGCCACTGAGGGAAAACCTCAACATTTACTTTATTTTTTTCTTGGCTGGAGGAAAACTCCGCGGCGAGGGTGACAATTCCCGAGCAATAGTTCATGCTAAGCGTAAGCACGCTACATTTACATTAGAGCAACGTGTTGTGTGGTGTAGGGTATGTAGACATTGTTTAGGTGGCACAGGTGTTGTGTTATGTTCTCAAGTGTAGAAAGGTGTGAGAAAATTATACATAACATATGACGAACCACCAGACGCTTGGAGGCTCGAGTCGACTGGAGTCTAGACCAACTCCACACTCATTTGGGAAGGTGACCTCTCAATCAGTTGCTCTGGTTCCGCCACAAGTCGAGATAGGAGGTCAGCCCCCACATTCAGGCTGCCCTTGATGTACCGGAGGACGAAGTTGAACTGCTGGAGATACAGTGCCCACCGCATCAGACGAGCATTTGCATTCTTAGATGGTCGGAGACTGGTGAGCGGCATGTGGTCTGTCTCCAACACAAACTCACCTCCGTAGAGATAGTAGTAGTACTTCTTGATGCCTTCCACCACTGCCAGAAGTTCCTTCTCGACCGTGCTGTAATTCCTCTCTGCAGGTTTCAACTTGCGACTGTGATACGCAACTGGAAAAACCTCGCCGTCTGCCTCTTGTAGTAGCACTGCGCCAACCCCATCCTGTGAAGCATCGGTCCGGAGGATGAAAGGCTCTTCCTTCCTCACCAGTTGAAGGATGGGTTGCTTGCATAGCAGGTTCTTGAGGGCACTGAAAGAATCCTCTTGTTCAGGTCCCCATTGCACCTTGTTAGATGCATGTTTCTTGAGCAGGTCGGATAAAGGGAGAGCCACCACGGCAAAGTTTGGGATGAAGTTCCGGTAGTACCCTACGAGGCCCAGAAATGACCTCACTTGTTTTTTTGTAGTGGGCCGTGGTGCATCTTGGACCTTTTTGATCTTCTCATTCTGACAGGTGCAGCGTCCTCCGCCGACAGTGTGCCCGAGGAACTGTACTGCAGCCTGACCGATCTCGCACTTGCTTGGTTTCACGGTCATGTTTTTTTGTTGGAACCTCCGGAACACCTCCTCTAAGAGTTCCAGGTGTTCCTCAAATGTTGCTGAATGGATTAACACATCGTCCACAAATGCCTCAACTCCCTTGATGCCGTTTAGGACTTGCCTCATGACACGGTTGAAGATGGCAGGGGAGTTTGTGAGACCAAAGGGAAGGACTCTGTACTGATAGAGACCCCCTGGCGTACCAAAGGCTGTGATCTGCCGACTCTTCGGGTCCAGTGGGATTTGGAAGAACCCCTTGGTCAGATCAAGTTTGGTAAATAACTTGGAACCAGCTATTCTTGAAAAAATAGTTTTCTGATCACACATAGGTTCAGCATCCACCTGGGTAATGGCATTTACTCTCCTATAATCCCCACAGATCCTGACACCCCCATCCCTTTTTCGGACGACTACCATAGGACTACAGTATGGAGACGATGATTTCTCGATGATTCCCACTGCTTCCATTTCCTCAATTTCTTGTTTGACAGTGTCCAGTAGTCGCATAGGTATAGGATAGGGCTTTACCCGAACAGGTGTAGGGCTGGTCAGTTCAATAGTGTGACAGTCGACCCGGGCAACTCCTGGCTTATCAGAGAAGATGTCCTTGTAGCGATGCAACAGAGAGCCAATGGCATCTCGTTCCTCTGCTGATAGATTTCCGTTCACCTCAACGTCCGTGAAAGTCTCACTCTGGCGGGAGCGTGCAGTGACAGGCCCATCCTCCTCATCACTGTCAGAGATCACTGTGGCAGCACAAGTTACCCCTGAATCACACTGGGAAGGCTCGTCCCTGTCTTCCTCAGTGGAGACTGTACCCCCGATCGGTGACTGGAAGTACTTCTTCAGCATGTTGATGTGGAACTTCTTTCGTCGAGATCCCACCTGGACGATGTAAGTCAGATCCGAAACACGCTCTGCAATGTCGAATGGACCTTTCCACTGAGCCAGTAACTTATTGCGCATCGTAGGCAACAGAACCAGGCACTGATCACCTGGCTTGAAACAACGAAGCTTGGCCTTCTTGTCATAGTAAGTCTTCTGGACCTCTTGAGCCTTTATCAGCTCTTGCTTTGCCAGTTGACAGGTTTCTTGGAGACGATCAGCTAAGTCAATGACATATGTATAAGTGGTCTTGACTTCCGGATCTGATTCATCATCATCCCACAGTTCCCGAAGAACCTGTAGTGGTCCCCGGACGGACCTGCCGTACATAAGCTCGAAGGGAGACACCTTAAGTGAGCTCTGTGGCACCTCCCGGTACGCGAACAGAAGTGGGGCAATGTAGCGCGGCCACTCCTTAGGTTGTTCGGCTGCCATCCTCCTGAGCATTTTCTTCAGCGTCCCATTAAACCTCTCACAGAGTCCGTTGCACATCGGGTGATAGGGTGTTGTCTTTAGCCCCTTTACCGATAGCAACCGCAACAACTCCTCCATCATGGCAGAAGTAAACTGGGTCTCCCTGTCACTGAGGACTTGTTTGGGAATACCAACCCGACAGAAGATTTCCAACATGGCTTCTGCAACAGTCGTGGCCTCAATGTTCCTCAAGGGCACAGCCTCGGGCCACCTCGTGCTAAAGTCCACCAAGGTGAGAATATGCTTTGCCCCATCGCTCGCCCTTGGGTTTATCGGCCCTACAATGTCCACCGCCACCCTCTCAAAGGGTTCAGAGATCAGTGGGAGGGGCCGTAGTGGTGCAGGCGGAACTCGCCCTCGATCACTGGTTTTCTGGCACACATCACAAGAGCGGACTAGCCTGGTGATCTCCTGGCCCATCCTTGGCCAGAAGAACTCTGCACTGATACGGTCAAAGGTCTTCTTTTTACCCATATGACCGCCAAGAGCAGTGCAATGACCTAGCTTTAACACAGCCAGGCGGTACTTGGAAGGAACCACGAACTGCAGTCGTGTTTCACCCAGAGACGTCACGGTCTCTCGGTAGAGACGGTTCCTCTTCTTTACGAACCTCGTTCGATTCCCAAATGTCTCCTTGATGGTCCCAACCATCAAACTCTTGTATACCGAAGTGAGCGTGCTGTCATGCTCTTGCTCTTGGACGACATCCTGACTATTTATGAGATCAGACGATGTGCCAATAGCCAATGGGGTGACTCGAGGTTTTGTTTGGACCATACCCCGAGTGACTGCAGCAGCATTAACGTGGGTCAAGGCGGCAGCATCAGGTTGGGTTGCAGCATCCACTGCACAACTGTTTCTTGCTCCCTTGATATTCCCAATGATGAGATCGTATATAGGTTCCCTCATGACTGCTGCAGTGACCCAACCTGAGAAGAAGGGGGTGTCCACCTCAATCTTGGCCACTGGAACCGTTTGAATGTAACTATTGGCTAATTTAACACTTACTTGTGCTCCGGTGTATTGATGTTGCCCCACCAATTCCTTCCTGACAATACAGCCCGATGCCCCACTATCTCGCATGACAGTCGCTGGAACTCCTCCAACGTATCCAGGTTTAACAAGAAATGTGGGGTGACCCTTCGAGGAGAGGTTGGAGGCGGCAGTTAGTCAGTAGGGGTGTTGGGGTAGGCATGATTCGGTATGAGCCCCTGCTTCAGGTTGCATGACGATCGGCCCTGCTGGAAGGTCAGGCCACTCCCCGCCCACAGTTTGAACACCGGAGGCTTCCTGCTGCTGGTCTCTTTGTGGATTATTATTGCTGGCACCTTGGCTTACGAAATGAGCCACGGCGGCTTCCTGCCGCCGGTTCCATCATGGATTGTTGGTCTGGCACCAACTGTTCTGATACTTCGGGGGGCTTTGGTGCTGTTTCTGTTGCTGTCTTTGCGGTTGTGGTTGCTGGTTATTTCCTTGTTGCCTGGGTGGGTTCGGTGGCTGTTTCTGTAGAGGTTGTTGACTTTGTTGGTTACCTGCCGACTCCCTGTTCGACCACCGCCTCCGAGTGTGGTACCCGAAAGCGCTTTCTAACTGCGTGCGCACCATTAAGTCTATAACCCCTTCCATGGACTTGGGGGTTTCATCCTTACTCATCCACTGAGCCACATAGTCCCTTAAACGATCCCGGAACTGTGCAACCGTTTCATTTTCTTCCAACATTGCCCTGTTGAACTGATGCCTGGCCTGCTCAGTAGTCAGCCCATATGCCCGCAGCAATGCAGACTTCATGTCAGGGAATTTATTTTCAGGACGCTCTAGTCGTCGAAGAATCCCTAAAGCCTTCCCATCAAATAGGCTCAGGAACTCAAATTCCTTAATGCTGTCATCAAGCTCGTAGGCTTCTGCGAGATGCTCAAACCGGGAAGTGTACATTTCTATGGATTCGCCCTCCTTAAAGGTGGGCATCTGGGGAAATTTCCTATAAGTGACGTTTTGAGTGGGAGAATTTTGGTTCCTTTCCGCTAAGGCCAGTTAGAACGCCCGTTCCCTTTGTCTCTCTTCACGTTCCAGCTTCTTTTCTTCCTTCTGAAAGTCTAGCTGGGCTAAGAGTTCTTCGTGCTCGCGTCGCTTGTCTTCTCTCTCCTCAGCCTTCTCCATGTATGCAACCGCCTCAGCCCCCTCCAGCCCGAGGTCACGTGCTTCCTCAAAAGCCGCTGCACGAGCTGACATGGTGTAGGTGTGGGCGATACAATTGTGCAATCATCCACGGTCTGCGTCCCTGTTCGGGCGCCAATTGTTACGTTTTAAGTGCAGGAAAGTGGCTTCTCACCGTAGAACTCGGATACCTTCACACCGGTTACTCACCCAAGAGATTATGGTGTATCACTACGTAGAATTTTGCTCTGCTTCCGGCACTCAATGCGTTATGTACTTGATAAATGATGATTTAGTGAATTCCACTAACTTCCAACATCCATCTAAGTTATTGGTTATACCTTGTCATAACCAATGAGTCATTACCCTTTGTAATAATGATAATAGAGGGATCACAGATACGGGCAGATGATTGCACTTACGTTTATTTGGCACAATTCCATACACTGGACTTATAATTTGCATGGATAGGTCAGTCACTCACATTCACGCCACAGTACCGTAAGTTACAAGGGAGAGTTTGTCAACCTGGTGAATTAATCGTATAGATCTATTAGGCCGGCCTGGAGTGCTCTTGTAGCAAACAGGCCCTCACCATTGATCACTTCCTTTACAGGATGTGTTAACTTGTCGCTGGACTTAACAAAAATCTCGGGGATTTGCACACACAGACCCGTAGCACTGGTAGGACTGTATGGCCCCTAATCTTAAGTCCGCGGAGCAGGAGGTTCTTCTCTAACCCAAGGTCTAAAGCCCACTGGCTAAATTTGCTTTTTTGAGGCGTGAAGTGATGAACAGTACACCACTGTCTCACTGGCCTGCCCCCTCCCCCTACAGCCCAGTCCCAACCATTGTAAAAATTATCAATAACTTGTAATACTGTAACACTGTCACTATGTTGAAATGAACTGTAGTTTGAGCTTTTCCCCATCTAAGTTATTATATGTCTTATTTGTGTCACTTATGTTACTTGTATATTATTTGTAATTCGTAACCCATTCCCCAAATATGTAACTGTATATTTTCAGCCTTCTGGCTGCCAAGCTCTTTCAATAAACCGTTAATTATTATTATTATTATTATCATGTCCCAGTTATGGCTGGCCGGGTGCCTTAACTCTACCGTAAACAAACATTTGGGATGGGTTGTGCGGGAGGCCCAAGGCAACCCATGACACCTCTATACTCACTCACACCCTCTATACACACGCACACCCTTGATACACACTCACACCCTCTATACACACTCACACCCTCTATACACACTCACACCCTCTACACACTCACACCCTCTACACACTCACACCCTCTATACACACTCACACCCTCTACACACTCACACCCTCTATACATACGCACACCCTCTATACACACTCACACCCTCTACACACGCACACGCCCTATACACACGCACACACCCTATACACACGCACACGCCCTATACACACGCCTACTCTATTACACACTTACTAATTCACTTATGAGCAACTGTGAAAATAATATGTGAACTTGTATGTAACTCTGCATATTCGGGTTATACACATGTTTAATATCCGTTTGTCTGTATCACCAAAAGACATATAATGATACACACACACACACACACACACACACACACAGACACGTTCCTGTTAAATATAATGTATTGTTAAATAATTACCTGACCTGTGTAACACTAAATTCTCTACAGGTTAATTGGTTTCATAATTTTCTAATATGTATTTTCTTCTTTCCTTTTGCAGGTGAGTTGTGAAATGTGGAACACTGCAGGTACTTGATACTACTACCTAACTGGTCAGTGTTTCTTACTAGCTGGCCCCTCATTGGTCAGTTATAGCTCAGTATTCTTGTCAGCTGGCTTCTCATTGGTGAGTTATCGTTCAGTTTTATTGCTACCTGGCTTCTTATTGGTCAGTCATGATCCTGTATTAATCTGGCCTTTCATTGGTCAATTAACAAGCTTACTTGAGTCCCCTCTCCCCCTTCCCTCACTCCTTCAACCTCCTCATCCCTCCTCTTCTCGTTATACCCATCACCTTATCTCTCCTCATTCCCCTCATACTCCTTAGCCCCTTCTTACCCCTCACCCCCTCGAATCCCTAAGCCTCTCCATACCCCTAAACTCCCCTCATACCCTAAACTACCCCATACCCCTTAACCCCCTTTAATCCTCCCTAATCCCCCATGATGATGATAAGCAGTTGGTGGGACTGTGCGAGTTGCTTTGAACCCCATTGACCGACAATTAAGACTCAATGTTGCTTTACTGTTTGTTTCTCTGTGTTTGTGCAGTAGACAAGTAAATGTTTGTTGTAGACTGACCTGGGAGATGTCTTACAGTTCTTGTACAGTGAAGTGTAACATTGAGGTCACCGTGAGCCAGCGAGTGGTCGTGTTTATGGTAGCGTGTTTTAGTTTAATTAATTTTGGAATGAGATACTCTGAGACTCCTTGTTTTATTGGTAATGAGTTAGTGTGTGTGTGTGTGTGTGTGTGTGTGTGTGTGTGTGTGCGTGTGTGTGTGTGTGTGTGTGCGTGTGTGTGCGTGTGTGTGTGTGTGTGTGTGTGCGTGTGTGTTAATTTTTTGTGTGCATGTATGTCAGTATGTTTGAAAGTGTATGTGTGTGTTTATGGAGACTGCATGCCTGAACATACAGTATGTGCGTACGTGCACACGAACCAGACATCCGCACGCACACACACTCACACAAGCTCATACTCACACCCGGACACATGCACACACTCACACACGCACAAACTGTGTTTAACAGACGGAATGCCAGGTGATGTTGGATCACCTGGAGGTCACCGTGTTTGTGAGACAGTCAGGTAAAGTGATTGAGGCAGATACGTTGTGACGTTTCTATTTAGCGGGAAAAATCAACGTACGACGTGGTGTGTGCGTGTGTGTAATAATAATAATAATAATAATTAACGGTTTATTGAAAGAGCTTGGCAGCCAGAAGGCTGAAAATATACAGTTACATATTTGGGGAATGGGTTACGAATTACAAATAATATACAAGTAACATAAGTGACACAAATAAGACATATAATAACTTAGATGGGGAAAAGCTCAAACTACAGTTCATTTCAACATAGTGACAGTGTTACAGTATTACAAGTTATTGATAATTTTTACAATGGTTGGGACTGGGCTGTTCTTATAGCGATCAGTTCGTGCACGTATGGGCTGGATGCGGTTGTGGTGTCGAACAGCAATTCTCGGACAAGGGACCTCGGGTGGTAGTAGGAGCCGGTGTCGGGGATGGTGTAGAAGCTTCTTACCAAATTTGCAGATGAGGTCGTGGTGATGGTCAGTGAGAGTCGAAAGGGTCAGTGTGTTGAGCGCTTCTTGATATGTGGAGTAGGAGGGGGAGAGAATAATCTTGCATGCCCTCTTTTGCACTTTTTCTCGGTGTTTACGTTGTGTGGCATTTAGGGAGGAAGACCAGGTGGGGGAGGCATAGGTGAGCTTGGGAAGTATGAATGTTGTGTAAACACTGAGGAGCTCGTGTGCAGGAACTCCGAGGGACTTGAGTCGGCTGAGGAGGTGGAGACGGAAACTGGAGGATTTGACAACTTCATTGACGTGTGGTTTCTAATTTAGTTTGTTGTCTATGGTGACGCCGAGGAGCTTCGTGGAATCTACAACCTGGAGTGTGTTCGGACCTAGAGTAATGGAAGGAGGTGGGACAATGTCGGAGGAGAGGTTGATGTGCATAACCATGGTCTTGGTATGGTTGATGGTGACATGGTTGTTGGTAGCCCAGTTTTGGAGACTGTTCAATAAATCCTGAAGGGCGGTATAGTTGGGAGCAGAATTGTTGACGCTGATCCCAATGGTGGAGTCGTCGACATATTTCCAGCGAGCAGGGGTTTCTCTTAGGGCATCATTGATGAGCATAAGGAAGCAGAGTGGTCCCATCTTAGTGCCTTGGGGGACGCCATAGGTGAGTGACTGAAAGGTGGAGACAGCCCCTCGGAAGCGTACAGCTTGGCGTCGGTCACTGAGGAAGTCTGTAAGCCATGGAATGAGGCTTCTTCGAAGCCCGAGGTCAATAGCTTTGTTGATGATTATATTGTGGTCGACTAGGTCGAACGCTTTAGTGAAATCAATGAAGGCGACAGCTACAGACGTTTTTCGTTTCTCGAGATGGCGGTATATGTAATCGAGAAAGCTGACAAGACAGTGAGTGGTGGAGGAAGTTTTCATGTTGCCAAATTGCTGAGGGTCTACGACTCCTGCAATATCAGCATAAGCCCAGTCGAACACAAAACTTTCACAGATTAGGCTGGGTATTGGGGTGATTGCAATAGGTGTGTGTGTGTGTGTGTGTGTGTGTGTGTGCGCGCGCGCGGCCTGGACGAACAAGCCCTTACTTTATATAACTTATAGGTACAGTATATAATGTGACATTGCGTTACGTTAGAATAGATTAGGTTAAGTTAGGTTAGGTTAGAACCTAACCGAACCCATTGAAACATTCATTTCGTTATTTTACTAAAAAAATTCACTCATTTCGTGAATTGCCTGATTACACGGTTTGACTGTAACATATATAATATTGAACACAAATACAGGAAGAGTATTATTTACAGATTCAATAGTTAATTTCCACTCAATTCAGAATTGTTACATGTTTTTCTTGCATCTTTAGTTTGTAATATTTGCACTGTGTGTAGTTTGTAGTCTGTGTACGTATTTGTAGTGTAAATAAGTAATAAGAAGATATACTTTTCTAAGTTAGAGCGTCATAAAACAACCATCACTCCACCTCAATGTTTACTCCCGAGGCCATTGGTTCACGTCCGTCCAAAGTCTCCGTTGACTGACCTACATACAAAGTGAAGGGGGTGGAGGGAGGTGAAGGGGGTGGATGGAGGTGAAGGGGGTGGATGGAGGTGGAGGGGGTGGAGGGAGGTGAAGGGGGGTGGAGGGAGGTGAAGGGGTGGAGGGAGGCGAAGGGATGGAGGGAGGTGAAGGGGTGGAGGGAGGTGAAGGGGGTGGTGGGAGGCGAAGGAGGTGGAGGGAGGTGAAGGGGGTGGAGGGAGGCGAAGGGATGGAGGGAGGTGAAGGGGTGGAGGGAGGTGAAGGCGGGTGGAGGGAGGTGATGGGGGTGGAGGGAGGTGGAGGGACGTGAAGGGGGTAGAGGGAGGTGAAGGGGGTGGAGGGAGGTGAAGGGGTGGAGGGAGGTGAAGGGGTGGAGGGAGGTGAAGGGGGTGGAGGGAGGTGAAGGGGTGGAGGGAGGTGAAGGGGGTGGAGGGAGGTGAAGGGGTGGAGGGAGGTGAAGGGGATGAACGGGGTGGAGGGAGGTGAATGGGTGGAGGGAGGTGGAGGGAGGTGAAGGGGGTGGAGGGAGGTGAAGGGGGTGGAGGGAGGTGAAGGGGGAGGAGGGAGGCGAAGGGGCTGGAGGGAGGTGAAGGAGGTGGTGGGATGTGAAGGGGGGTGGAGGGAGGTGAAGGGGGTGGAGGGAGGTGAAGGGGGTGGAGGGAGGTGAAGGGGCTGGAGGGATGTGAAGGGGGTGGAGGGAGGTGAAGGGGTGGAGGGAGGTGAAGGCGGGTGGAGGGAGGTGAAGGGGGTGGAGGGAGGTGAAGGGGGTGGAGGGAGATGAAGGGGATGGAGGGAGGAGAAGGTTGTGGAGGGAGGTGAAGGGGGTGGAGGGAGGTGAAGGGGTGGAGGGAGGTGAAGGGGGTGGAGGGAGGTGAAGGGGGTGGAGGGAGGTGAAGGGGGTGAAGGGGGTGGAGGGAGGTGAAGGGGGTGGAGGGAGGTGAAGGGGTGGAGGGAGGTGAAGGGGATGAACGGGGTGGAGGGAGGTGAATGGGTGGAGGGAGGTGAAGGGGGTGGAGGGAGGTGAAGGGGGTGGAGGGAGGTGAAGGTTGTGGAGGGAGGTGAAGGGGGTGGAGGGAGGTGAAGGGGGGTGGAGGGAGGTGAAGGGGGTGGAGGGAGGTGAAGGGGTGGAGGGAGGTGAAGGGGATGAACGGGGTGGAGGGAGGTGAATGGGTGGAGGGAGGTGGAGGGAGGTGAAGGGGGTGGAGGGAGGTGAAGGGGGTGGAGGAAGGTGAAGGGGCTGGAGGGAGGTGAATAATAAAATTACCTAATTACCCTTTCTCTCCAAGATGAACTGAACCATTATCTGATTTACTACGTGTGTGTGTGTGTGTGTGTGTGTGTAGAGACAGATGCATCGACAAACTAAAGACAGACTGATAAGTATACAGAGAGAGAGAGAGAGAGAGAGAGAGAGAGAGAGAGAGAGAGAGAGAGAGAGAGTTTAACAGACAGACAGACACAGACTAACAACCAGTAATCACCTCCAACTAGTAATTTCCTTCCCTTGAAAGATCCTCACTGTTCCTAAGTACCTAAGTAAGTGTAAGTGTCTGTGTAAATGTCTGTGTAATTGTCTGTGTAATTGTGTAAATGTCTGTGTAATTGTCTGTGTAAGTGTGTAAGAGTTTGTGTTAATATCTGTGTACGTGTCTGTGTAAATGTCTATGTAAGTGTGTAAGAGTCTGTGATAATGTCTGTGTATATGTCTGTGTAAGTGTCTGTGTATGTCTGTGTATATGTCTGTGTAAGTGTCTGTATAAATGTCCATGTAAGTGTTTGAGTGTCTGTGTATAAGTGTGTGTGAATATCTGTGGAAATGTGTTTGTAAGTGTACAAGTGCTTGTGTAACTGCCCAAGTGTCTATATAAGTGTGTAAATGTCTGTGCAAGATTCTGTGTGAGTGTGTCTATGTGTGTAAGTGTCTGGAATTGTGTCGGTGTCTGGAGATATATTGGTGTCTTCGTAAGCGTGTGACTGTCTTTACAAGTAATTAAGTGTATATGTATGGATGTGTATGAAAGTATATGTGAGTGCCTCTGTAAATGTGTGAGTGTCTGTAAAAGTGTGTAGTTGTCTAAGTGTGTATGTAAGTATATAAGTGTCTGTGAAAATTTGTATGTGTCTGTGTAAGTATGCATATGTCTCTGAATTTAAGTGTTTGTGTAAGTGTGTAAGTTTGTATGAGTCCGTCCGTGAATAAGATTTCCTGTTCTCTCTCTCTCTCTCTCTCTCTCTCTCTCTCTCTCTCTCTCTCTCTCTCTCTCTCTCTCTCATTCATAAATTAATTTATAACACCACGTCATTTTTGTTCTCCAAATGTCATAGTTGTTCTAGTGTTATACTCGAGTTCTCAGGTGTTCTCCGTTATTACCGTTGTTCTACTGTTATACTCGAGTTCTCAGGTGTTCTCCGTTATTACCGTTGTTCTACTGTTATACTCGAGTTCTCAGGTGTTCTCCGTTATTACCGTTGTTCTACTGTTATACTCGAGTTCTCAGGTGTTCTCCGTTATTACCGTTGTTTTACTGTTATACTCGAGTTCTCAGGTGTTCTCCGTTATTACCGTTGTTCTACTGTTATACTCGAGTTCTCAGGTGTTCTCCGTTATTACCGTTGTTCTACTGTTATACTCGAGTTCTCAGGTGTTCTCCGTTATTACCGTTGTTTTACTGTTATACTCGAGTTCTCAGGTGTTCTCCGTTATTACCGTTGTTTTACTGTTATACTCGAGTTCTCAGGTGTTCTCCGTTATTACCGTTGTTCTACTGTTATACTCGAGTTCTCAGGTGTTCTCCGTTATTACCGTTGTTCTACTGTTATACTCGAGTTCTCAGGTGTTCTCCATTATTACCGTTGTTCTCATATGTTCTTCATTTAATGTTGCTTATTTGTTAGACTCTAGTGTTCCTGTTTACACTGTCTAAAACAGTGATAAGTGTGTGTGTGTGTGTGTGTGTGTGTGTGTGTGTGTGTGTGTATCTAACATACCAAAGTAACAATACCCAAAGTTCATGCGATAAATATTCTTCTTAGCTCATGATCTAAGAATATACCTATATTATTAACTTAACTAGAACTTAAATTTCGATAATAACTTGAAGATATCATTACCTATAATAACAACATAACTTCATCTCTTAATTCCGATAGTTTAACATTAACCTCAACAACTAAGGTCTTTAGGCAGGTACTCTAGGTTAGTAAACATACTAGTCATCAACAAATAAGAGAGAGACTAATTATTAAATATTTCTGGTGAGGTGGACAGTAGAAACGGTCTTGTCATTCTCAGGCCATAACAGTGATGTGAGGTAATGGTGGCCTTCGTTCGCTATAGTGATTGTTGGTGTGCTTATGTCGTTGTGTTGTGGGTGTACTGTACGTAGGGGAGAGGAGGTCAAGCACTGGTAGACGAATAATAATAGAAACAACAACAACAATAACAACAACCACAATAACAATTACAACAACAGCCATTACTCCCATCCCAAAATCATCAACATCAACAACAACAGCGATCACCCCTCTGATCATCATCCACAACCACATCAACAACAACAACAACAACAACAGCGATCACCCCTCTGATCATCATCCACAACCACATCAACAACAACAACAACAACAGCGATCACCCCTCTGATCATCATCCACAACCACATCAACAACAACAACAACAACAGCGATCACCCCTCTGATCATCATCCACAACCACATCAACAACAACAACAACAACAGCGATCACCCCTCTGATCATCATCCACAACCACATCAACAACAACAACAACAACAGCGATCACCCCTCTGATCATCATCCACAACCACATCAACAACAACAACAACAACAGCGATCACCCCTCTGATCATCATCCACAACCACATCAACAACAACAACAACAACAGCGATCACCCCTCTGATCATCATCCACAACCACATCAACAACAACAACAACACCAGCGATCACCCCTCTGATCATCATCCACAACCACATCAACAACAACAACAGCGATCACCCCTCTGATCATCATCCACAACCACATCAACAACAACAACAACAACAGCGATCACCCCTCTGATCATCATCCACAACCACATCAACAACAACACCAACAACAGCGATCACCCCTCTGATCATCATCCACAACCACATCAACAACAACAACAACAACAGCGATCACCCCTCTGATCATCATCCACAACCACATCAACAACAACAACAACAACAGCGATCACCCCTCTGATCATCATCCACAACCACATCAACAACAACAACAACAACAGCGATCACCCCTCTGATCATCATCCACACCCACATCAACAACAACAACAACAACAGCGATCACCCCTCTGATCATCATCCACAACCACATCAACAACAACAACGATCACCCCTCTGATCATCATCCACAACCACATCAACAACAACAACAACAACAGCGATCACCCCTCTGATCATCATCCACACCCACATCAACAACAACAACAACAACAGCGATCACCCCTCTGATCATCATCCACAACCACATCAACAACAACAACGATCACCCCTCTGATCATCATCCACAACCACATCAACAACAACAACGATCACCCCTCTGATCATCATCAACAACAACAACAACAACCATCATCCCCAGATCATCATCAACCACAACAACAACAACAACGATCAACCCCCAGATCATCATCAACAACAACAACAACAACCATAAACCCCCAGGTCATCAACAAAATCAACATCAACAACAACAACCATCAACCTCAGATCATCAACCACAACAACAACAACAACAACCATATACCCCCATATAAACAACAACAACAACAACAACAACCATAAACCTCCAAATCATCAACAACAACAACAACAACAACCATCAACCTCAGATCATCAACCACAACAACAACAACAACAACCATATACCCCCATATAAACAACAACAACAACCATCACGCCCCAGATCATCATCAACAACAACAACAACAACCATCAACCTCCAGATAAACAACAGCAACAACAACAACAACAACAACAACCATCAACCTCAGATCATCAACCACAACAACAACAACAACAACCATATACCCCCATATAAACAACAACAACAACCATCACGCCCCAGATCATCAACAACAACAACAACCATCACGCCCCAGATCATCAACACCAACAACAACCATCACGCCCCAGATCATCAACAACAACAACAACAACAATAACAACAACAACAACAACCATCAACCCCCAGATCATCAACACCAACAACAACCATCACGCCCCAGATCATCAACAACAACAACAACAACAACCATCAACCCCCAGATCATCAACACCAACACCAACCATCACGCCCCAGATCATCAACAACAACAACAACCATCACGCCCCAGATCATCAACAACAACAACAACCATCACGCCCCAGATCATCAACAACAACAACAACCATCACGCCCCAGATCATCAACAACAACAACAACCATCACGCCCCAGATCATCAACAACAACAACAACCATCACGCCCCAGATCATCAACAACAACAACAACAACAACCATCACGCCCCAGATCATCAACAACAACAACAACCATCACGCCCCAGATCATCAACAACAACAACAACCATCACGCCCCAGATCATCAACAACAACAACAACCATCACGCCCCAGATCATCAACAACAACAACAACCATCACGCCCCAGATCATCAACAACAACAACAACCATCAACCCCCAGATAAACAACAACAACAACAACAACAACCATCAACCCCCAGACCATCAACAACAACAACAACAATAACAACAACAACAACAACCATCAACCCCCAGATAAACAGCAACAACAACCATCACGCCCCAGATCATCAACAACAACACCAACAACAACCATCACGCCCCAGATCATCAACAACAACAACAACCATCACGCCCCAGATCATCAACAACAACAACAACCATCACGCCCCAGATCATCAACAACAACAACAACCATCACGCCCCAGATCATCAACAACAACAACAACCATCACGCCCCAGATCATCAACAACAACAACAACCATCACGCCCCAGATCATCAACAACAACAACAACCATCACGCCCCAGATCATCAACAACAACAACAACCATCACGCCCCAGATCATCAACAACAACAACAACCATCACGCCCCAGATCATCAACAACAACAACAACAACAATAACAACAACAACAACAACCATCACGCCCCAGATCATCAACAACAACAACAACCATCACGCCCCAGATCATCAACAACAACAACAACCATCACGCCCCAGATCATCAACAACAACAACAACCATCACGCCCCAGATCATCAACAACAACAACAACCATCACGCCCCAGATCATCAACAACAACAACAAACATCAACCCCCAGATAAACAACAACAACAACAACCATCAACCCCCAGATCACCATCAACAACAACAACAACAACCATCAACCCCCAGATCAACAAATATTCCTCACAAAGAACTAAGACATTGAGTGGGTTTCCTGTCACTGTGTGGTGTGAGGAGTTAAGGTCGACGTTCACTCACAACCTTGGCGGACTCTCACCTTTGTAGACTCCACCCGACCCCTTTAGCCTTGACCGTGACGCAGTGGGGGGGGGGGGGGGGGGGGGTTGTGGCGGGGTATGGGTGGAGGAAGGGGATGTGGGTAGGGGATGGAGAGAACGGAAGGGTAGGAGGGGATGAGCTGGAGAGAGTGAAGGGGGAGATGGGGAGAGGGAGGAAAAGGAAGAGGCACAGGCTTAAAAGGGGGAAAGGTAATGGATAATGGTAGTGAGGAGTGAAGGGAAGGGCGTATAGAAGGAAAAGGGGAATGGTGGAGGAGGGAAGGGGTGAAGGAACAGTGGGGAAGAGGGTGGAGGGGAGAGGGGAGTGATGGAAGGGTGGGGGTGAATGGGGGGATGGGAGAGGGGAGGGGGAAGAGGAATGTGAGAGGGGTGGGTGGGAGAGGGGAGAGGAAGGTAAGAGGGGGGAGGAAAGGGGGTGTAGACTGTAAGTACTTTAAGAGGTAGGGGGAAGGGTGGGAGGGAGAGAGAGGGTGAAAATAATGAGAGGAAGAGGGGGGGTTAGAGAACAAGGGAGGAAGAGAAGTGGTAGCGTGTGTAGATAGAGATAAAAAAGTGAAGAGAGTGAGAGAGAGAGAGGGGGGGGGGGAAGGAAGGAGGGAGGGAGAGAGGGGGGTCACTTCCTTCCAGGGTCATGCTCTGCACCTTGAAAAGTAGGACTAGTTTTGTTATGTGTGGTTGTGCGATTATGTTCTTGTTTTGTTAGTTGCTTATCCTTATTTCGTTCGTTGTGTTTTTTTCTGTATTATTTAATTTTTTCTGTCGTTTTGTTGTTTTTCTTGGTTAATCAGTTTTTCCTTTTATCGTTTTCTGACCTTTTCTTTGTTTTATGGTTTTTTTTTTTGCGGTATTTTTTGCTTCTTGTTGTTTTTGTTTTTATGTTGACTCTTGTTGTTGTATATGGTTAACGTTATGTTATCAATATTGTTATTCAGAGGTACTGTGGCTGAGTGGATACAGCGCTCCCCTCCTGTCCTCAGGGTCGTTAGTTTGTTCCCAGGTCAATTCCAGTTCACTCAGCTGTAAATGGGTCCCTAACTTTACAGTTGGGAAGTGAAGGTGGTCGAGTACAGTGGCGGCCAGACTGCTTCCTTGTGTACTGAAGACTTAGTTTACAGTGTGTTGTATAGACACAGAGTGAGTCTCTGAACTTCTGGAACGAGTCGTCGAACGACGACGTTCAGGATATATATCACCTGCTCGACGTCAGTTGAACACAGGAACACAGCGTTTAATTGTCTATGTATGCTTGTCTGTTTTTTCTATTGTAGTCGTTTTTGTCGAGCCCTGAGTTGTGGCCACGGCTGTTGCTGCCTGCTGTCAAGTTGGAGTGGCGTCGGTGGCGGTTGCGTGGCAGGGAGTAGATTATGAAGGGGAGGAGGAGGGGTAGGGAAGAGGAGGAGGAGGAAGAGGAGAGTAGGGTAGGGGAAGGTGAGGGGAAGGAGGAAGGGGTGAGGAAGAGGAGGAGAAGAGGAGAGGCGGGAGGGGAGGGGGGGGGGGGAGGAGAGGAGAGGCGGGGGAGGGGATGGGGGAGGGATAATGAGGGGTTTCCGTCCGTCCAAGTTTCTTACCTTGGGCGACTTGAGGCATGCGTCTTATTCATTCTCTCTCTCTCTCTCTCTCTCTCTCTCTCTCTCTCTCTCTCTCTTCATTTCCTCATTTTTACCCTTTTCCTAATCCTCGGCCAGCTCTTGTATACCTCCTCCTCCTCCCCCTCTTCTTCTTTTTGCTCCACTCCTCTTTGTCCTCTTCCCATATTTTTCACTTCCACTTCATCGCCACATTTATCCTTCTCTTGTCTTCTTTTCCTCTTATTTTCCAATGTCATCCCTTTATCGTTTCTCCCGTTATCCTCCTTTACTTCTTTTTTTTTCTCTTCCTCCCTTCTTCTTCTTCTTCGTCTTCTTTTTCTTCTTCCTCTTCGTCTTCTTCTTCTTCTTCTTCTTCTTCTTCTTCATCTTGTCCTCGCACCACCAAATAAGCATTTTTCTCATCATTGAGTCGAACATTTGTATCTTGAGTCAAACATTGTCTTGAGGCGAACATTTGTATCTCCAGTCAAATGTTTGTCTTGAGTATTTGTGGGGTAACTCTAGCTTTGAGGTTACATCGGTCAACGTTTGTACGACTTTAAGCTTTAAATCGTGTTATAGTATGACAGCATTGACTATATATATATTTAGGATTAATTGATATAGTACATCATGTATATGAAAGATTGAGTTACCTAATGATTAGACACTCCAGCTTATATTATCTGACAATTAAACACCCTAACGTTACCTTGAGGGTTTAGGTTTGGTTAGGTTAGTATTAATGTTAGGTTAAGCTAGAGTAGGTTAGGTTAAGTTAGGTTAGGTTAGGTTAGGTTAACAATAAATTAGATTACGTTAAGCTAGATTAAATTTAGTTAGGTTAGGTTAGGTTTGGTTAGGTTAGGGCAATTACTCATCAGACTATATAAGCTGGGGAGTCTAATTTTCAGGTGATCCATAAGCTTGAAATTAAAATATGTACAGAAGTAAATATCTGTATTATGTGAACTAACAGGTGTAAGTTGAAGACACAGGAGAAGAATGAAAGAGGTGAATGATGATAAAGTTATACAAAAAGAAACTTGTAGATAATAAGGGGTAGATACTAATGAATAAAGGATATATAATAATAAACAAGAGATAGATGATAATGAATATTTATTAATTAATTGAATCTCGAGGTGCGTAATGATACATACATACATACATACATACATACATACATACATTCAGTGACTACAATAATCTTGAGGATCGTAATGCGTATAACCTTGAGGGTGTGAAGGTGAGTATTGCGTCTCTCTCTCATTGGCTGGTTGAGGACACCAAACCTAGTGACCGAATCTCCTGATAATGATGTTATGAGACACCTCCTCCTCCTCCTCCTCCTCCTCCTCTTTCTCTTCTTCTTCTATCCTTCCCTTATTCTTTCTTTCTTTATCTTCCCCTTTTCTCTTCCTCCTCCTCTTTCTCCACTTTTCTTCCCCCTTCCTTTTCACTTTCTCCTCCTTTCCCCACTGTACCCTTGGCTTCTATCTCTTTCTCCTCCTCCTCCTCCTCCTCTCATTTTCAGTTTTCGCATCCCTTTTCGTATATAAAAAGATTAAGTGCAAAGAGAAGACAAAAAATATACACAGAAACTGGAATTCAAGAAGCAGGAAAAATGAACAAAAAACGTGATTCAGGGGAGCGGAAATGCGTATAAGAAAATGAGATAAACTTCATAAAAAACGGAATGTGAGAGGAAGACGTGAGACGCTCTGTTGCCTCTGTTGATATCTAATAGTCTGGGATGCTATGCTTCTGTTATCTTTAATTATCTTTAAATTAGCTTTATTGTGAGTTATCTTTACTTGATTGTCTCTAGTGTGAGTTTATTTTTACTTTATTTTTTTATTATAACTTATTTTAATTGATTATCTTGATTATGAGTTATTTGTATTGATTTGACATAGGGTATGCAGGAGGGAGCGTGTGGGGTGACAACAGTGTATGTGTGTGTGTGAGACGTAATATGTAGGAGTAAGTGTTTGTGACTAAGTGTGTGAGTGAGGGAAGAATTTGAGTGAGTGAGTGTGAGAAGAGGTCTCACTTATCTGACCCTGCTCCTGCTTCAAACTCTCCTACTCCTCCTCCCCCTCCTCTCCTAATTTTCTTCCTCCTCTCCTAATTTTCTTCCTCCTCTTCTTCTTCCTCCTTTTCATCTCAAAGGCGCTGTAACACTGCGAATCACCACCCATCTTCACCACCCACCATCCACCCTCACCACCCACCACTCAAACTCACCACACACCCTCACCACCCACTACAAACCCTTATCACCCACCCTCACCACCCACTACACACCCTTATCACCCACCACCCACCACTCACCCTCACCACCCACCACTCACCCTCACTACCCACGATCCGCCCTCAATACCCACCATCACCATCACCACCCACCATCCACCCTCACCACCCACCCTAACATCCCACTCTCACCACCCACCACTCATCCTCACTACCCACCCTCATCACCTACCCTCCCTACCCACCCTAACCACCCACCACATACCCTCTCCACCCCTCCACTCACCCTCATTATCTACCCTCACCAACCACTACTCACCATCAACATAGACCCCACCACTCACCCTCACCACCCACCACCCACCCTCACCACCCACCACTCACCCTCACCACCCACCACTCACCCTCACCACCCACCACTCACCCTCACAACCCACCCTCACCACCCATCCATCACCCTCACAACCCACCTTCACAACCCAACACTCACCCTCACCACCCACCACTCACCCTCACAACCCACCTTCACAACGCACCACTCACCCACACCACCCATCACTCACCCTCACAACCCACCTTCACCACCCACCCCTCACCCTCTCAACCCAACTTCACAACCCACCACTCACCCTCACCACCCACCACTCACCCTCACAACCCACCTTCACCACCAACCACTCACCCTCACCACCCACCACTCACTCTCACAACCCACCTTCACCACCCACCACTACCCTCACCACCCACCACTCACCCTCACAACCCACCTTCACAACCCACCACTCACCCTCACAACCCACAATCACCACACACCACTCACCCATAATTGCATCACCACATTCCTAACTGTGCATGGTGATGAAAGGCACAGATACACCACATTTCTTGACCTAAAAGCTGCATTTGATATTGCCAATAGGCAACTGATATTGTACGAACTAGCCAAAATGGATATAGGAGGTAGGCTGTTACACTGGATAAGTGGTTACCTAACCAACAGAAGGGCTGCTGCGCTGTTTCAGGGTTACAAAAGTGAAGTTAAAGATATGCAACCTGGTACCCCTCAAGGTGGAGTACTTAGCCCCACTTTGTTCAATGTTCTTATGAATGCATTATTAAATTTAATACCAGACAACCCCAGCAATATCTCAATCAGCTATGCTGATGATATGCTTATACATACTAAAACTCATCGTGAAATGCAAACCACCCTGAACCATGTATACGCAGCCTGTGAACACCTCGGTCTTATTATCTCCACTGACTAAACTAAGGTGTTCAACAAACAAGCTGGTAACCGCAAACGCGGCCCCGCCAAGTTCAAGATAGGTAACAACACTATTGACTATGTTTCTTCTTTTAAATATCTTGGTGTTTCCGTCCCTTGTACCCTACCTGCCATACAACAGCTAACCCGCCAATGTACTGACAGACTGAGACCTCTTAGAAGTGTAACGGGGTACAGCCCGCACTATGGTGCTAATATTAGAATTGTTAAAACAATGTACCTAGGCTATATAAGATCTCTGATAGATTACCACGCACCAGCCCTGGTCATTCGTGACGGGAAAGGCGTTGACAAGCTCGAAAAAATGCAAAATAAAGCCCTCAGAATTATCCTAGGATGTCCCATGAGCACTAAAGTACTTAATATGAGGAAAGAACTAGGTATACCCAGTGTTAAAGATAGAATAATTGAAGTCAACCTCATGATAGCCCTGAGGCTTCTGCGTGGTGATCCTCAAAACATTGTTTCCTTAAAATTGCTAGAATGTATGAACCATGGGACTACTGAGTCTAAATGGATGTTTGGACTAGACCACCTGTAAAAAGTTGAGACACAACAGCGCTTCCTGCCACCCTGGCGGACAGTTCCCTTCGGTATCACAATACCGACGTATCCGCCTAAAAAATTAATTATACAAAGCATTTATCTCCAACCCACTGCCAAATTGAGAGCTCTTGAACACATACACACTCTACAGACTGATGGTAATATCACACAGACCATCTACACTGATGGATCTCTAAACACCGCCTGTGGGAGGGCTGGAAGTGCTATTGTTGTGACTCAACCTGACGGTAATATAATTGAGAAAGGAGTTAGAATTAACAACTGGGTATCCACTCTACAAACTGAATTAGTTGCCATACTCACAGCTATTAAATTCATTGAAACCACTGTTACTGACAGTCTCATCATCACTGACTCTCTATCCTCACTACTTGCCCTTGGTACCCTCGACTCAGGTTGTCACGCTCTTGTCTCTGAAGCCAGACACAAATATGCGTGCCTTGTTGACCGGGGAGTCAGGGTCAAACTGTTGTGGATCCCCTCTCACATAGGCCTCATAAAACATGACAGAGTTGATACCCTCGCCAAACTCGCGTCTAACAAAGACACCGTTGAATACAATTTGGGTCTGTCAAAAAGAACCCTTAAAACTGTAATTAGGAAAGAACTTATTGATGAGTTTGACGCAAGTAGACAAGTGCAAACAGGCACTAGTCGATCCATAGGTTACCATGATGAGATGTATCAAGTGAAACATGTATATGGAGCAAGTAACCCACCTTCACAACCCACCACTCACCCTCACAACCCACCAATCACCCACACAACCCACCTTCACAACCCACCACTCACCCTCACAACCCACCTTCACCACCCACCACTCACCCTCACAACCCACTTGCACCACCCACCATTCAACATCACAACCCACCACTCACTCTCACAACCCACCTTTACCACCCACCACTCACTCTCACAACCCACCTTCACCACCCACCACTCACTCTCACAACCCACCTTCACCACCCACCACTCACCCTCACAACTCACCTTCACCACCCACCACACACCCTCACAACACACCTTCACCACCCACCACTAACCCTCAACGACCCACCTTCACTACCCACCGCTCACCCTCACCACCCACCACTGACTCTCACAACTCACCTTCACCACCCACCACTCACCCTCACAACCCACCTTCACCACCCACCACACACCCGCACAACCCACCTTCACCACCCACCACTCACTCTCACAACCCACCTTCACCACCCACCACTCACCCTCACAACCCACCTTCACCACCCACCACACACCCTCACAACACACCTTCACCACCCACCACTCACCCTCACGACCCACCTTCACCACCCACCGCTCACCCTCACCACTCACCCTAACAACCCACCTTCACCACCCACCACACACCCTCACAACACACCTTCACCACCCACCACTCACCCTCACGACCCACCTTCACCACCCACCACTCACTCTCACAACCCACCCTCACCACCCACCCATCACCCTCACTACCCACACACACCACCCACCAACCACACATCTTCACCACCCACCGCTCACCCTCACCACCCACCACTCACTCTCACAGCCCACCTTCACCACCCACCACTCACCCTCACAACCCACCTCCACCACCCACAACACACCCTCACAACACACCTTCACCACCCACCACTCACCCTCACGACCCACCTTCACCACCCACCACTCATCCTCACAATCCCCCTAAAACCCACCACTCACCCAAATCACCCACCCTCAGCTCCCACCACTCACTCTCATCACCTTCACCACCCACTGATACACCATCATCATACACCTTCACCACCCACCACTCAATCTCACAACCCACCTTCACCACCCACCACTCACTCTCACAACTCACCTTCACCACCCACCACTCACCCTCACAACTCACCTTCACCACCCACCCTCAAAACACACCTTCACCACCCACCACTCACCCTCACGACCCACCTTCACCACCCACCGCTCACCCTCACTACCCACCACTCACTCTCACAACTCACCTTCTCCACCCACCACTCACCCTCACAACCCACCTTCACCACCCACCACACACCCTCACAACCCACCTTCACCACCCACCAATCACTCTCACAACCCACCTTCACCACCCACCACTCACTCTCACAACCCACCTTCACCACCCACCACTCACTCTCACAACTCACCTTCACCACCCACCACTCACCCTCACAACTCACCTTCACCACCCACCACACACCCTCAAAACACACCTTCACCACCCACCACTCACCCTCACGACCCACCTTCACCACCCACCGCTCACCCTCACCACCCACCACTCACTCTCACAACCCACCTTCACCACCCACCACTCACCCTCACAACCCACCCTCACCACCCGCCCATCACCCTCACTACCCACACACACCACCCACCAACCACACATCTTCACCACCCACCGCTCACCCTCACCACCCACCACTCACTCTCACAACCCACCTTCACCACCCACCACTCACCCTCACAACCCACCTTCACCACACACCCTCACAACACACCTTCACCACCCACCACTCACCCTCACGACCCACCTTCACCACCCACCACTCACCCTCACAACCCCCCTAAAACCCACCACTCACCCAAATCACCCACCCTCACCTCCCACCACTCACTCTCATCACCTTCACCACCCACTGATACACCATCATCATACACCTTCACCACCCACCACTCACTCTCACATCCCACCTTCACCACCCACCACTCACTCTCACAACCCACCTTCACCACACACCCTCACAACACACCTTCACCACCCACCACTCACCCTCACAACCCACCTTCACCACCCACCACACACCCTCACAACACACCTTCACCACCCACCACTCACCCTCACGACCCACCTTCACCACCCACCACTCACCCTCACAATCCCCCTAAAACCCACCACTCACCCAAATCACCCACCCTCACCTCCCACCACTCACTCTCATCACCTTCACCACCCACTGATACACCATCATCATACACCTTCACCACCCACCACTCACTCTCACAACCCACCTTCACCACCCACCACTCACCCTCACAACTCACCTTCACCACCCACCACACACCCTCAAAACACACCTTCACCACCCACCACTCACCCTCACGACCCACCTTCACCACCCACCGCTCACCCTCACTACCCACCACTCACTCTCACAACTCACCTTCACCACCCACCACTCACCCTCACAACCCACCTTCACCACCCACCACACACCCTCACAACCCACCTTCACCACCCACCAATCACTCTCACAACCCACCTTCACCACCCACCACTCACCCTCACAACCCACCTTCACCACCCACCACACACCCGCACAACCCACCTTCACCACCCACCACTCACTCTCACAACCCACCTTCACCACCCACCACTCACCCTCACAACCCACCTTCACCACCCACCACACACCCTCACAACACACCTTCACCACCCACCACTCACCCTCACGACCCACCTTCACCACCCACCGCTCACCCTCACCACACACCACTCACTCTCACAACCCACCTTCACCACCCACCACTCACCCTCACAACCCACCCTCACTACCCGCCCATCACTCTCACTATCCACACACACCACCCACCAACCACACATCTTCACCACCCACCGCTCACCCTCACCACCCACCACTCACTCTCACAACCCACCTTCACCACCCACCACTCACCCTCACAACCCACCTTCACCACACACCCTCACAACACACCTTCACCACCCACCACTCACCCTCACGACCCACCTTCACCACCCACCACTCACCCTCACAACCCCCCTAAAACCCACCACTCACCCAAATCACCCACCCTCACCTCCCACCACTCACTCTCATCACCTTCACCACCCACTGATACACCATCATCATACACCTTCACCACCCACCACTCACTCTCACATCCCACCTTCACCACTCACCACTCACTCTCACAACCTACCTTCACCACCCGCCACTCACCCTCACAACTCACCTTCACCACCCACCACTCACTCTCACAACTCACCTTCACCACCCACCACTCACTCTCACAACCCACCTTCACCACCCACCACTCACCCTCACAACCCACCCTCACCACCCACCCCTCACACTCACTTCCCACACACACCACCCACCAACCACACATCTTCACCACACACCACTCACCCTAATCACCCACCTTCACCACCCACCACTCACTCTCACATCCCACCTTCACCACCCACCTTCACAACCCACCTTCACCACCCACCACTCACCCAAATCACCCACCCTCACCACCCACCACCCACCCTCACCCTCACCACCCACCAATCACCCTCATCACTCACCATCCCCCCTCACCTCCCACCACTCACCCTCACCACCCACCACTCACTCTCATCACCTTCACCACCCACTGGCATACCATCATCATACACCCCACCACCCACCACCAACCACTCACCACCAACAACCCCCCCTCACCACCCACCAATCACTCACCATCCTCCTCATCTCCCACCACTCACCCTCACCACCCACCACTCACTCTCGTCACCCACCTTCACCACCCACTAAACACCATCATAATTTACCCCACCTCCCAACACCCACCACCAACCACCCACCTCTCACCCCTATCACCCACCCTCACCACCCACTACACACCATCGCCACACAAGCTCACCACCCACCACTCACCCTCACCACCTACCTTCACCACCCACCCTTACCTCCCACCACTCACCCTCACCACCTACCTTCACCACCCACCCTTACCTCTCACCACTCACCCTCACCACCTACCCTCACCACCCATCCTTACCTCCCACCACCCACCGCCATGGAAAACTCACCTGAGAGAGTTTTTCATAGAAGATGATTAAGCACACACACACACACACACACACACACACACACACACACACACACACACACACACACACACAGGAAAAAGCCAGGCAAAGAAATAAGGGGTACTGTACCGACAGACTAATGCTTGTGTACCAGCTGGTGGAGGAAAGGATCACCAGGCGACGATATGACAGCTTGCACCTGGCGATGAATCACTAGTCCTGATGGTCACTAAGTGTTGCTCTTTCAATAATGGATTTGTCCTTGATAGTAACAACCCTCCCTCCCTCCGTCTCTCACATATTACGAATCGGAAGCTCAGAGATGGTTAGGTTGTCGGGACACGGTCGGAGGTAAAGATAAATGAAGGTGTAAAGTGAGAAAACTCATAGTGTGTGTGTGTGTGTGCTCCTTAGTGACTTCAATGCCAGAGTTGGCAGAGTTGCTGACATTTGGTAGGGAACCATAGGGAGAAATGGACTGGGCAAGTGTAATCCCAACGGCCTACTCCTCCTCAGCATGTGTGCAGCACATAATCTCACTATCACCGATGCATTGATTAGGCAGGCCGACAAGTTCAAGGCTTCATGGCAACACCCACCATCCAAACACTGGCATCTCATTGACTACATCATTGTCAGAGAAAGAGATCACCGAGGTGTCCTCATCACCTGTGCCATGCGTGGCTCAGACCACTGCGACACTGACCATCGGCTGCTCAGTCAAGCTCCTACTTCACGTCGCCCCAAAACGGCGAAGGCAGAAAGCCTCTAGAAGAGGTTTTAACACTAAGCATCTTGAGAATCCAGTGGTAGCTCATTCTTTCAGAAAGCAGCTCGAATATGGGCTGATAAACAATCCGACAACGAACAACCCAAATCCCAGGGCCGAATGGGATAATCTCAACACTGTCATAGCAAAAACCTGCAGAAAGACTCTCGGCCAGATCAAAAGAATACACCAGGACTGGTTTGATGAAAATGACCCAGCAATCAATGTACTCATCAATGAAAAAGTGCTGCTTTAACTGACTGGCAGAACAGCTCTCAATCTCGGACCAAAGCTGATGCCGTTCACAAGAAGAAAGCTGTGGCCAAGCGGGAACTTCGCAATCTAAAGAATGACTGGTTTAAAAATAAAGCATGTGAAACACAAAAAAATGCAGATCATCACAATTTGCGTGAATTTTTCAATTCCACCAAAACATTTTATGGGCCAATCACTCGTGGCACAGCCCCCCTCTGCTCATCCGACGGTAACTCAGTAATTAAAGACGATGGAGGCTTCCTTCAGCGCTGGAAAAACCACTACCATTCACTACTTAACCGAAACACTGATGTGGATGTCCTGACTACCCAGCAGATCCCTCAGCATCCAGAGCTGACCCACCTCAGCTATCCTCAATCCCTGGATGAGGTAGCTACTGCCATCAAACAGATGAAAAATAACAAAGCCTCAGGGCCTGATGGAATCCCAGCCGAGGTGTATATATCAGGAGGACCTCCATTTACCAGCCGTCTCCACTCTCTCCTGGAAAATATATGGGAAAGGGTGGAAATCCACTAAGGGAGACGGAACAGACTGTGGCAACTACCGCGGGATCTCGCTGCTGTTGTCCTTAGTTGGCAAGATTATTGCCCTAGTCCTCCTAAACAGACTTCTTCCTGAGGCGGATAACTTCCTCCCAGAATTTCAATGTGGCCTTAGACCATCACATGGCACCACTGATATGATCTTTGCTGCCCACCAGATACAAGAAAAGTGCAGGGAACAGCGTCGTGACATGTACATGGCTTTCATCGACCTAACCAAGGTCTTCGACTCGGTCAACAAGGAAGCCCTCTGGTGGACCCTCAGCTGTTTTGGCTGCCCCTCAAATTTTATCGCCATTGTGAGGCAACTCTACGATTGCACGAACGGCAGTGTCCTGCACAATGGCATCCAGTCTGAGTTCTTCCCCATCCAAAGGGGGTTAAACAAGGGTGTATGCTGGCACCAACTCTCGTTTCCATTTTCTTGGCTGCCTTCCTTACTCGTGCCAGTGCCAATTTAGCCAGCGGGGTGGACATCGAGTACCAGGTGAAGGGGGGGTCTTTTCAACATAAGACGACTCCAGGCAAGAACAAAGGTGTCGGCAGCTTCCATTACTGAACTTCAGTATGCATGTAAAGGCCTGGGACTTAGGGATAGAAATCCTTTGCCGGCCTAATCAGGATCTTATACGAGGAAAGTCAAGAACCATGGTTTTCCGAGGGATAACAAACAACTGTTAGAGATTGACATCTCTTCACTATGAAAATAACACAAAACTAACACCACTCACACAAATATCAAACAAACAATTACGGGAGTCAACAATTAATGGATTCAAACAATTAAAGGGAGTCAAACGATTAACGGGAGTCAAACAATTAAAGGGAGTTAAACAATTATTGGGAGTCAAACAATTAATGGAGTTAAACAATATATAGAATATTTCCCACGGCGGTAGCCCGGTGGAAGGTTCCGTAAAGCAGTGAGCCGCTCTTAGGGGGAAGGTCAAGGCAGCTTCCTCACTTGGCGCCGGCGTTGGTGGGCGATGTCTTGCTACACAGGAGAGACACCAAGGCACGGACGGTGGATAGGGCGTGGAGGAAGTGGCGTGGAGGTAGTAACTGGGGTAGGTGTCCGGTGATTGACAGTCGAATAGTGAAGGTTTGGGGAATCTGCCCACGAGTCCAGGACTTCAGATGAGAACACAACCAGAATTTGAACGAACCGTAAGGAAGTGCAGATGTGGTGCTGGCTGGGTAGTGTCTGGTGTGCAACGAGCCAGCAGTGACGGTCTCACCTCCGGCGACGCGAACAAGCAAACGAGCAGCGGACAACCATCCTGCTCGTTACAGCCCTGACAATGCAGACGACTTCACTCTTGTTGCTCACAGTGAACACGACCTGAGGGAGGTCCTGAACACCTACGCAGACTCTTATGCACACTTCGGCCTTGAGGTGAATCTACCTAAGACTCAGATTCTCTTTCAACCTGCCCCTGGTTCAGACACACCTCCACAATCCACCCAGATTAACGGTACTACCCTTTCTAATGTTACCCAGTTTCGGGATCTCGGCTCCCACCAGTCCACCATTGCTGACATCGAAGAAGAGATTCAACATCGGATCAGATGTGCATCTCAAGCCTTTGGCAAACTACGAAACCGTGTCTTCAGTTCTAGGTAGCAGAAATTATCTACAAAATTACACGTATATCGAGCAGTGGTCGTCCCCACCATGCAATAGGGCAGTGAAACATAAGTGATATACAGGAGGCACCTCAAGGCACTTGAAAACTTTCGCCAACGTAGTCTACGTTCTATCCTCCGAGTTCGCTGGGAAGACAAGAGAACATATGCTAGTATTCTTGCTCATACCAACTGCAGGAGCATCGAGGTTACCATTATCCATGGACAACTACGATGGACTGGCCATGTTACCCGCATGGACGACAGTAGACTGCCAAAACAGCTACTTTACGGTCACCTAACGAATAGTAAGCGTAACGCCGGTGGGTAACTGAAAAGGTATACTGTAAGGAAAGTCTTAAGACAAACCTGAAAAAGTGCCAAATCGACCCCCTCATCTGGAAGACGATTACTCCACAGCATAACGGTTGAAGGAGCACCACACGAGAAGGTGTCAAAACTTTCGAGTTGGCCCGATTGCAAATCGAAGCAGACAAGCGCCAACGCCGGAAAGACCCTTCCGCACTCGATGTAGCCCTCCATATGTGCAACATCTGTGAACAACAATGCCGTTACCGTAACGGCCTCTATAGTCATCTCAAAACTCATCAAGGAAGGTGACATTCCTAATAACTCATATCATTGTATCATAGCTGGATGAACGTCACACTCGATTTCGAGTGACAGCAAAGTAGTAGTAGTAGTAGTATTGTGTGTGTGTGTGTGTGTTGTTGTTGTTGTCGTAAGTTTGTCTTTTTGTGTAGCTGCTTATAAGGGTAAGAAAGAGGAGGAAAGGGTAGGTTGTGGCCTCTCTCTCTCTCTCTCTCTCTCTCTCTCTCTCTCTCTCTCTCTCTCTATATATATATATATATATATATATATATATATATATATATATATATAGGTGCGCGTGATCCAAGTATATGCTGATAACCACAAGGAAACAAGAAAACACGAAGTTCCCAAGCGCTTTCGTGTAATTCACATCTTCAGGGGTGAGGAGAGACTAAGAAGAAATACTTGGCAAGGCTAATATAATAAGTAAAGAGAGTGATATCAACTCCCTAAGGGACAGTAGGTGTCCACAATGTATCTCTCCTTAGTCAGTACTCACCCCTGAAGTTGTGCATTACACGAAAGCGCTTGGGAACTTCGTGTTTTCTTGTTTCCTTGTGGTTATCAGCATATATATATATATATATATATATATATATATATATATATATATATATATATATATATATATATATATATATATATATATATATGTAACCGGTCGGCTTTTACTGGACTTTAATTTCTCACTTGACTTGGGGTTTATTAAAATTTAATAGATGGTAATGGCAGTGGAAGCGCCCCTTTGAGAAAAATCCCGAACCAGCACAAGAACACTTAAATCTACTAAACAAAATGAATTGTCCGTGACCCGTGGAAGGATAGCATCTGTGACTGGGATGAATGAGACACACTGTAAAATTTAGACACTTATATTCCCTCCAACACTACAAACACAATCAATAATGGTACACCAATATGCGCACCTCTTAACTTGAACTTAAAACACTACTCTGGGGAATAAAAGTTATACATGATATAGAAATTATTAGAAACTCAGGCAACAATACATTTGAAGTATTAAGAAATGTTGCTTGCACACATGAGACAGGCCTTAAGGGCTTTCACAAAATAATATCAGTCACTTAGGAAATGGTATTAAAAAAATAGAAATTAAACACTCTACAATGAATAGGCCTTAAGGGCTTTCAACAGAATTATGTTACACCAACAGATGCACACTTCCTAACCTAACTTAAACACTACAGTGGGGAACAAAGGTTATCTCTGAGATTGAACTATAAAGAAATATTAAATGCACACAGCATACATTAGTAACTGAAAAAAATAGTATTAACTCCACACAAAAATACTGTCACTATTATAAAGACATTACTGAGTCCAATACCCATGAACCATGCTCCCTAACCTAACACACACACAGATTCCACCTGCACTCCGTAGTCGTTTAAGGCACAACCAACAGGCACCCGTAGTTGAAGGCCCAAATCAGCCTTTCTCCACCTTGGAAAGTGTACCTCTAACTCCACTGATTCCTAGACTCATGGTCTCAGTGTGTGACCATTAATTTACTCAGATAGCCTCAGTGTACTCCCAGTGCGTCCATGGGCAGGAAGAGAGAACGCCAGCAGGTGTCTATAGCCAGTAGGTAACACTTCTAGCTGACCGAGGACACGCCGTGTTGTGCACCCGAGTGGTAAGAACTGATCACCCACTGCTGATGCTGGTCCCGTGTCGTTTTAGTTGTCTGGAGCACTCGTTCATTCATGAGATCCTTTGCTACCCCGCTAAACAGTGACAGGCCTACACTGATCGGTCCAATGGCGACAATCGCCACCCTCAATCATCAACGGCAGTCTCAAACGGCAGTCAATCTCTCGCAGTCAACTCCGGTCAACTCCAGTCAAGTGGGTTCTGACGGAAACCCTGAAATGAACTCACTGTTAGCTCTTGTTAACTTTATCACTGCCCTATCTAACCCTGTCTGAGATCGAATGAGACTTACTTGTTATACTGCAATAGTGCAACACAGGTGACTAGGCCACGTGATTATTTCTGTGACGGACGCGCAGGGACGTCTTGCTGGACCGAATGCCTCCACGTGACTGAGGACCAGCCAGCGTCGCGTCTCTCCTAGGCGCTAGCTTAGGCCTACGTGACATATTTTCCGCCTAACTAATAACTCCTTGGGACACCCGTAACATTATTCAGACTGATGAACGATCTATAATAATTTCAAATTCAATAATAGTCCCTTACTTCATGAATCGCATCATTATTAATTCGGTGAATTACATTTAATATCATATAGGCCTAGTTCCGCAATCTCTCGCTACGAGCAGGCAGCGCTCTTTTCCCTCCCGCGACCTTGAACGCTCAGTGTTGCCAATGGCGGGGCATTCGAAATTACTCTGAAATTTCTGAGTATTACATATATATAAAATCAACACCTCACCCCGCCAGGATTTGAACCCACGGCCCATGACTGTGACCAGGGAACGTTACCTCTAGACCACCAGGATACTAAAAGCAGTCCTAGACTCTGTTAACAGGACATAGAAGTCCGCGTGCTTTATTGGGCTAGTGAAATATATATGGAGCCTAGTGTTTCGAAGCCGGATTTGGTAAAACGTTACTCTGACCACCTAAGTGATACGGGTAGTCTCCATTAGAGGTTCACCTCGCGATAATCTCGTTGAACAGACTTTGTGTGAAATATAACAGAATCTAGGACTGCTTTTAGTATCCTGGTGGTCTAGAGGTAGCGTTCCCCGGTTACAGTCATGGGCCGTGGGTTCAAATCCTGGCGGGGTGAGGTGTTGATTATATGTAGAAGTTTTGTGCTTTATTGGGCTAATGAAACATATATATATATATATATATATATATATATATATATATATATATATATATATATATATATATATATATATATATAAATATATATATATATATATATATATATATATATATATATATATATATATATCGTATCTTTTTGTAAAAATCCCATTACTTCAACATTTTTCGTATTTATATGTCCTGTTAACGTATTTATATTGGGCTGTGTTAAATTTGGCCCATTAGGTAACTTAGATTACCTTAAGCTAGGTTAGGTTAGGTTAGGTTAGGTTAGGTTAGGTTACGTTGGATAATGTTAAATTAGTCGAAGTTAGATTAAGTATGCTTCGGCACCTCAACCAACGTGGTCAACCTATCTCCAGGGGGCTATGAAGAAGTTAAATACGTCTGCTTCACCATGATTAGCCAAGCTAGAGAGCTTTTGAGCCAGATGACATCATAAAGAGAAGATTCAAGATCCGTGAGTCGAGCTGTAGGTGTACGTGTGTTGCAGTAGGTGCATACGGAAGGAGGTGTCAAGGTTGTAGTTGAAGGCTTGAAAAGGTTTGGGTAAAGCTGCTTTGGTCAATTGAAGTTCAGATAGTAGTAAGAGGTCGGGGGAAGAGGTTAATAGATGGTGCTCCACAGAAGGAAAATTGGATCTCAGGCCGCGAATGTTGGAAAAATGAAGTGTAAAAAAAGCCGATCCTCCAGCAACCGCGGTGGCTTCGGTTGAGGCCCCAGTAGTTTGATGATGATCAGGTCGGCCCTGGGGTCCACAACCTTCCCGACAAGTGGGACCCATCCGAGAAGGCCCCGCTTCAATATTATTGTCAACTTATATCATAGGAGAATAAAAGAATAGAAAGAATAGAACAGGTCAAGACAGAGAAAGGTTATATATGTTGTGTTGTCAATAGTAAGAGAAGCAATTGAGACCCTGCAATTGTGTGTAAATGAGGCAGAAAAACAAATCAGCCATCTGGGACTTGGTCACAATTTTTGTGATGTCATATGGCAGCAGGATCTACCATTAGACAACACATTATGCTTCAAATATGTTCCCAGGCGGTAGTACCTCCCTGTTTGGTAGTTGCCTACTACCTACTACCTACACTGCCTCACACCCCCTCTGTCTCCTTCCCTCTCCCTCACTTTCCATTACTCTCTCTCAGTCTCCCTCATCACTCCCTCACACTCCCTTAAACTCCCTCATTCTACCTCATTCTCCCCCAATCTCCCTCATTCTCGCTCACACTGCCTTACTCTCACTCTGTCTCCCTCACTCTCCCTCACACACCATTACACTCCCTCAGTCTCCCTCATCACTCCTTCACACTCCCTCACACTTCCTTACATTCTTTCAATCTCTCTTACTCTCTCTCTCTCTTTCTCTCTCTCCCTCAATGCTCTCTCACTCTCACACTCCTTTTAACACTCTTTCACTCTCCCTCACACTCCCTCACCCTTTCACTCTCCCTCAACACTCCCTCACACTCCCTCACCCTCTCACTCTTCCTCAACACTCCCTCAATCTCTCTCTCACTCTCCCTCAACGCTCCTTCACACTCACTCACGACACAACGGGAAGATAACCGCTCCAGCTCCCGCTAAACAACCCGTTCAGCAGATTCACAATCACACGTTACCTTCTGTTGTCAGGTAAACACGGCCACCTGAGGGGGGGAGGTGAGACAGATACAGATTCAGCTACAGCTATAGCTACAGGTTCACATTCAAGTACAGTACACATACGCAGATAGGGACAGGAGTATCTGTACTGGTATAAGAACGAGTACATATACAGTATAAATATTGGTGAAAATATTGAACAAGTAACTGCTCAAATTCATAAATACATGAGTAAATACAAATTCATATATACTTTTAAGTGTACAGATATGTGAGTACAGGTGAAAATACAGTGATATAGTCGAGACCACTAACTCCCAGACCAAGACCTACTGTGGGAGACGGAGACTGAGGCCGAGACCAATATTAGCCTTTATTTCTGTCTGGGCATAATCCGAGTTCTTAGGACTATTCGTTTGGTCAAAAACTTGGGGTCTTAGATCATACAAGTGTGTACCAACTACCAAATGACTCGAGTTTTTTTCAATTGAATTATATAAATATGAATATTTAGATATACACGCGGTACTTTTTATTTATTCATTACGTCTGTTACATAAAAACTCTTTGATCATATCAAAATAATTTATTTTTCTCTTTATTTAACCCTATGAGGATGATGTTTTAATCCTTCGAAGACGATGTGTTAATCCTTTCGATGCCAATGATTTAACCCTTTGAGGATAATGGTTTAACCCTCCAAAGACAATAGTTTAAACCTTTAAGGACGATAATTTAACCCTCCAGGACTCAAAGGGTTAAAACGTGAGAAGTGTTCATTATACTATAGAAACATTACTCAACTCAACCGGAGTGCGAGGCTGCCACAGTTACCATGGTCATTGCCAGATTGACCAGTGGTGAAAACTTAACCTTGTTCTGCTCCCACAGCTGAGTTAGCCCTAAGATAATTGACCGTGATAGTAGTGAGGTGAGGTGTTATAAAAGAACACAAGTTCATAAGAATGGAGAAAACTGCAGCGGGCCTATTGGCCCATACTGAGCAGTCCAGTTTACATCCAACCCCTATAATTCATATATCCGTCTAACCTATAATTGAAGCTATCCAGCCTGTTCGAGTTTATGATGATGTTTGATAACTTGTTCCACTCATCCATTACTCTATTTCCAAACCAGTGTTTACCCATCTCGCGCCTAAATCTAAATTTGTCTAATTTAAACCATTGCTACGAGTTCATTGCTGGTTGGATAATTTAAGTACACTTGTTATATCACCTTTGTTTGACCATGACTTCCGTTTATACACCTCAATCATATCGCCACCTTACTCCACGTCTCTTAGATGCCCGGGATTACTCGTTTCATCCTCCTCTGTATGCTTTCTAGGGCTTTGATATCCATTCTGTAGTGCGGTGACCAAAACTAAACTGCATAATCCAAGTGAGGTCTCACAAGAGCAAGCTATAATTTTAGGATGACTCGCTAGTCTTGTAACCAACACTCCTTTGTATGAACCCAAGTACTTTATTAGCCTTATTTCGAGTAAATATGCATTGTTGTCTTGGTTTAAGAATTAAAATTTCAGATATCTGTCGTTCGCACAGTCGGATTTCTCCTATACCAGCATTCTTCATCTGATATCTGGTTTCTCTGTTTACATCTCCTAGGCTAAGTACTTTACATTTGTCCAAATTAAATTTCATCTGCCATTTTTCAGACCATGCGAATTTTTATTTTTTTATCTTCCTGTAGTTTTGTCGAATCTTCGTCAGATTCAATTACACGCCCTATTTTAGTGTCGTCAGCAAATTTACTTATGTTGCTGTCTACAGTACGTCTATATCTATGTCGTTTATGTATATAATAAATCGTAATGGTCCAAGTACTGAGCCTTGGGGTACTCCACTAGTGACGTTACACCAAATCGGATTTAGTGCCAACAATGCTGACTCTGTTTCCTGTCCTGTAGCCTCACCCTAATCCAGTTTAGAATATCTCCTCCAATTCCATGAGCCTCCATTTTGCGTATTTGTCTTTCGTGGGGGACCCTGTCGAAGTCTAAGCTAAAGTCGAAGTAAACCACATCATAATCGTGTCCATCATCCACTTAAAACCAGCTAAAAAGAATGATAATAGATTTGTCAGACATGACCGCCCACTTGTGATGAAGCCATGTTGGGAATCATTGATCAATTTGTGTTTCTCGAGGTGATTTCGAATTGATTTGAAATTATTGCTTCCAGTAATTTGCCTACAATTGTTGTTAAGCTAATTGGATGGTAGTTTGAGGATAGTGATCTTATCTCCCTTCTTGAAAATCGGTATCATATTCGCTATCATCCAGCATTCTGGTACTATACCGTTTTTTAATGACATGTTAAACAAGTTTCCTAAGGGCATACTAAGTTCTTCCTTAAACCCCTTTAATTCTCTGGCAAATATCTCGTCGGGACCAGGTGACTTATTTGGTTTTAGTTTATCTATTTGTCTACTAACGTCATTATTAGTCACTACTATGTCGCGCTTAATCTATTTTCTTCACTATCTCTGTAGACAGTCGGTGCCAAGTTTAAATTTTCGGTTGTAAAAACTAACGAAAAATATCTGTTGAGATTATTGCTCATTTCTCCGTCGTTATCAGTTAGTTCACCGGTAATGGTGACTGTAATGGTCCGATCTTTTCTCGATTTTAGTTTCATACATTTGGACAAATCCACTACCTGAACCCAAACTTAACCAGGTGACAACCCCCTCTCAACACATCACTGGTCCAGATATAAGTACGTACGGGTAATTTAGATACAACTTCAAGTATAGATATTAGGACAAGAAAAAATAACAGGAGACGATGCATTGTTCACATTCAAGGACAGTGTAAATATCTCCCTTGATTTCTGCTACCATCACTACCACCACCACATCCGTCACCACATCCTGCCCAACATCTTATCCTTGGCTGTGTTAATCCGGAAATATCCAAGAGACGAAGCAAAACCCACAACACCTTCATATCTTCATTATCTCACCTCACCTAACCTCAAAAAGAATCTGGTCTTTTTTTTAAATGTTTTGGTTCATTTGATTTTGGATATCTTTAAACATTTTCTGTATCACTTCTTTGTGTTTCTATATCGCTTAGGCGTGTTTTTGTATCACTAATATGTGCTTGTGTATCCCTTCTTATGTTGTATGTTAAAAAGTTCTTAGAGCAAGATCTTAAAGGAAGTCTTAATTGTCAGAGAAAATACTGGAGAGGCCAAGAACCATCCAACAACTACTCAACTGGTGTAATTTACCGCTGAACAGACATCTTCCGGACACGACTGGCTGGATCGCGTCAATAAAGAGTAGAATCGAGGCCGCCGTTGCTTGAGATTGGTCGTCATTCAAATTCTGTTGAGACAAAGACGCGAGTATAAGAGAGTTTGATCCCATTGTTTAACTTCACTAACTGTTTTAGCTCTTATAGTGACTAGATGTAATGGAATTTATGCATTAGCTGCGTTATTGTGTCATTATTTATAGTGCATTAGTTGTAAAAATTATATAAATACGAGAGTTGAGACAAAAAGTGAGTATCTAGAGGTTTTGATCCTTTTTGTGTTACAACATGATCTGATTTGATTCTTACAGCGACTCATAACTCGTATACTGTAGTGACTCGAGGTGAAGGAATTTATGCAGTAGTTGTGTGTTAATAGTCGTGGGTTAACCTTCATGGTGTATTAGTTGTGTAAATGATCAAAGACGTGAGTGTAGAGGACTTGACGTCAGGGTGTCTCAAGGATCATGCCTCAACATTGTTATTCACGATCATCTTTTGCTTCCTGTTCATGATGGTCTTTTTTTTTAATTATTGACGTTGTGCGTTTGTTTCGTGTTCACGAAGTTCCTTTGTTTCTTGCTCACGCTGTTCTTTTGTGTATTAAATTCAAGATCTTTTGTTTCTTGTTGACGTTGGTCTTTTGTTTCCGAATAAAAATAGATAAACTTTCTACCAATAATTTATATTTATAATTGTACCTATATCCATACCTCTGTACCTGTACTTTAATATATAAAACTGCACATGTATCCTCGCCTTTACATACCTGTACATAAACCCTTTAAATACCAATACCTTACCAGCCTTACTGTCCCCTCCTTCACTTTTCAGTATTGAACGTGGCAGCAGGGAAGGCACCTATGCAGTCTTCAGTCGCAGAAGGAGGCATACCACAGAAGGCAGTAGATGGCTCCAGCGCCACCACCTTCAATCCAGATACCTGTACCCTCACCAAGGCAGAGAGACAGCCATGGTGGTACGTCAACCTACTTGAACCTTACATGGTACAGCTCGTCAGGCTCGACTTTGGCCAATCTTGCTGTGGTAAGTTGGTTGTTGATGTTGTTGTTGTTGTTGCTGTGTGTGTGTGTGTGTGTGTGTGTGTGTGTGTGTGTGTTTATAAACTTATAAAGGTTTGGTTCTTGGTGATGAATATGATAATGATGATAATAATGACAATTATAATAATTATAGTGATAATAGTGTTACTGGTAATAATAATAATAATAATAATAATAATAATAATAATAATAATAATAATAATAAAAAATAATAATAATATATAAATTATTCTTACTGTTGTTATTAATAGTATTGTTGTTTTAATTATCACTATTGACAATAATGCCACATGCACATTAACAACAAATTCCCCCTCCCTCAGGTAATCAGCCAGCAACTATCGTAGTGCGAGTGGGGAACAACCGGCCAGACCTCGCTGTCAACCCTGTATGCAACCGGTTTATTGGTCTGCTGGAGGAGGGTCGCCCGCTCTTCTTGCCGTGTAACCCACCTATGCCTGGAGCCTTCGTAAGCGTGCACTTTGAGGCTCCTCCAGGGGTCCAGCTCTCCATCTGCGAGGCCTTTGTTTATACTGACCAGGTGAGTTGGAGGAGAGAGAGAGAGAGAGAGAGAGAGATAACCAGGTGACCTGTGGGAGGTGGGAGAAGGTGGGGTGAGGGGTTGAGATAGAGAGGTGACTTTTTTAGTTTAGAGACTTTATTGGCCAACCCTTGGAGTACAATTTGCCTATTCTGAATAATTCAGTCAGGTCTTGACACTGAGTGTGCTATCACTTCTCACTGCCACGAAGCACAGAGGTTCAGACACAACGCTGATAATAGTATAAGCCATATTCATTAATAGTATAGGTCATATTCATGAGGGTGATATCACTGTTCACTGCCACTCAGGACATTGGTTCATACACATTGTAAGTCATATTCATTAGTGTTATATTTTGTTTGAGGACCAATCAGTGTGAACTAGCAAATTTAAGATAAACTGCAAGAATATCCTCAAGCACTCCTTATTCAATGTAGTAATTACATAGTTCATGATACAATAAGCCAGGTGACCAGAAGTCTCTGATAGTGTCACATTCAATAAAATAATGTTCAAGTGTATGCTTTAAGGGTTTATCACAAAGTTCACATGATGAGTGTTCCAGTATGGGTACAGCGTTACTAACTTGTCAGATGTGTCTGTATCCTAACCTAATTCTGGTCACGACTACATCACATTGTCTGGTTATGTCCTTGTGCTGGCCATACCGATACTTATTGTCACTAAATTTGTCGTATGTACGAATGCTACAACTGTTAGCCCTCTGTGCGTTTCTCAGTTCTTCTCGATCAAAGTTTATGATTTTAACAGTATATTTTTAGGTACAGCATAGGACAAGCCAAGGTCCCGGTCTGCATTTTCTTTCTTACATGCCTCATTTGACAGTCTATCAACCCGGTCATGATTTATAATTCCAAAGTGGGACGAAATCCATACAAATTCAATATGAAGGTTGTTCTCCTAAGCAGTTATCACGTTTCTTTTAATATCACGGACAACTTTAGACATAGAGCCTGGCGGTCTGTTCATCGATTGCAAAGCACTTTGGGAGTCACAGAATAATATCTCACCGTCATTGTCTTTAAGGTTGTCTGTGGCTTAATAGATCCCCATTAGTACAGTTTGTGTTGTGCTGGCTTAGTTGTTCAGTCTTTGCATGTTTGACACTCATTTTATTTTATTTATATATTACTCAAGCACAACCTGATCTACCTGTGTTTGTCCGTACAGAACCACCAGCAAAGGCATAACGTTCACTTAATTTAATACTGTCAATGTGACTTAATAGTTTCTAGTGACCAGGTGAGCTGTGGAAGAGGGCGAGGGGATGAGTGAGAGTTAAAAGAATATTTTCATAGAGAGGGACTGAGAAATAAAGAATAAGATATAAAGAGAATGATAGACAGACAGACAGACAGACAGACAGACAGAGTTTTACTACCAGCCTCCTTCCCCGAATTCTACCTCCGTCCCTAATCTAACTGGACCCACCCCCCCTCTTTAGCCTAACTCTCGTTCCTTCCCTACCTCCCTAACCTAACTCTTCCTCCCTACCATCCCTTACAACCGATCTAAGTCAGGTTGGGAGAATACTGATCCGTAATAATATTAATTTGATTTACTTATTATTAAAAGATGATCTAGACAGGCTTCAATAGGTCAATTGTTGCTTAATTGTGAAGGAGAAAACCCAGAGTGAAAAATACACTTAAAACAAACTAATATTACAAGGAAAACTCACGCACGAACATTACAAGGCAAAACAGAATGGTAACTTATATATAATTTAAATTCATATCAAACATCCTAAATATTATACCTAACAATAATAACAAGAATAACTTATCTGTCGAGTTGAATACAGGTCAGCCACATGAGTAAAGAAAATAAATACCCAACCAACACCAAGAGAATTGGGGAAGCAGCTCCGACGGACAATATAGTCAGTGGGAATTTAAGGTCCTCTGGTGTTCACCACCGGAACAACAGTACCTAGCCTTATGGCTGTTATGCAAAAACTAGCTAATTTGAATAAATCAACTAAATAAATGTACTTTACATGTCATATTACTATAAAATAGTCCAAATAATATAATTAGAATATTATATATACAATACTGAATACCTGGATTTATATGAGCAATGAAATCACCAATACCTGATTCACTGGAACTCTCCGTAATCCGAGTCATCTCGAATAAGGACTCATGACACCCTAACTCAGCTCTCCCTCCTGCCCTCCCTCCCTAACCCAGCACTCCCTCCCTCTTTCCTTTTCAAACTTAACTTTCCCTACCGACCTTCCTACCGTAACTCTTCCTCCTTCACTCCCTTACTCCCTCCCTAACCTAACTCAACCTCCTTCCCTTCCTCTAACCCAAAACGCCCCTTCCCTATCGCCTACCTAACCTAACTCCCCCTTTCTTTCTCCCTTCCAACCTAACTCTTCCTCCCTTTCTTCCCCCAATAACTTAACTCTCCCTATCTACCTCCCTAACCTAAGTCTCCGTCTCTTCCTGCCTACAGGCACTACCTATAGAGCGTTGCCCGTCGTTCAGGGATCAACCACCAGGGAGCACCGCGACCTACGACGGCAAGTGCTACATCTTCTACAACCAGCAGCCCAAGAACTTCGACAATGCCCTGGAATTCTGTCGCAGCCGAGGCGGGTCACTGGTGGACGAGACCAACCCGGCACTACAGGGGTTCCTCAGTTGGGAGTTGTGGCGCAAACACAGGTAATGGTCGAGGTTGTTTATTGTGAAAACAATGTTGATGGTCAAAGTTGCTTATGATGTAAACAATGATGATGGTCGCAGTTGCTTCTGGTGTAAACAATGTTGATGGTCGAAGTCGTTTATGGCGTAAACAATGGTTTTGGTAGAGATTTTTATTATGTAAATAAAGCTGATGGTCGAGGTTGTGTATGGTGCAACAATGGTGTTGGTCGAGATTGTTTATGATACAAACAATTATGAAGTACGAGGTTGTTTATGGTGCAAAAATTGGTGATAGACTAGGTTGCTTATGGTGCAAACAATGGTGCTGGTCGAGGTTGTTGAAAGTACAAATAATGGTGTAAATATATGTGGTGTTGGGGAGTGTTCATGTTGCAAACAATAGTGGAAACACATTTAGTGTAGACTTTTGCTACAGTAGATACAGGTATTGGTAAAATCCGTTAATGGTGCAAACACAGATATTAATGAAAGGACTTTATGCTGTAGACAATACGGTGTGTCAGTTATGGTACAAAGTTAAGCAAACAATTTATTAATGACTAAACAGTTAATTTATGACACAAACAATTACAAAGCAAACATTTCATATATGAAGAAAAAATAATAATTCAAGACGGAAAAACACTTGACTGAACCTTGCACTTTCCTATAATCTGCACTCGTAGGGTTGTTGGTGTGTTATCCAGGTTGGATGTGAGTAAGGCGCATGGACCGGACGGAATACACCCTCGTGTTCTGAAGGAGTGTGCTGAAGGTCTGGCCGCTGTGCTTTTTCGCCTTTATCTCAAAATCCCAAATTTTCCTTCTTCTTGGAAGCATGCCTAGGTTCAGCCCATCCCGAAGAAGGGTGACCATTCCAATCCCTCTAACTATCGCCCCATTAACCTAACTTCATCCCTCTATAAGATTTTCGAAACTATCTTTATCTATCATTTTCTTAGTCGCCTTAAACGAAATTCTCTTTTGTCGGATCACCAGTATGGCTTTCGCCAGGCCAGATCTACTGGTGATCTGCTCTCCTATTGCACCCATCTTTGCTCATCCTCTCTTAGGGATTATGGGGAAACTTTCGTCGTGGCCCTCGACATCTCCAAGGCATTTGACAGGGTATGGCACAAGTCTTTGCTTTCTAAACTTCCCCCTTATGGTTTCTCTCCCACACTTTGTTCTCTAATTTCTAGCTTCCTTGAGAACCGATCCATGGCAGTTGTTGTCGAGGGAAGGATCTCTCGCTCATTCTCTACCAATAGTGGTGACCCTCAGGGTTCTTCTCTTTCACCTCCTCTCTTCCTTCTTTTTATCAATGATTTACACCACACTATGACTAATTCTATCCATTCTTACGCTGATGATTCTACTCTTCACTCTTCTTTACATTTTCCCCTTCCCCTAATTCTCAAATTAGATCTGTCTATTGAGCTTATATCGTTTCATCTATCAACGCGGATCTATGCAGCATCTCCGAATGGAGAGGTAGAAACTTGGTTAAATTCAATCGTAATAAAACTCAGAATTTACCAATTACACTTTCCAAATTAGATGATCTCCCACCAATCACATTTCAGGACGCGAACATTCTGCCAAATTCTAAAATAGATATGCTAGGCCTCACCATTTCTTCTACTATGTCATGGAAGCCACACATCCACAACATTGCTAAAGCTGCCTCCCGAAAGCTGGGAATGCTGTACAGATGCAGTAGTTACTTCACTCCTGAGCAGTTGCTTGGAGTACTGCTCTCATATCTGGGGTGGCTCTTCTTCTGTCCAACTGTTAGATAGGATGGAATCAAAGGCATTTCGTCTTAATAACTCTCCTCATTCAGATGATAATCTTTCTTCCCTTTCTCTGCGCTGCAATTTTGCCTCTCTCTCTCTCTCTCTCTGTTTTACAGGTACTTTAACGGGCAATGTTCGGTGGATTTGGCATCCTGTGTGCAGCCGGCAAGGCCGTGGGCTCGTAACACTCGTCTTGCCCGCGGTACCCACCGTTTCTCTGTGGATGTCGGTCACATTAGAATAACCCGTTATAGGAAATCCTTCTTTCCTCACACAGCCAAACTGTGGAATGCTCTGCCATCTATGTGTTTCCATACTTATACAAATTGTTTCACTTCAAAAAGCTGGTTTTCCGACATCTCCGTGGTGTAGATTTATATATCCTTTTTCTTTTCTATTTTTAATTTCGTTTTACTCTTATTTTTCGATGATCTGTTCCTGGGTGGACTATTCCCCGTAAAAGAAAAATTATTAATAAATCACCCAATTAATTGATGATACAAAGATCTAATTTATGAAAGAAAACAATCAATCAAGCACTTCATTAAAAACACAAAACAATTTATGCGACTCAAGGAATTAATTTTCGACACAGACAATTAGTTAATGACACAAGCAGCAACAGCAATACAGACTAATAAGCGGAAGACACAGGTGACGGTAGACGCTGCATGTGACGCCGTAACGTCCAACTAACGGGTTACACACACACACACACACACACACATGTGACGGTAGACGCTGCAGGTGACGCCGTAACGTCCAACTAACGGGTTACACACACACACACAGACACACACACACACACACGCATTAAAACACGTGCAGAGGTTGCGGTGCAAATAAATGTATAGAAACACACAAACATTTAATTGCTCAAACACGCGTATGTTTCTAGTGGTCTAGACACGTCTGGGCAAACATAGGTAAGCAGTTAAAGCACACACACACACACACACACACACACACACACACACACACACACACACACTCTCTCTCACACACACACACATTACTACTACAATTACTTTGCTGTCACTCGGAATCGAGTATGACGATCATCCAACTATGATAGAACGATATGAGTTATTAAGGATGTCACCTTCATTAGCGAGTTTTGAGGTGATTAAAGAGGCCGATACGGGACCGGCAGAGTTGTTCACAGATGTTGCACATGTGGAGGGCACCATCTAGTGCGGGAGGGGCGGTAGCAGCGTCTTTCCGGCGTTGGCGCTTGTCTGCCTCGGTTTGCAATCGGGCTAACTGGAAAGTATTGACATCTTCACGTGTGGTGCTCCTCCAAGCGTTACGATGTGGAATAATTGACTCCCAGGTGAAGGGGTCGATTTGACACTTTTTCAGGTTTGTCTTAAGACTGTCCACACACACACGCAAGTAGTAGTAGTAATAATAACACAGGACAACAAATTTTTTATAATTCCCAGTTGCATGAGATTTCTTTACTGTTTCTTACCATTTTTGATCTGCTGATTTCATATTTGAAACCAGTTTTGTTCTGCATGCTCCAGTTTTAATGAAATTTGAGGTTTTACATTCTAGCCGTTTGCGGTCAAATTAATTAATTACACGATTATGGTATCAATAGGGAGATATAATTTTGTCTGTTTTTTCTTTCAGAGTTGGTCATGGCTACAAAGAGAAATCAATGTGTGAACAAACCTGATGCCTTCTGTTATATTTGTGGATACTTCACGCTTATTCGTCAGAGGCGCAATATAACATCGTTTGTGAGGCGCGGCTATAAAGCGTACTTCGGACTTACTCTTGGCGACCAAGACAAAAAATGGGCTCCACATGCTGTGTGTCATAACTGCGAAGAAATGCTGCGTGACTGGACAAAAGGAAAACGTAAGGGCTTACCGTTCGGAATTCCCATGACCTGGCGAGAACCGAAGGACCACACAACTGACTGCTATTTTTGTCTGATCAATACGAAGGGTGTTGGCAAGAAAAACAGACATAAAATATCGTATCCTAGTATCCCTTCAGCAATTCGACCTACTTTGCACTCTGATGAGCTACCAGTTCCAGTTTTTAATGGGTTGTCTCCAGCTGAAGAGGAGGGAAGCGACAAAGACCAAGAGAGTGAACATGAAACTCAAGAAATACTTGCAGATTCCGACGATTCTTCTGATGGTACACCAGAGTCATCAACCCCTCAGAAGTTTAGTCAGCCAGAGCTGAATGACCTTGTGCGTGATTTGGGTCTCTCCAAAAATGCAGCAGAAGTTCTAGCTTCTAGGTTGCAAGAAAAGGCTCTACTGAACCAGACCACAAAAGTTTCAGACTTCAGAAAGCGGGAACAGGATTTTGTGCCATTCTTTACAGAGGAGAATAAGTTTGTTTACTGTCATAATATCACGGGTCTTCTCCAGGAATTAGGGATTCCATTGTATAGTCCAAATGACTGGCGATTATTTCTAGATAGTTGTAAGCGTAGCCTGAAGTGTGTGTTACTACATAATGGTAATGTCTATGCAGCTGTTCCAGTGGGTCATTCTGTGTGCTTACGAGAGGAGTATAATGACATTAAAACTGTGATTCACCTGCTAAAATACCATGAGCACAACTGGACAATTTGTGTTGACCTCAAAATGGTGAACTTCCTTCTTGGCCAACAAAGAGGATTTACAAAGTATCCCTGCTTTCTTTGCATGTGGGACAGCCGAGCTAGAGACAGGCATTGGAACCTGAAGGAGTGGCCCTTACGTGAGACTCTGGAAGCTGGTATGCCAAACATTGTCAATGATCCAATCGTCAGTCGAGAAAAGATCATATTTCCTCCTCTCCATATCAAGCTGGGCCTGATGAAACAGTTTGTCAGAGCATTAAATACTGATGGTGAATGCTTCCAACACATAGTCTCTGCTCACCCTGCTTTGTCATTTGAGAAGATAAAGGCAGGTGTGTTTGATGGACCACAAATTCGTGCACTTGTACGTGATCAAGACTTTGTCAGAAAGATGGACGACAAGGAAAGGGGTGCATGGCTTTCATTTGTGGCGGTAATGGAAAACTTTCTTGGTAATAAAAAGGCTGACAACTATGAAACCCTTGTAGCAACCATGTTGTCAGCCTTTCATGACCTTGGATGCAATATGAGTGTCAAACTCCATTTCCTATATAGTCATCTTGATAGATTCCCTGAGAACCTAGGGGCAGTAAGTGACGAGCAAGGCGAGCGGTTTCATCAGGATCTCAAGACCATGGAAGACCGCTACCAAGGGAGATGGGACAAACATATGATGGCAGACTACTGCTGGAGCATTAAACGAGAGTGCCCTGAGACATTTCACAAACGCAAGAGCTTCAAGCGCAAATTCCTACCTGGCTAAAATGTGATTGGGCTTTGTCTCCTCATAGTAACAAATTTCTTACCTAACAATGAGTTTTATACAAATTTCAACCTTTGTTTTAGATGGAACATGTTTCAAATTGTGTTGTTGAATAAATTTAGAATATGTAATATTTTATTGTTTATTACCCAGCTAATTTAATGACAGTTTAATGACATATTTTTCAAGATAGACGACGAGGTCAATAAGACGAAGACGAAATTTTGAAATTTCAAAATACCTTGATTGCAAAAAAACTAGAGCTTACAGAAAGAAACTAACTTCAGATATGAGATCAGCACACCCAAATTAGGTAGAATCAAGTGTTTATAGCAATGCAACAAAAACTTTGTTGACCAGTGTAATTATTATCATTATTATTGCTTTTATTATTATCAATATCATTATTATTATTATTATTATTATTATTATTATTACGCTGCAACAGGGGTGATCCTAATGGCCAGTACTGGTTGGGCGCTGTTCGTGACCCTGATGACGTCAACAATTGGAAATGGATTGATGGTACTGACGTGACCGTGTCGTTTTGGAACCTGCCTGGCGGAAACGAAAACTGTGCTCGGTTTGATGGCACGAAAGGCTGGCTTTGGTCAGATACCAACTGTAATTTCGACCTTAACTTCATCTGTCAACATCGTAAGTACAATGGCTTATGCTTCTGTAAAGTGTTTTCATTATGACGTCATGGTTCCGCAAGCTCCTGATTGGGTGAAATTGCATTATGCCAGCCAATCAAGATGCTCAAAGACATCGGGATCATTTGGGAAATATAATTCTCAAACTACTTTCTTTTTATAATTTGGGTGTACAGTACTACCTCCTGGGATGATATTGGGAGCATAATGTATTGTCTAACGGTAGACCCTGCTGCCATATGGCATCATGAAAAGTGTGGTCAAGTCCCAGATTGCTGATCTGACTGACTGCCTCATTTACACACACTTGTAGTTCTCAATTGTTTCTCTTACTTTGTATTTTTTTGAGGTAAAATGTTTCTTCTTTAGGTTTTTCCTCGACTCCCTAGACCCCGATGTGGGTCGGTACCCTGTGCCCGGGTGGGCCAAGTCCCTATAAAACATTAATAATATTAATAATATATGAAAAATAGCAATATATATATATATATATATATATATATATATATATATATATATATATATATATATATATATATAAATATATATATATATATATATATATATATATTTCATGTAGATCCACAATGAAAACGTGGATAAGATAAATCTTGATAAAATCACACAAGGAAAAGGGAAACAATGGAGCACCTTAGCTTTCGTCTTTATTCAAGACATCTTCAGAGGCAACTGAATTACATATACATGTGTATATATATATATATATATATATATATATATATATATATATATATATATATATATATATATATATATATATATATATATATATATATATATGGCAAAAGGAACGTAGTACAGAGGATCCCTGACCACGAACCTCATCTTTACTCACACCTATACATGTCACCTACAGGACCCCAAACATGCGGTAAGCCAGAACAACCACCCAACTCTACGATGGTCACCGCCAACTACAACGTCGGAACAGATGTAGAATACCGTTGTGATCCTGGGCACTATCTAGTTGGACCTGCTCAAAGATCATGTCTTGACTCCGGCTTCTTCAACGAGTTCCCTCCAACCTGTAGATGTGAGATATATCCCCCACCATGGCGTGTCTTCCTGTGTTTGTTTTGGTTGGGAAGATCATTCAGGATTCCATGTTTTGGATCGCCTGAAGATTCACCCTTCAGCTTATTTCAGATCATTAAAACACCTTAACGCTACATCGGGATAGGTTAGGTTAGGTTAGTTAGGTTATTGTATTATCCACCATAGTTTCTCACCATTATCCACCATAGTTTCACCACATTACCCACTATAGTTTCACCAGATTTTCCACCATAGTTTCATTCCATCATCCACCATAGTTTCAGTCCATTACCCACAGTAGTTTCACCACATTATCCACCATAGTTTCACACCATTATCCACCATAGTTTCACACCATTATCCACCATAGTTTCACACCGTTATCCACCATAGTTTCACACCGTTATCCACCATAGTTTTAAACCATTATCCACCATAGTTTCACACCGTTATCCACCATAGTTTCACCACATTACCCACCATAGTTTCACACCATTACCCACCATAGTTTTACGCCATTATCCACCATAGTTTCACATGATTATCCACCATAGTTTCACACCGTTATCCACCATAGTTTCACCACATTACCCACTATAATTTCACCCTATCGTCCTCTCCCTGACAGACGTGGAGTGCGGTCCACCAGCTCCCATCCTCAACGGCGGCTACTCCCTCGTAAACGAGACCCGCACCTACCTCAGTATTGTGAGGTATGACTGTGACCCTGGGTTCATCCTCATCGGCAGACCTGACCTTATCTGTGACATCGACGAGCGCTGGAACGGTCCTCCACCCCGCTGTCAACGTGAGTCTTTGGTTGTACACATGATCAGCTGATGTACCACGTGAGCCTTTGTAAACGCGATCAGCTGACCCGGCCCGTGGTCAACCCCCCCCCCCCCCATCACACCACACGCTTCTTGTCCACTTGTGAGATCTTTACTTTCAGTCATCTATTAGACATAAACCTTATATTCTACTGAGGAAATATGACCTTTGCCCTTTTATAATGTAGAAGGGAATATTTATTAAAGATTTTGAATAAGTTTCTTCCATTGAGTTACGATGGTATATATATATATATATATATATATATGCTGATAACCACCAGGAAAGAAGAAAACACGAAGTTCCCAAGCGCTTTCGTGTAATTCACATCTTCAGGGGTGAGTTACACAAAAGCGCTTGGGAACTTCGTGTTTTCTTCTTTCCTTGTGGTTATCAGCATATACCTAGATCACGCGCACCTACAGTGATTTACTTGCATATATATATATATATATATATATATATATATATATATATATATATATATATATATATATATATATATATATATATATAGTGTTAAGACTCCTATACATACTGTCTACTAATCACCACTAATATTATGATCATGCTAGGTCTTCTTAACTCTGAATTATCTAAGATTTAACTCTATAACCACAATTGTTGTCTCAAAGTGTTCCTGTATGTGTGTGTGTATGTGTGTGTGTGTGTGTGTGTGTGTGTGTGTGTGTGTGTGTGTGTGTGTGTGTGTGTGAGCCTTGGTGTAATTAACAAGATCTTTTATTCCTTAAGACCATCTTGTTTGACGTTTTATTAACTCTTCTATATTTGAGGTAACTCACACGTCTTCTTTAGGAATAATCATATTTCTTTAGTATTCTGTATAATGATGAATGTCTAATTTTAATTGGATTTTATTGTCAAATTTCCCGTTCTTAATTATCTTGACACTTATTGACAAAATTTAATGCATTCTTTTAGTTAATTCACTTAATAATGAGAGCAAGTATTTCTGTTAACAAAATTGACCTTGAGTGGACAAATATTTATTGAATTTCATATTGACCATTTACTGACATACAAAAAGATGAACACATGTGACGTGTTTATTGTTGATCTGTTGACCTATAGTTACTTCTTGCCCCTGTCTTAATATTGACATGACCTCTTGCCCCTTGACAATTATTGCCCTATTGCCCATAGGCATGTATTGACCTCTTCCCCTTTGATATATATTGAGCAATTGTCCCTTTTCATGTGTGTATTGACCTCTTGCCCTTGAATGAGAGTGATGACGGAAACACCTTGCCCCTGTAACCCACTACTGACATATCTTTGACCACTTGCCCCTGTATCTGAGTGTCGGGTCATCCTACAGCGGTGACCTGTGACGCCCCAGCTCCCATCCTTCACGGGTCCTCCAACTTCTCCTCTCCTACTGTTGATGCCGCGGTCACCGTCAACTACTCCTGCGACGAGGGTTACGTGTTAGTTGGTCCACGATACATCACCTGCACGGCTGAGGGCACCTTCGACCAGGAACCCCCACTGTGTCAAGGTAACCAGGTCGTCAAGAGGGGAGTTACCTGGGAGTTAGTAATGAAGGGACTTAACTGTTGATCTACTTGCTGTGTTGGTAGTGAGAGGACCTACCTAGGAGTTGGTACTGTTGTATGGTCAGTATGGATAACGGATGCTAGAGCAAAATGCCGTTTGTTCGGCGAGGAGTGCACCCTTGGGCTCTCGTGCGGGCGCGCGGTGGCCAAGCACCCACTCTAAACCGAGCTCGGACCGGTGCGGCGTACCTCCGGCCCTTCCATTGTATGGTCAGTACTGTTGTATGGTCAGCACTGCTGTATGGTCAGTACTGTTGTATGGTCAGCACTGCTGTATGGTCAGTACTGTTGTATGGTCAGCACTGCTGTATGGTCAGTACTGTTGTATGGTCGGTACTGCTGTATGGTCAGTACTGTTGTATGGTTGGTACTGCTGTATGGTCAGTACTGTTGTATGGTCAGTACTGTTGTATGGTCAGTACTGTTGTATGGTTGGTACTGCTGTATGGTCAGTACTGTTGTATGGTGAGTAATGTTGTATGGTTGGTACTGCTGTATGGTCAGTACTGTTGTATGGTCAGTACTGCTGTATGGTCAGTACTGTTGTATGGTCAGTACTGTTGTATGGTCGGTACTGTTGTATGGTTGGTACTGCTGTATGGTCAGTACTGTTGTATGGTCAGTACTGTTGTATGGTCAGTACTGTTGTATGGTCAGTACTGTTGTATGGTCAGTACTGTTGTATGGTCAGTACTGCTGTATGGTCAGTACTGTTGTATGGTCAGCACTGTTGTGTGGTCAGTACTGTTGTATGGTTGGTACTGCTGTATGGTCAGTACTGTTGTATGGTGAGTACTGTTGTATGGTCAGTACTGCTGTATGGTCAGTACTGTTGTATGGTCAGTACTGTTGTGTGGTCAGTACTGTTGTATGGTCAGTACTGTTGTATGGTTGGTACTGCTGTATGGTCAGTACTGTTGTATGGTCAGTACTGTTGTATGGTTGGTACTGCTGTATGGTCAGTACTGTTGTATGGTCAGTACTGTTGTATGGTTGGTACTGCTGTATGGTCAGTACTGTTGTATGGTCAGTACTGCTGTATGGTCAGTACTGTTGTATGGTCAGTACTGTTGTATGGTCAGTACTGTTGTATGGTTGGTACTGCTGTATGGTCAGTACTGTTGTATGGTCAGTACTGTTGTATGGTCAGTTCTGTTGTACGGTTGGTACTGCTGTATGGTCAGTACTGTTGTATGGTCAGTACTGTTGTATGGTCAGTACTGCTGTATGGTCAGTACTGTTGTATGGTCAGTACTGTTGTGTGGTCAGTACTGTTGTGTGGTCAGTACTGTTGTATGGTTGGTACTGCTGTATGGTCAGTACTGTTGTATGGTGAGTACTGTTGTATGGTCAGTACTGCTGTATGGTCAGTACTGTTGTATGGTCAGTGCTGTTGTGTGGTCAGTACTGTTGTATGGTCAGTACTGTTGTATGGTTGGTACTGCTGTATGGTCAGTACTGTTGTATGGTCAGTACTGTTGTATGGTCAGAACTGCTGTATGGTCAGTACTGTTGTATGGTCAGTACTGTTGTATGGTCAGTACTGTTGTATGGTCAGCACTGTTGTATGGTTGGTACTGCTTCATGGTCAGTACTTCTCTATGATCGGTACAGTTGAACTGTCGGTGCAGTTGTATGGTTAGAACATAAGAACATAAGAAAATAAGGAGTCTGCAAAAGGTCGGTTGGCCTGCGCATGGCAGCTCCTGTCGAGAGTTACTACCACTCTCTATCATCCATGAATCTATCTAGCCTTCTTTTGAAACTTTCCAGAGTTGCCGCACTTACTACACAGTTGCTAAGCTTGTTCCACTCGTCCACCACCCTATTTGTGAACCAATTTCTTCCTATCTCCTTCCTAAACCTAAACTTATCCAACTTGAATCCGTTGCTCCGAGTCCTATCCTGCTCCGATATTATAAGAACTTTATATATATCCCCTTTATTGGTTAGCACTGTTGTATGGTCGTTACTGCTGTATGGTTAGTACTGTTGAATGGTCGGTACTGTTGTATGGTCGTCACTGCTGTATGGTTAGTAATGTTGAATGGTCGGTACTGTTGTATGGGAAGTACTGTTGTATAGTCAGTACTATTTGTATGGTCGGTGGCGACCTCTAGAGTAATGGTCAGCATCCTCGCCTCCCAAGCGAGCGGACCCGAGTTCGATCCTCGGGCAGAGTGAACTATGGGCAAGTTTCTTTGCGACATTTGCCTCTGTCTGCCCAGCAGTAATTTGCCGATAGAATTCTAGGGTAATGGTTAGCCAGTGCAGTTGGCGAGTTGTCCTGTCTTCTCGGGCTATTCTTTGACACTGGGTCATGCAGCTCGTTAACTTAGGGTGTGGTTATTGTGTTGGCCTTAGCTTCTACACCTTAAACAAATTCACGCCTAGATGGCCCTTGGGCCTGTTACACGAGGGGCAACCATTATGGTCGGTACTGCTGCATGGTTAGTACTGTTGTATGGTCAGTACTGTTGTAAGGTCAGTACTGTTGTATGGTCAGTACTGTTGTATGGTCAGTGGGTGTAATAGTCAGCATGCTCGCCTCGCAGGTGAGTGGTCCCGGGTTTGATTCTCGAGCAGAGTGAATGTATGGGTAAGTTTCTTTACAGACTGGGTTCCCAAATTCAAAAGCGACTTATTTTTGAGTTGGTTCACCCCGAGAGGCATTTTCTTCTTAAAAGGATGCTTTGTGAACATTTTTTGCCCGGGTGTAGATCTCTAGGTGTGTGCACGCCCTCACAATCACAATATTTTTGTTTTGCATTACTGCCATTTTTCCTAGTAAGAGAAAAACTAATGCCCTTCACATGTGGTAATTTAGTCGTAAAATAATCAAAAGGTGCATTCAACCAAATACACACTGATCGGGCGCAAGAGCATGTTAACAAGCCCTTCAAAGGTGCAGGTGGAACAGTAGGTATAAAATGTGCAAAATCTCCTATTAACCATTGGATGCTTAGCTGCTGTGAGTGCTATGATCTGTCGACTTACAGAAGATATACTGTACGACTACAGCCTGGTTTTTCAAACACAGAAAGAGCTTGGCGATCAATGTTTATCGAGGGATGATACGAGGTTAAGAAAATTTCCAAGAGGCTACGGGATATCAATTCTTTTAAAAGGGATAACACAAAGGCTGATTTGTTAACTGTTGTGGAACGAGGCAAAGTCCTGTTGAAGACATTCATCAAGAGCCGGCTTGAGCAGAAACATGATGAAAATTTCTTCAATGTCATTCCCAAGGACAATTACAAAACCTTTGCATCACTTTCCAAGAAACAAGAGGGAATTACGTAAGGTCAAACAAAAGTTATGAAAGCTGATCGTGACCTATTCAGGCGGTTTCTCAGTGCTTCACCAAGTGGTAGATAAAATATTTTTTTACTGTTGCTTCAGCATAAATTATCCTAGTGCATCTTGCTCTTGCAAAGTTTGATGGAAAGCCCAGAAAACCAGGTAAGGCCCCACTCTCCCATATATTAGCAAATGCACATGAAGTAAGGGAATTGCCAGCAACAAGTGAGCCAACCTGTGTACTTGTTGATGGTATGGCATTTTGTTCAAGCCTTGGGAAAGCCAAGTGAGGCTACAACTTTCGGGGAACTGGCTGATATATTCTGCATGTATATTCTGAGCCACTTCCGGGAACATGTAGCAGAATTGACGTAATATTTGATTCCTATTGAAACTAAAGGGTATGGCACTATTCCATCAAATCTGGCACTCGAATGCAACGCACAAGCAAAGGAAGAAAAATACGGAGAATCGTCGACTCTAGAAATGTACAGCTAAAGAAATGGCACAATTTCATAAACCTTGATAACAATAAAACCAATCTCACTCGATTTCTTACCAAAGAGCTTATGGTCCATGCCGAAAATCTTCCTTTGGACCAGGAACTTGCTGTTGCTGGAGGATGTAAAAAATTCTGAAACTGTTGTCTCATCATCACCAGTGCCCAAGAACCGCTTGTAGTCCTCCGCGGAAGAGGCAGATACTAGGTTGGTCCTTTATGGATTAGATGCTGCTGCTGCTGCTGCTGCTGCTGCTCAGAACAACTATCATAGACTTGTTGTTTATAGTCTGGACACTGATGTGTTGGTACTTTTTACCCATCATGTTACCACTGAAGAGGTGTTAATGCAAGCTGGTACACCAAGGAAACCTAGGTTTATTCAGGCGCATGACGTAAGGCAGTCACTCTCCCCATTTTTTTTGGTGGGGGGGCAACTTGCCAGCGTTCCATGCAGTCACTGGATGTGACACTATTAGTCAATTTAGTGGTAATGGAAACACGTCAGCCTAGGCAACTTATGTCTCCCATCCACATCTTCTTGACTCATTTTGTGACAATTTTGAGAAATTAACAAAGGATGCTGAGCTATTTGTGATCCAACCTCACATGCAACATCTGTGAATAAACTTCGAGCTGAAATGTTTCATCGTGTGAGCAACCCAGAGAATGTTTCCCCACCAAATATTTTTTTAGAAATACACTTCAGACGATACCAACACCAAATTGCAGTCTGGAAAAATTCAGTAACTGTCAGACCAGGTATAAGAACCCCAGAAGAATCTGGGTGGGAAATGGGTCCAAGCAACACTTCAGTGCCCACGCTGATGCATTCAGATCCAGTACCAAAAATTTACTCAGAGTTGTTAACATGTGGTTGTAAGACTGCAAAATGCACCTCAGGAAGATGCACATGCAATGAAACCCATTTGCAATGCTCTCTGGCATGTGGGTGTAGGAGAAACTGTAGCAGTCAATTTAATCCATTTTTCTTTGACAGTGAAGAAGAGGATTCAGGTGATGAATGATTGACATCAAGGAATATCCTCATGATAGACAACTTGCCCACATGCCTTTGATGCTTTGTTTATAAATTTAAGGTGACGGAGAAGGATAGATTACATGATTACCTATGAATGACATAATTGCTCATAAATATCACTTATTTTACTTTGTCTAAATGAACAGTATTTTGATTATTAGCTTACATTTGTGTTAGGAGTGATTGCTGTAAGGTGTCATACAGCTTTTGTTAATTTATGACCAGCTAAATTGACCAAGAAACAGTATCGATGGATACTGATAGCTGCCCGCGATACTCTAGAACTTATGGGGTACAGATTTTTGCAAGACAATTTGCCCATTTTTTAAAACATTCAGGGCAGTAAGTCCGAAGAGGAATGCTGTACATCGGGTTACTTTTAATTAACCCAACAAATAGATTTGACAAATCTGCTATTCAAGTTTGACGATCCATTCGTTGGATAAGTTAAAAGTAACCCGATGTTCAGGAATCCTCTTGGAACTTACTGCCCTGAATGTTTAAAAAATTGGGCAAGACATCTTTGTTAATACCGAGACTAAGCACTTATGTTTTGTACTGTGTTTTGGTGGCTAATCATGCATACTTTGATACTTATGTATTGAGCCTGAATGCAACATGAATATAAATATTACAACAATTACTATGTAAATTAAATATTTTTTTTTTATATTGAAGACATATAAATCCTTTATGATCAACGCCCTTTTCAGAATGACTTAATTTTGTTGTCAACTGCTTCGTTTTTATCATTTAGGTGTGTTATTTAGTTGTCTACAATAATATATTTGTGTATTATGAAATATGTTCATGACCGAAAATATCCCGAAATTCGTCATAATTGTGTTGTGATCAAGCTACGCACACACACCTAAAAATCTACAACCGTCCTGGAACGGTCCACTGGGGTCCAGGCAACGTAAAAAATAAGGTCGTAGCTTTATTCCTCTCGGGGTGAACGAAACTTCCCGAATGGGTAACCCGGACCCTAGACTATTGCGTCATTTGCCTCTGTCTACGCAGCAGTAATTGGGAACCTGGATGTTAATCGATTTGCGGATCGTGTTCCAGGGTAATAGATAGCCAGTGCAGTTGGCAAGTTGTCCGGTCTGCTCGGATTATTCCTGAACACCAGGTCATGCAGCTCGTTAACTCAGGGTGTGGTTGTTGTATTAAACAAATTCACTCGTAGGTGACCTTTGGGCCGCGAACACCAGGAGCAACCATTATTATTATTAATATTATTATTATTATTATTATTATTATTACTATGGTCAATATTGTCAGTACTGTTGTATGGTCAGTACTGTTGTATGGTCAGTACTATTGTATGGTCATATGGATCACTTTCAACAGTCATTAGAAGGATAGAGGCCTTTAAAATATGGTGCTACAGGAGAATGCTAAGATAAATTATATTGACAAGAAAAAAATGACGAAGTGTTAAGAAAAAAAATAAAGAGAATTACTTGAAATATATAAAATAAGGATAATTAGATATTTAACCATAGAATTAGAAGTGAGGAGACAATGATAGAAGTATTAATGGACAGGATAGGATAGCCAGTGGAAAACAGACTGAGACATACGAATGAAATTAAAAATTATGGTCCCCGGAGAGATACAACATCTAGGAGGATTGGTAAACACTGAATGGAGGGCCGTGGTCGCCAACTCTTAGAATGGGGATGGTCGGAAGTTCGTCTGGCGTAGATGTTTTTATTGCTAGAATGAGGAAGAGAAGGTACTATTGCCATAGGTGTATATAGAAGGAGACACAAAAGTTGGATTACTTTCACTGAGTTATTGTGAGATGGTGAGGTTCTCCAGGCGCTGTCCACTGCTCGTGCTGGTGATGATTTTAATTTTCGTTTTCTTCTTTTCTTGTTTTTTTTTATTTCTTAAACTGTATTAATAACTTTTGACGTACATACACAACTTACATTACTTACTCTTGCAATTTACACTCTATGGATATTAAGGTAAGCCCCTGACTACTTAATTGCACATCTACACAATTTACACGGACAACATACACTGCATGGACATATCTTCACCTTACGACAAATTAACCCACTTAATTTACACCTGCTAATGCTCAACTTCCACACCTGTAAATATTATCACCTTACTCAGGACAGCTTCGTTATATCACCCGGAAACATTCAATTCCTTGTTAATTTTGAAAACAAACAAATAAATGGGTGATATTTATTTATTTTCTATTATTAATATTTTTTCTTCATATTTTTTTATTTATCTTTTTTAATTTTATTTTTTTCTCTTAGGGCAGACTTTTCAACCATATTTTTTGTGTGATTCTCTTTTGCTTAAGGGAAAATTTTTTGTCTTCCCACCTCCTTATAACTTCCAATCTCATTGGCTTAGCTCACACCCTTGTTTCACTTGGTGTTTCTATTCACTCACCTCCAGTGTCACCCAATGATGTCCCTAGTGTCACTCACTGGTAACATTCATTAATCTCACCATCTGATCACATTGTTTCCACTGAGCAATCTCATCCAGTAACCTCACCCAATGATCTCATTAATTTCGCTCATTGATCTAATATCACCCAATGATCTTATTAATTACATCCGCTAATCTCACACCACTAATCACACTCATCTTACTCCACTGATCTCATTAATCTCACCCCACTGATCTCAGTAACCTCACCCACTAATCTCACTCACACACTCAGTGGACGCAGCAGTGAAACCAGAACTCCCTGAGACACGATTTGGTGAATCCAATCGAGCGGGTGCCGGAGGTCGACCTCGACGTCCCCACCGCCCTGGACAGCGACAGAGGCCTCCATACCTGACCGACGGGGGAGACAACACCGTGGAGGCCAGCAACCCGGGCCTGGAGACCGTCGTACCTTCCCTAGAGGCCGGGGACAACAACAAGATAAACAAGATAAATAATGACAGAGGCCAGAGTGTAGATGGTCCGAGTTTTGATCTCAAGGAAGAAGACGGCATCAAGGTCACCGAGAAACTCCATCTTGGTAAGTCAAGGGAGTAAAGATGCAAGGAGAGCGAAGAGAAGGAGAGATTAGGGAGTTAGAGGAAGGGAGTAGAGAGTAAGAAGAAGGGACAGGGAAGAGAGGGAGAGAGTAGGGAGTACAGGGAGGGAGTAGGGAGTAAAGGGAGGTAGTAAAAGGGGAAGAAGTACAAGTGTGGAGAAAGGAGGGGGTAAGGAGTACAGGGAGGGAGTAAAGAGGAAGGGTCTAGGGAAGAGGGAGATGGGGAAGGGAGTAAGATGTAGAAGAGGGAGTAGGGAATAGAGGGAAGGGGTAGGGAGTAGATAGGGAGCTATGAAAAAGGAGTAGGGAAGAGAAGAAGGGAGTAGAGGGACGGAGTAAGGAGGAAGGGAGGGATTATGTAGTAAAGGGAGGGAGTAAGGAGAAAGGAACTAGTGAAGAGAGACAGGGTAAAGAGAATAGAAGAAGGAAGTAGAGAAGAGAGAACAAGTAGGGATGAAATGGGGTGAGTAGTGAGGAAACGGAAGTATATGAAGAAGAGCGACGGATTAGGGAGGAGAGGTAGGGATTAGGGAGTAGAGAGACGGAGTGGGAAGTAGATGGAGGGACTAAATGGAAGAAGTAGGGAGTACAAGGAGGGAATAGGGAGTAAGGAAAGAATCCGCGAATAAAAATTGTCTCCATTTTCTTATATACATTGTAAACAAAGTCATCCAATTCATGACGTCATATGTAAATAAAGGTTCCTCTACGACTATTTTACTGTACCACCACGATACATCTTTCCCCTTCACCCGCACGCCTACTCCTCACCCACACGGCTCCTCCTTCACCCACTCATCTCTCCTTCACCCATATGTCTTCGCCCCCACCCACATGTGTACTCCCTCACCCACACATGTATCCTTTCTCACCCACACATCTTCGCACTCACCCACACGTTTACTCCCTCATCCACACGTCTAATCCATCATCCACACATCTGCTCCCTCACCTACACGTCGTCTTGACTCACCCACACGTCTCCTCCATCACCCACACGTTATCTTGCTTCACCCACACGTCTCCTCCATCACCCACACGTCGTCTTTCCTCACCTACACGTCTCCTCCATCACCCACACGTCGTCCTGCCTCACCCACACGTCGTCCTGCCTCACCCACACGTCATCTTGCCTCCCCCACACGTCATCTTGCCTCACCCACACGTCTGCACGTCCTCCCACAGGTGGTATCATCGCTCTAGGTGTCTTCGGCGGGTTCGTCTTCCTCGCTGCTGTCATCACCACCATCGTCATCCTCGTCAGAAGGTCAGTTGTAATGCCCACACTTGCTGCCCACAACACACAGTTAATGCCCACACTTACTGCCCAAAACACACAGTTAATGCCTACACTTGCTGTCCACAGCACACAGTTAATGCCCACACTTACTGCCCACAGCACACAGTTAATGCCCACACTTACTACCCACAACAAACACAGTTAATGCCCACACTTACTGCCCACAGCACACAGTTAATGCCCACACTTACTGCCCACAACACACACAGTTGATGCCCACAACACACACAGTTAATGCCCACACTTACTGCCCACAACACACACACTTAATGCGCACACTTACTGCCCAAATCACACACAGTTAATGCCCACACTTACTGTCCACAACACACACAGTCAATGCCCACACTTACTGCCCACAATACACACTTAATGCCCACACTTGATACCCATAACACACAGTTAATGCCCACACTTACTGCCTACAACACACACAGTTAATGCCCATACTTACTGCCCACACTTGTTACCCACAACACACACCTTATGGCCACAGTACATTTAATACTCACTAAATACACTTAATGTCTACAACACACACACACACACACACACACACACACACATTTCAGAAGCTGGATAATACTTACCTCTATTTCTCAGTCTATTTAAGTTCACTTAAGATAATATGTTAAAGTGTATACATTTTAAAGATTATGGCAGAAACTTACAGTATATGCTTAGGAACATTAATTGTTTTTTGTGTGTGTTCATTACTTATATTGGATGAGAGTTGTTTGTGGTTCGTAATAAAGGAAGTCTTGATCCGTTCTCTATATCAGGACCGGGAACAAATTTCAGTGAGGAAATGATTTTCATATTATAAAATATATTTCTCAAAGATTCGTCTGTTTTAGCATTTTTTCCCCATAATGAGGTTGATTATATGTATTCACTTATGATGACGTTTCAATATATATTTAACCCTTTGGGAACTATGGCTTTGCCCTTTGAGGACGACGCTTGAAACCCTTTAGTACAATGACTTGCTTTACCCTTTTGTCTCCCAAAGGGTTAGAGCATCTCCCTCATAGCGTTAACAAGTATCTTCCCCAATGGGTTGAGGCCTCGTCCTCAAAGGTTTAAAGTCATTTTAGACTTGAAATTTTGACATACGAATCTTTGACAATCTTAATTGCGTTCTCTAACTCATAATTTGCTTTAGCGTCTTCATTAGCAGCTAACATACAGTAACTGCTTGCTGCATGCACACCCAACTGATAGACACAGAAGCCACAACTATCAAGAATTATCCACATTTAAGTGTTAATGACATCAACGTATAATAGGGTATAATTGATTTAACAGATAACACTAACAACTAATGTAATATCTTGTTAACTGACTTGAAGTGACAACTGTTAAGTAAACAATCCAACCTTTATTTATTTAAAATTTCCATGTGATTATCCATAACTTCCTTTGTTATATGATGATGTGTAATAGTAACTATTCTTTGTATACCAAATGGACTTGACTCAAACTTCCATGGCGGTAAATGACAGGTAGCCAGGCCTTGTTACCTCTCCCTTCTGGCCGTGCCTGTCTCGCTGCCACAGGTCACTGGTCCTCAATTCCACTTCCCACACACACACACACACACATCTCGTCACCAGCGTCACGCTATCGTGTTCACCAGACTTTTTTGTTTTCATTCGTGTCTATTTTTCATATCTTGACATACTGTTTTTATTTTTGTTTGTGCCTCTGTAAGAATACGTGCCTGTATTGTGCTGACTTGTTTTTACTGTTTACACAACAAGATAATGCAGCTCGTTTTTGTCTATGTTCAATTGTTCATATGACATCATTTAAGTACACGACACAAGTATGATCTGCATAAAATATTTCTCAAACTGTTGTATGAGTTTTTCTTGTGTGTGTGTGTACATTTTCTTCACGAATACCTGGGATGTGTGCAAGGCGTGACAGAAGGCTGAGGCCCCAGCTCCCTCGTCTCGCCCTGCTCATCTAAGTGCTCTCTCAGTACGTCGACGCCGCTCGACAAAGAGATGCGGACGTCGACGCCGCTGCCTGGTTCGCGCTGGTATACTCTGCTGGCCCTGCCCTTCCCCGACGTGACGGTGGGCAGGCGTGAGTTGCTCTCTCGCGCCACACCTCGAGCTGATCATTATTCTAGTCACTAACACTTCATCCCGCCCACCTCACGCACCAACAACCCGGGCTACACCTTTCCAAGAGGCCAACTTCCCCTGCTGCCTATCCGTCGGCCCTGCAACGCTCAACTGATGCCCTCCTGATTGTCACCGCGCCACGTGATGTAATAACCTGCGGGGCCTCAGTGTACGTTCTTCATGCTCTGTACCTCCTGCACTCCTGCGCTTTTCACACCACTCCTGATTTACTTTTTATTGCACAGTATAGCACAGAATATCATCATGTCTTAACTGTTACTCTTGAACCAAGACTTTAAGACTGTCAAGATCTTGTAAACGGCTGTCTCTTCACTTTAATCATTGCCCTATAATACTTAGACAGGTTAATATTGGTTTCTCGACTCGACTCTCCTTTATCTGATTTTTTATATACTTAATTAAAACTCGCCAAACATTCCACTACCTGTACTAACACTTAATATTACTGTTAACAAATGCCTGGTAGTTATTCTGTCGATCAGAGTTCTCCATTAAAAGTAAACCGTTTTCTTTGAATTTCCCTTTGGTTATAAAAGGGAACTAACATATTTATATTTACAAGTAACATCTATATAACCAAGCGGAATTCCGCAAAGTAAAAAAATAAAAAGGCCGAATAGTATCGTATAGTGATATAGCATTTTAATATTATTACTATGATTAATGGACTATCTACCAAAAAAGTACTAAAAATATTTGTGTGGTTCATTATTATTGTTACACTTTTCAGCAAGTTGTCCAGAAGACGTGTCTTTATCCTGTATATACTGTATGCCTGTATATACAGACTTTACTTACTAACATAAGTATTTAGATATTAGTTAATTTATTCAGGTATTTCAGTATAAAAGTCTTAATTAGTGCTTCATGGAAATAAAATGCCGCTCAGTATTTCGACAATATCACGTACTGGACTCATGACTCGTGTTCTTGTACACCTGCTGCTGTAGTAATTGTTGTAGTGTTGTAGTCTAAGCATATATATTGTAGTATATTAATTAGCCACAAGATACGCTATTTTATTATTCTGCAAGATCCAAAATTTAAAGTGTAACCTGTGTAGCGTATTATGGCTTCTTAATATATGATGGCACTGTAGTGTATGAGTTTGTGAAAGAGACCGCTTATAGTATAGTAGCACCTCCGTATATATGCAACGTAATACATGATAGTAGCCTTCTGCACACTTCACACTCCATACTGTTCTTAAGTCTGTTCAACAATTTACGCTTTAATCTTCACTGAAATTATTTATAAACATCTGCCGGCACCTAAATTTCATTGGCAAAAACTACCACTAGTGGATGATTGAGTCAAACGGTCTTAGATTAAATATGTAGACCAAACACATCTATTGTAGGGCATTATTTAGCAATTGATGACTGCAGATAAATATTAAATGAATATCAGTCAGTTTTCTGTGTTAAACACTACAAAAAAAAATTTCTATGGAAAACATTACAGAACTGTGTTAAACACTACAAAAACAAAATTTTCTATGGAAAACATTACAGAAACACCATTTTCGATAGTAAACATTATAGGAATACCTTTGTCTATGGTAAACATTACGGAAACACATTTTCTCACTTTATACATTATCTATTCATTCGCAAATAAACCAACACTCTTTTCTGCCTTTGAACCTTCAGTTGTTATTCTGTCAAAATCCACACCTGTCACACCTTGATTATATAAGAATGTGAGTGAAACGTGTGTGTGTGTGTGTTTAGATATCCACCGGGTGATGGGCTTTACTTGATGATTTCGCGGGACCTGTGGTAGAGTAGTTAGCAGGAGGTGGCTAGCGGGACAGACAGTAGTGTTGTTGCTGGAGGAGGTGAGGTGCACCTGTTTTCCCACACATACACACACACACACACTTCTTTCTAGACAACGTCACATAAGACTGCTGACTCAGTCACTTGTCTTGCTGAAGTCATTATATAGTCGGGATTTGAAGTCCCAATAAGACATTTATGCACGACATACAGTTACCCTGTAAAGCCAGACACTGTACATGCGGGCCAAAGACTGCCATGCACGTTGTGATGATGTAGATGAGCCTGAGTGCTTGAGGGCCCCAGTACCGTAGGCTGTCACACCTGTAAACCTCCCCAGCTTCGGCCCTCACCTGTAGATAGCTTACTAACACGCTCACTAACTCTAACTTACAGGTCCCGCGAATTGTAAGGTGTTAGAGAGGCCCATGTAGAGTCATGAGTCCCGTACCGTGAGTGTTGTAATGACGCTCCTATGATGATTGTTGACCACTCCGCTTCACCCAGGACTCAGCATGCACCATCCAAGAAGTATGTGCGTCGCAGTGATGACGGCACCGCCTCCTCCTACGACTCCTCCTCGTCTGACGGCCACGGCCTCAACAAGTACTACAAGAGAGCGTGGGAGAACCTACGTGAGGGAGGCGGCGGCGCCGGCAGCAGTGGAGGGGAACTGGAGAAGGGAAGTCACTCTCGTCTCGGCCGCACGGAAACCCTCGACCAACCAGACTTCAGGTCCACACGCTCAATGGGTCATGAGGGACTCCGCGACGGCTCCGAGATGACAGTGAACGATGTGGCTGCCATGTACACCCGCCCTGAGAAGCGGCGCCATCACCACCACCACCACGGTCACCGCCACAAGGGAGGGCGTGAGGGAGACCGTGAGCACCATGACCGCCATGACCACGACCGCCATGACCAAGACCGCCATGAACACCAGGATCGTCACGATCGCCAGGAGCGCTCAGAACGTCATGACCGTCACGACCGCGACTGGCGAGATCGTGACCGCAGGAAGTACTAAAGGATCACCGGCTGAGCACACTGAAATCAACGCAACATATATACGACCAAAGCTCCCAGGACAGAGGAACCAGAGGAAGATAGAGACCACCCAGTGCCCACTAGTGACCTCCTCATTCTTTAATGGTCTCTTGTTCAGGCAATGTTGTGTCTCTCGGCTACCGTGTAGCAACAACTGCAAAAACCTGAAGTGTGGCTGACATCTCGTGTAGCGTAGAAATGTATTTCATAATTGCATATTTCTTACTCCGTTATTGATCACTTGGTATGTATTGCAAGGTAAGCGAGAGACTAAGTTTGCGCATTTCCTCCCCCAGTGTTCGAACGATAAAGTCGCCATTGCTGGTAGAAAAAGAGAAAATCTGACGTAGCTTCCACCTAATGTATGATTGCGGGGAGGAAAGCCCCCACCCCTAAGCGATGTTTTATAGTACGGGCCTAAGAGTTTCCGAGGGCTTGCTCGTGGGCAACACGGAGTCTAACTACCAGCTGAAATTGGTTTCTCTCAAGACATAGAACAAAATAATCAGCTCTTATCATGAGGTGGCCTTAAAATGAGTGTCTTCCTCCTCCGGGAATTTCCAGACTTTCTGTAAATCATCTGGTGAATATAGCTTGAGGAGAGCAGGCTTGTGTTTACCTTGGGACTGAGTAGTTTTCCTTCTTAATCTTGGCGCCTGACACACTTTGTAACCCAGTTATTAACCTCCTTTATTAAATTATTCTTTCATTATATAGACTTTTGTTCTATTAAGGTTGATTTTTTTCACCCCAATTTGCTCAGAGCAGCTTAATCCCTGGCAGACCAGCTGTCTTAACTTCCTTGTAAGGTGTTTTCCTGCTACACAGCTCTTATATCTGCCGCTGTCCTGGACTTTCACCCAATTTTGAGGAAATAACCTACTGACAGCCTTACTCAGTAATGTTTACTCTTCAGTACATTATAGAGACCTGCGGCTCACCTCGCCACCACCTCACAGCTCCACAGGCCGTCTACACTGTGTCGTTCATGATGTTTGTTATCGCTGGTGTACGTGGCGTCAGCCGTTTCTTGTTGATCCTTCACATAATTGTTTTGTTGATATGTATTCCACTTTCCCTGAAGGGCTTATACTTGATAGGTTGTTATAGATTTTACTACGTCATATTTAGCATTTATTTATTTTATTGTTAATTGAGGAGACGCTTTCTATTTTATTAGGGTGAATCAGATAGTTCTGTGCACCTGTTTCAGCCTTGTCATTACTCAGAAAAAGTCTTTTATTATTATTACAAGGAGTTGTGGCCCAGTATTTCACTCTTCTCCTGCACCAACGATTACCGGTTCGAGTCTCGCGGCTGGTCACTAAGAGGAGCGACCCCAGTCGACCCAGCAGCACAATGAGTGCCTAACTTAGCAGTTGAATAAGTGAATACGGCAGTTTGAAATACCGACCACGCAATCCCGTGTGTACCGAAGGCTTAATCTTCAATGTGCTGATCCACACTCCCCTTAACTGGCCGTCTGTTGTATGAGACCCACTAATACGACAGTTACGTAGCCTAGACAAAACAATAATTCAAAATTCGAGATTTGTTTTGATGTGTCTCTTTTCGTGTGTGATAACACAAGCACAGCTCACTTCATGATATCCCAGGACAGCCCAGCTCATGATATCTGTTCCAACTAGTTCATGAAAAACTCAGCATAGCTTTATCCAGGAGACACCAGCAGTATTTAGAAAACGAGATCACACACATAGATAACCCAGGAGTGGCCAGGGCGTCGACATGGCCGCTGGAAACAGGTAGAGCTGTCTTGACTTATATAGAATTGAGTCTTCAAAACATCGTCGTATTTATTCCCCACATAGCTTATATATATATATATATATATATATATATATATATATATATATATATTTATATATATATATTTCATTAGCCCATAGACTTCTACATATAATCAACAACCTCACCCCTCCAGGACTCGAACCCACGATCTTATGTGTGTGACCAGGGAACGTTACCTCTAGACCACAAGAACACTAAAGCCTCCTCATCGAGCTTATGGCGCCGTGAACATAAGATCGTGGGTTCGAGTCCTAGCGGGGTGAGGTTGTTGATTATATATATATATATATATATATATATATATATATATATATATATATATATATATATATACTTACATTTTGTAAAGATATTCTTGGTCTTTATTACACCGGGACGATCCATATACAGTACCAGCATATTAATAAAACAAAATTCAAATCAGGTTAAATATAAAAATCCAACAAAATGTTGATGTTTGCATAATATATTGAAGTTCTCGTTCCTCTGTGACTTTAACTTTTAAATTTATTTAATTTCTTCCTAACACTGGGCTTGGCCTGTTGTGCCAATAACGTCTTGCAATGTTTTTTGTATCAGTCATTCATATACAAGACATTTCTGAAGCACATTATATAGAATATTTTTAACGTGTGTTTTAGTAATCTAGTTTATCATTTTGTCACTATGTAATTATTATTGTATTTCTCTGAGTGTAGTCTTTGGAGGCATTAATATTTATTTCTTATTGGATATTTTTTTTGCTTTATGTAGATGATGATTTATAATAATATAATGTATGTAAATGTTGTACTTGGTCTCAGCGTTTACTGAAGGTGTGTTGAGAGGGATTCCCACGATGCATTACATAACGTGTAGTAGATCCTTGTTATTAGTCGTAGTCTTAACTCGGTGAATATTGTTATTATTCATTCATTATCTTACACTGTATGCAATCTTCGTTTGTACTTTAGTGAGAGTTTCTCAGCAATAGCATTAACGTTATATGTGTAAATGAGTAATAAAGAATGTATTACGCTTGTTGTAATTGCACTATGGCACTGTTTTGTATAAATGACATGTATGATACATAATAAAGTTTATGTATATATTTTGTATTTTATTTAGCTTTATTTAGAATTATTATCTTAGTTTTTTATTTCCTGTATTTATTTACTTTTTTGTTTTATTTATTATTCACATAGTTTACTGACACGACCGCCGCAGACTATACTGTACTGTAGACTCTTAATTAATAAACTTCTAGATCATTATTAACGTCACCTAGAAGCAGTCTTATAGAAGTAGCTGTAAACTGTAAAACAAACGGGTAACAATACTTCATAAAACCAGATCCTTCCGAGCCTAAAATAACAACACATTAGTTAAGACGAGACCTAGAAATATTCATGTTAGCCTTCACAATAAATCAAACATTTTTAACATTAATCCTCTTTATGGGTAATGTTTATTGGGTCTCATTAAGGTTAGAAACCCCCCAGTTATTTCACCTGATGAGTAAACGACTTAATGCTATACCTTGGGGCAGAGGTTAGGTTTGGGTGTTTAAACCTCCGGTGAAATAAGCTGGGGTGTCTATTCCTCAGGTGATCCAACTTTTTTTTTTTTACACAAACAGATCAGTCGGAGAAAAGATCTTATCTTGTGATATAACATTACGAACCAAAGAGATGTTATATTCCATAAGACACGAGATGCGTGAGGCTATCAGTAAGAAACACAGGAATTGGCAGAGATAGCGTAAAATGAAACAAAATAATCCAGAGAGATAGAGAGAGTAAACGAAATGGAGAACCAAAGGAAGATGTAAGGAAAATTCAGAAAGACGAGCAGAAAAGCAGAATCAAGGCAAGGAAAATATCGATTACGAGCCTAATATATGAAACTTGGAAAATGGGAGCAGCTCGGTGGGGAAGGAAGACTCAAAGCAATATATAAAGAGGTCCTCAAAATACATATTGGCTTTTTATGTGATCTTCCGTTAGGCCATAATGACATTTATATTAAAACTTTCTATGATAACATACTAATGATCAGATTAAATGGAACAGGACAGTGGGTTAGTCAGTGATTAAGACTAAAAAGAAAACACAGTATTAATTTTGCGGGAGAAACTCAGTTCGTTACTCGCGTGTTGCTCCGTATTGTTTATCCAGGCACCGATTGATCATTAACTTGCCGCATAAATCAAAGACAGATGTGACAGCTTCCATTACTGCGCTATACAGTATACTGTAATTGACAACAGTAAATTAAAAAAAAAAATTGCACAGTAGGTATATTGAAATTGTACATGGGTGGATTAACGTTTGCGAGGGTCGGCTATTGAATTAATGACATTTGTACTCCCTCACACCTCTGCTGTTGGACAAAACGTGACATTATAATATTAATGAGCACATATTACCTTCAGGTAGACGTGAAGATAATATTATTATAATGGACACTAAAGCCTCTGTGCTGTGCTGTACCTCGGGCTGACAACATTCCCTGGAGTTGTAATTCTTTATGAAAGATTTATATATATATATATATATATATATATATATATATATATATATATATATATATATATATATATATATATATATACATATATATGCTGATAACCACCAGGAAAGAAGAAAACACGAAGTTCCCAAGCGCTTTCGTGTAATTCACATCTTCAGGGGTGAGTACAGACTAGTCTGTACTCACCCCTGAAGATGTGAATTACACGAAAGCGCTTGGGAACTTCGTGTTTTCTTCTTTCCTGGTGGTTATCAGCATATACCTAGATCACGCGCACCTACAGTGATTTACTTGCATATACATATATATATATATATATATATATATATATACATATATATATATATATATATACATATATATATATACATATATATACAGTATATATGCAAATAAATCACTGCAGGTGCACGTGATATATATATATATATATGCTGATAACCACAAGGAAAAAGAAAACACGAAGTTCCCAAGCACTTTCGTGTAATTCACGAAAGCGCTTGGGAACTTCGTGTTTTCTTTTTCCTTGTGGTTATCAGCATATATATATATATTATATATATATTATATATATATATATATATATATATATATATATATATATATATATATATGCCTCATTGGACAACTATTAATTCAAAGTATTAAGAAATGTTGCTTGCGTACATGAAACAGGCCTTAAGGGCTTTCAACAAAATAATATCAATCACTGAGGAAATGGTATAAAAAAAATAAGAAATTATTAATTCCACCATGAATAGGCCTAAAGGGCACTCAATAGAATTAGGTTACACCAGCAGATGCAGGCCTTAAGGGTTTTCAACAAAATAATATCAATCACTGAGAAAATGGTACTAAAAAAACAAGAAATTAATAACTCTACAATGAATAGGCCTTAAGGGCACTCAACAAAATTATATCAAGCACTGAGAAAATGGTATAAAAAAATAAGAACTTATTAACTCCACCCTGAATAGGCCTTCAGGGCACTCCACAAAATTATATTACCCCAACAGATACACACCTCCTAACCTAACTTAAACACTACTCTGGGGAACGAAGGTTATACCTGAGATTGAAATTATAAAGAAATATTAAATGCATTAAAGGAACTACATCACAGTATCACTTACATTCTATGGTTTCAATTAGTGACACAAACATTAAAAACAATACTATCACAATTATTTAAGAAATATTAATTACACACAGCAAGACAATATCAGTATTTGAAAAAAAATATTATTACTAGATTAAGAAGTTACTGAGTCCACCAATACCCGTAAACACCTGCTCCCTAACACATAGATTCAACCTGCACTCCGTAGTTTTTTAAGGCACAACCAACAGGCACCCGTAGTTTAAGGCCCAACACAGCTTTTCTCAACCCTGGAAATTTACCTCTAAGTTCCACTGGACTCTTGGTCCCAGTGTGTGACCCTGTATCATTCAGCTGGCTTCACTTTACCCCCAGTACATCCATGAACAACATAAGAACATAAGAAAGTGGGATACTGCAGGAGGCCGACTGGCCCATACAGGGCAGATCCCTTTCACACCCATCCCAGCACTTCCATGTGCCTATCCAACTTCGTCTTGAAGCTCCCTAGCGTCCCCGATCCTACTATAGCACTCGGTAGCCTATTCCACATATCCACAACTCTATTACCAAACCAGTGCTTGCCTATATCCTTTCTGAATCGGAATTTATCTAATTTAAAGCCATTTGTTCTAGTTATTTCGTTATTACTGAGCTTCAGAACATCTTCCATTTTACCCTTGTTAATCCCTCTCACCCACTTGTACACCTCTATCATATCTCCCCTAACTCTACGCCTCTCTAATGAATGCAAGCCTAAGCTTTTCAGTCTTTCTTCATATGTAAGGTTTCTAATATTATGGATCATTTTTGTCATTCTTCTTTGTACTCTCTCCAAAGAATCTATGTCCATTCTATAATAAGGACACCAGAACTGAACCGCATAATCCATGTGTGGCCTCACTAATGCTAGGTAAAGTTTCAAGATAACCTCAGCAGTTCTGTTACTCACAGACCTAGATATGAACCCTAGAATCCTGTTTGCCTTGTTGCGAACGCTAATACATTGTTTTCTAGGTTTCAAGTCGTTGCTAACAAATACACCTAGATCTTTTTCACAAACTGAGTTTTCTATTTCCGTGTTACCTAGTTTATACTTAACGTTTGTATTCGTCTTCCCTATCTGTAGTATCTTGCATTTATCAGTATTAAAATTCATTTGCCAGTCTACTGACCACTCATGTAAGGTATCTAGATCTCTTTGAAGGTGTTCAAAGTCACTGTCTGAATTTATCACTCTCCCCATTTTGGTATCATCTGCAAATTTACTAATCCTACTAGTTATGTCTAAATCAAGATCATTAATGAATATAACAAACAGCAGAGGGCCCAATACAGATCCCTGGGGAACTCCGCTTTTGACCGCACCCCAGTCTGACTTTAATCCATTTATGCTGACTCTTTGTTTCCTACCAGTTAACCATGACCTAATCCATTTTAATAATGATCCACCTATTCCATGTGCTTCTACCTTCCTTATCAATCTCTCATGAGGGACTCTATCGAATGCTTTACTGAAATCTAAATAAATAATATCATATGACTTATCATTATCTACCGCTTCATATACTTCTGAGAAAAAGCTAAGCAAATTTGTGAGACAAGAACGTCCCTGGGTGAACCCATGCTGAGAAGAATGAATTAAGTTGAATGTTTCAAGGTGGCTTCTGATTTTTGTAGCAATAATTGACTCTAGCAACTTGCCTATGATTGACGTGAGACTAATGGGACGGTAATTTGATGCAATTGATTTATCACCCTTTTTGAAAATCGGAACTACATTTGCAAGTTTCCAAGCTTCTGGCACTAGGCCAGATTCTAATGACTTATTAAATAAAACTGCTAATGGATTACTCAACTCATCTCTACATTCTTTTAATATTCTAGCATATACCTCGTCTGGACCAGGCGATTTATGAGGCTTCAGTTTGTTAATTACTTGAAGCACATCGTTACTAGTAATATTGATATTCATCAACATATTTTCTATACTGTCGTTATATACCTTATGAACTTCTGGAAACTGTGCTAGGTTTTCATTTGTGAATACGGAGCGAAAATGACTATTTAACGCACTACACATTTCTAACTCATCATCAGTCATTTCTCCTGTCGAAGTTTTAAGGGGACCTATTGTATCTCTAACCTTTGATTTATACAGTTGATAAAAAGCTTTGGGGTTATTTTTCGATTCGTTTGCTATCTTGATTTCATAATTTCTCTTTGCTTTCCTAATTTCTGTTTTTACCTGTCTTGTTAGGTTCTGATAGTAACCAAGTAAGTGATTTTCGCCTTTCTTAACTTTTCTATATACTCCTTTCTTTTTCCCTAGAAGATCTAAGAGTCTATTATTCATCCATTTTGGTTGGTTCCGTATCGATCTGAATTTTCTTTTAGGGATGTGTTTATTTTGAGCATTAATGATTGTCTCAAGGGAGGGAGTGAGCCAATCAGACCTTGTGCAGTTGAAAGAAGCTTTAGCTTTCCGTTAGTAAAAGGTTTTCACTAAGCTGCTTGAAGATATGTGGTATTGTGAGCAGAGGTAGAGGAGAGCTGATGACCCCAAACGATCGTCGTTAATTGGGCACCTAGACAGCTGGTTTCCCTCCAACTCTCACCATACTCAACAGGTGGCTCAAAACCAAGGTCAGTGGACGGTCATAAAGCTCGTTTCACCACTCGTTTCATACAGCCAGTGGACGTTATCATACGGCAGACGTTTCACACAGCGTGGGCTCTACAAAACCCTGAAAAAACCCGAGCTGTTAGCCATTGTCTCACATCACCGTTTGTTCCGACCCCTCTATCTAGCTTTGTCTGAGATTGAATAAAACTTACTTGTTAATACTGATGTTAAATAACGAAGGCACCAGTTCTCGTGGTCGGTCTCTCCTGGGTACAGAACAGAGATGGTCCTCTGGCGTGACCTCCCTCACAACTCCCCAGCCACGCTTGCTCACTGGTTCACGCTTTTCAGGAGTGACTTATTTACCAGACGATTAACAGCTTAATTAGGACGTACTCAACATTTTCAGACTGGGAAACGATCTATGATTACTTTTAACTTAATAACTGATACTTAATTTCATAATTCGCCTCCATATTAATTCGGTAAATTACATTTAATATCGTATAGGCCTAGTTCCACAACCCCTCTCTACGTGCAGGAGCGTGGTCTTCCCTCAGACGACCTTGAACTCAGTATCGCCAATGGCGCGGCGTTTGAAATTACACTGAAATTTCTGAATATTACACACACACACACACACACATATATATATATATATATATATATATATATATATATATATATATATATATATATATATATATATATATGTATATATATATATATATATATATATATATATATATATATATATATATATATATATATGTATATATATATATATATATATATATATATGTATATATATATATATATATATATATATATATATATATATATATATATATATGTATGCAAGTACATCACTGTAGGTGCGCATGATCCAGGTATATGCTGATAACCACAAGGAAAGAAGAAAACACGAAGTTCCCAAGCGCTTTCGTGTAATTCACATCTTCAGGGGTGAGTACAGACTAGAGAGAGAAATACAAATCAAGGTGTATATATACAGAGGAGGGTGAGACCAGGTCCACAATGGTCAGGTATTAGGTAATGACCCTACTAATCTTTAAATAGCACACAACGGTTGGTGGTCAGGTCAGATGGTCAGGTGACCCGTCCTTCTCACCTGGTCACAAATCTTCTTAATTACAAAATTGTCCGGCTTGTACATGCCGTTACTCAAATTCATGTTGAATGCTTCGGTATGTTTAATAAGACTAGATTCTATGATGTTCCTACTATCAATTGAATTACATGGTAATATTGAGGAGGCATTATCCCAGTCAATGCAATGCTTGTTATCCCTCAAATGAACAAACAGAGCATTGGATTCCTGGCCTGTCCTAACACTGTATTTGTGTTGTTTAATTCTAGTTGCAAGATCTTTACCTGTCTGGCCTAAGTAAAACATATTACATTCCTTGCAAGGAACTTTAAAAATGCAACCAATTGTGTTGTTGGGGGAGTTCTTATAATACGAAACAACGGGGAACTAAGTATCCAATCACCGATCACTTTTACATCTATTCATAATTTTTACTACGTACTATAATAAAAAAAACGGCCTTGAGTTTATGAGTGACTTATTTGGGATGAATTGCGCAGGGCTTCCATACATACCAAAGTCTGAATAGCAGGTGACTTTAACTTTAGCCAAATAGATTGGATTGACCTTACGGGTAACTCAGAATCAGAGGATTTTCTTGAAACAATCCAAGACTGTTTCCTAAGCCAACATATAACCGAATCTACCTGGGGTAATAATATACTCGATTTAATTCTGTCAAACAGAAAAAACCTCATTAGTAATGTCGAGGTAGGGAACAAACTTGCTAACACCGATCACAAAGAAATTATATTCCAATTAGAATTTCAGGGCAGCCGGAAGGAAAATTCCACTCAGGTCCCAGATTTCAGAAGGGCAAACTTAGATAGCTTGAAGAGGCAGCAGAGAGAAGGGGTATCACCCTTGGGGGTGAATTAAATGACCTCACATGAACATAAGAACATAAGAAAATATGGAGTCTGCAATAGGCCTGTTGGCCTGTGCATGGCAGCTCCTCTCTAGAGTTACAACCACTCTCTATCATCCATGAATCTATCTAGCCTCCTTTTAAAACTTTCAGCATTCCAGCACTTCCTACAAAGTTGCTAAGCTTGTTCCACTCATCCACCACCCTATTTGTGAACCAGTTCCTTCCTATCTCCCACCTAAACCTAAACTTATCTAACTTAAATCCTTTGCTACGCGTCTTATCGTGCTCAGATATTATACAAACTTTATCTATATCTCCTCTATTGATTCTTTTCACCCACTAAAATACTCCTTACACAATTTACCCACAGAGGGCGACCTCACCTTACCTGGAGACCTGATGGTTAAGGATGACCTGATTACGCGATTTCAGATTGATGCGTTCCACAACAAATTAAATAATGAGTTACTTAATGCACAAAGGCAGAACATACCATACAGAAAACTCAGATAAAACAACAATGACCCTAAATGGATAAATAATTATTTACAGAACATTATTGGACAAAGGAAGGCCATAGATGGGAGAATAAATTCTTGGTGAAGTTTACCTCCGAGATTATTATAAGGTATTGGCCGATAGGGTTAAGACAGAGATAAGAAAAGCAAAGAGGAATAATGAACTGAAGGTAGCAAGGGAGGCGAAGTCAAACCACCAAGGGATTCTACCCAATGTATCAAACTAAAATAAGAGAAAATATTTGGCCAATACAGTCCGATACTGGCGAGCTAACTGATAACGACGGAGAAATGAGCAATAATCTGAATAAATATTTTTCAACAGTTTTCACTACCGAAAATTTAAACATGAAACCCGAGGCACCGACTCTATACAGAGATAGTGAAGAAATAAATTAAGCGAGATAGTAGTGACCAGTAACGATGTTAGTAAGCAAATAGACAAACTAAAGCCTAATAAGTCACCAGGTCCCGACGAGATATTTGAGAGAGTATTAAAGGAATGTAAGGAAGAGCTTAGTATGCCCTTAGCAAAGTTGTTTAACATGTCTTTAAGAACTAGTGCAGTACCAGAATCCTGGAGGATAGCAAATGTAATACCGATTTTCAGGAAGGGAGATGGATCACTATCCTCAAACTACCGTCCAATTAGCTTAACAACAATTGTAGGCAAATTACTGGAAGCAATTTTTTTAAACTATTCGAAATCACCTGGAGAAGCACAAGTTGGTCAATGATTCCCAACATGGCTTCACAAGTGGGCTTTCATGTCTAACTAATATACGAATATTCTTTTCATCTGTTTTCTTATCAGTGGACAAGGGGCACAATTATGATGTGGTATATATCGACTTTAGCAAAGCCTTTGACAGAGTCCCCCACGAAAGACTAATACGAGAAGTGGAGGCTCATGGCATTAAAGGAGATATTCTAAAATGGATTAGGGCGTGGTTACAGGACAGGAAACAGCGAGTGAATATTTACGGCACTAAATTCGATTGGAGCAACGTCACTAGTGGAGTTCCCTAGGCTCAGTAGTTGAACCATTATTATTTATTATATACATAAACTACATAGATATCGGCGTTGATACTAACTTAAGTAAATTTGCTGATGGCACTAAAATAGGGCGTGTAATTAAATCTGACGAGGACTCCGCAAAACTACAGGATGACCTAGACAAATTTTTTGAATGGTCTGATAAATGCAGATCAAATTCAATGTGGACAAATGTAAAGTACTTAGTCTAGGAGATGTAAACAGAGAAACCAGATAACAGATGACAAACGATGTTATTGAGAAATCCGACTGTGAGAAAGATTTAGAAGTAATGATAAGTAGGAATATTAGACCAAGTAAACAATGTGTATTTGTTCGAAACAAGACTAAGAAAGTACTTGGGTTCATACAAAGGAGTGTTAGTCACAAGATTAGCGAGGTCATCCTAAAACTATATCTTGTACTAGTTGAATTGAATTGAATTGAAACAGTTTATTTAGCCAGAAAAACACAGATACAGAGTGGATAATAATAGCAATATTAACATGGCTGAGAAAGTTGAGAACCTGAGCTCTCTTTTAGGCACCTGATATATACTATACATTTTCTCAAGGAAGTATTATGTAACATTTAGTAACATCTGGAATAGTAAAATAGCATGGTGGTAATAAGAACATCTCATAATGATACTACGGTTATCACTTCAATATTTATTTATTCATTTTTTTATTTTTTCATGCATAAATTACAGTGGAATTGAAAAACATAAGTAGAATGGGGGAGCAGTACAACATGGGTTGTACAGTAATTAGGTTGAACAAGAAGACAGGGCTGTCAGGATTATGACTAGTTGGCAAATATGTTTATTGCAATGGTAATTACTTATCTAATTACATGATAATTTCCGATAAAACGGTTTTGATGGTACAATAAAAGCAGGCACTGTAAATATAGTAGGTGTTACAAGAAATATTAATACTTAGACAATAGATATTTTTAAGAGATGATTTAAAGGAAGGGACCTCACTTGGATTGAGCAGTTCAATTCTGGTTCATGTACTACAGAATGGATATAGAATTCTCGGAAAGAATTCAGAGGAGAATGACAAGACTAATCCCGGGCATTAGGAACCTTGAGTACAGAGACAGGTTAAAGCATCTTAATTTGCGCTTCTTCGAGAGACGTAGAATGAGGGGCGATATGATCAAGGTTTATAAATGGATGTCAGAGTCAAACAAAAGTGACATTACAAAGGTACTCAAAATATCCTCTGTAGGTGTGCGTGATCCAGGAATATGCTGATATATATATATATATATATATATATATATATATATATATATATATATATATATATATATATATATATATATAATCATCTCAGCCTACTAGAATAAATATTAATATATTTCCGTATACAGAAAAGAAAAATTCGTGGAGAAAAACTTTTATAGTGAAGATGACATACTTTTATAATGAAACAATAAGACAATATGTTTTAATAATTGTACATAGAGTTAATGCTTCGGAAGAGGAGAGAAAGAAATGAGGTGGAAATTTAGGCTTCATAGGAAATAGATAATATTGAAAGCGTTACGCGAAGGTACAGTACGCCAACCTATACAGCGGCAGCCATCAGATTGTGGCATATGGTAGTTGCTAGATTTAAGTTATTAGGCTGAACATCTAATCGATTATTCTTATTTTATACAATTTTAACGAAGGTATGAACAAAGTTGACTGTGATTCGCAGCATCTGGCAAGTTAACGTAGTGGCATGTTATAGGTTTACACGCTCTAGGTAACATAACTTCAGATGATGTTACTGTGGAAAGCATTGTTGAAGAAGCGGTAGGAGGGACACGTCGATAACAGGGTGGCAGGCGCATGGCAGCCGCAGTGAGTCTTTACCTGAAATACCTGGTAGTCGCCGCCTCACACAGAGAGGGACCAGGACGCCTGCCAGCAGGTTCACCCCGCCAAGAGACACAACTAAGGCAAAGTTGAACTACCTGTACACTACTCTGTTCGGGTTATTGTTTATACGTCAGGTAAGATTCTGATTATTATTTATTTTTCACATTAAAGTTGTTTGAGTGTGGATGCTTCGTTTCAAGATTACAGATAAATAACGGTGGTGACTATAAACGGATTTTTTATTAAATCTATCAGTATCTATATTTCTATACATCTGTATGTTAATACTGTTTATCGGTTTATCGATCTCAATATATGTATCTGTTTATATATACCTGTCTCGAAATATCAGATATGTTGAACGGTCACTCCTGCTGGTAGTTGTTTTATATACTGCATATATATATATATATATATATATATATTATATATATATATATATATATATATATATATATATATATATATATATATATGCAAGTAAATCACTGTAGGTGCGCGTGATCTAGGTATATGCTGATAATCACAAGGAAAAAAGAAAACACGAAGTTCCCAAGCGCTTTTGTGTAATTAAACATACCGAAGCATTCAACATGAATTTGAGTAACGGCATATACAAGCTGGACAATTTTGTAATTAAGAAGATTTGTAACCAGGTGAGAAGGTCGGGTCACCTTACCATCTGACCTGACCACCAACCGTTGTGTGCTATTTAAAGATTAGTAGGGTCATTACCTAATACCTGACCATTGTGGACCTGGTCTCACCTTCCTCTGTATATATACACCTTGGTTTGTATTTCTCTTTAGTCTGTACTCACCCCTGAAGATGTGAATTACACGAAAGCGCTTGGGAACTTCGTGTTTTCTTCTTTCCTTGTGGTTATCAGCATATATATATATATATATATATATATATATATATATATATATATATATATATATATATATATATATATATATATATATTTATATATATATATATATATATATATATATATATATATATATATATTCCATGTAAAGACGTTGTCTGCATCCCTGGAGCGTGAAATTGTCACTCCGAAGGGGGGGTTTCGCCAGTAGAGAGGGGTCGGGGAAAGTGGGAGTCAAAAAACAAGCTGGTCCTGGGAAGTAAAATTAGTTGCTCAGGACAAGGGGTAAAACAGGACCAGGGAAGGGTAGGTTTAAATGTATACTATACAAACAGTAGGAGCGTTAGAAATAAAATAGACTTGCTGAGAGCGGTTGTATGTACCGAGAATGTAGACATCAAAGCAATCACCGAAACTTGGATGAATCTGGCGAGCAAAATTTTTTTATCAGAGTACCACATAGAAGGGTACAACCTTTTTCACAAGGACAGGGAAGGTAGGAAGGGGGGAGGGGTCGCACTCTTCGTCAAGGATACATTAAAATGTTGTATAAATAATTCAGTAAAGGGTAAAATGGGAACCGAGTCTGTGTGGGGAGGAAATCACGGAAGGAAGAGAAAAACTAATTATGGGAGTGATTACAGGCCCCCAAGTCTTGGCAAAGAAGCAGCTCAGCCCATATGGCAGCAAAATATAACAACCTATGCATTATGGGGGATTTCAACTTCAGAAATATTGACTGGGACAACATTGTAGGCGACTATGAATCTGAAGACTTCCTAGACGCAGTACAGGACAATTTTTTGAAACAACTAATTACAGAACCTACTAGAGGTGACAATATATTAGACCTAGTATTATCAAATAAAGAAAATATTATCAGAGATATCACAGTAGGGGAAGAACTAGGTAACAGTGATCACAGAGAAATCAGGTTCACCCTAAATTGGGAAACGAAAAACAATGACAATATGGTCAGAGTCCCAAACTTTAGGTTGGCGGATTATCAGGGGTTAAGAAGGTACCTAGGTGAGGTCACCTGGGAACAGTCACATCAGTTCCCAGTAGGAAGGGGTGAGGTCATAGATGACACAACAATTGATCATGACTATAATATATTCACTAGTATACTACATAAAGCACAAGAACAAAATATACCATACAGAAAAATTAGGTCAAATAAGAATGAGCCAAGGTGGATGACCAGAAAACTTAAACATGACAGAGGAATAAAGAAAGGATTATATAAGAAATTAAAGGGAGGGGAGGAGCAGCTCAGAAACAGGTATAATGAACTATCTAGGAATGTTAAGAAAAATGTAAGGAAAGCAAAGAGAGACTATGAAATCAAAATAGCAAGAGAATCCCAAGGGATTTTTCCAGGTATATAGGACAAAGGTCAAGGACAAAGTTGGGCCTTTAAAGTCAGGGAGGGGAGAATTGATAAATGGCAGTGAAGAAATAAGCAAAGCATTGAACAGCTACTTATCAGTTTTCACAAAAGAAATTTGCGATGAAATTCCAGAGGTGGAACTGATATTTAAGGGAAAGGAAGAAGAGAAATTAAAGAATATCACTATCAGAAAAGAGGATGTTCTTAAGAAGATAAATAAACTAAAGAAAGCAAAATCCCCAGGGCCAGATGAAATTTTCCCTCGAGTCTTGAAAGAGTGTAGGGAACACATTAGCGGACCCCTCGTAAACTTATTTACAAAATCATTAGACACTGGAGTTGTGCCAGACTTGTGGAAACAGGCAAATGTAGTACCCATATTCAAAAAGGGAGACAGAGCATCAGCGTCAAATTACCAGCCGATCAGTTTGACGTCAGTAGTGGGGAAATTTCTTGAATCAATTATAGCAGATAGCATCCAATCGCATCTAGAGAAAAGCAAATTAATCTACGACTCTCAACATGGGTTTACAAAGAGAAAATCTTGTCTAACAAATCTGCTAGCGTTTTTTAGGAAAGTCTTCAAGGTAGTAGATAATGACGAAAATTACGATGTTATTTACTTAGACTTTAGCAAAGCATTTGACAGAGTACCGCATCAGAGGTTTCTGAGAAAAATTAAGGCTCATGGTATCGAGGGGAAAGTTTTAAATTGGATAAAATCATGGCTCACCGATAGAACGCAGAGGGTCAGCGTAGATGGTGTTAAATCTGAGTGGGGCCGTGTAACCAGTGGGGTTCCCCAGGGGTCAGTACTAGGCTCACTCTTGTTCATAATATACATAAACGATTTAGATACTGGGATCAGCAGTGACATAAGCAAGTTTGCGGATGACACCAAAATAGGGCGGCAAATTAAGTCAGGGCAGGATGCAAATGCATTACAGGAGGATCTAAATATACTGCAGGGGTGGTTTGAAAAATGGCAAATGAAATTCAACACCAGCAAGTGCAGCATACTTAATATTGGAAGAACAAATACTTATAATGTATACAGCCTTAACAACATCAACCTAGAGAAGTCGACTTGTGAAAGAGACCTAGGGGTACTTGTAAGCCTGGACCTACGGCCTAGAAAACAGTGCGTTAATGTTCGAAATAAGGCAAACAGAATATTGGGTTTTATATCTAGAAGTGTAAGTAACAAGAGTGCAGAGGTCTTATTGCAACTATATCTTGCGCTAGTCAGGCCGCACCTCGATTATGCGGTTCAGTTCTGGTGCCCCTATTATAGAATGGATATAAATTCACTAGAGTCGGTGCAGCGAAGAATGACAAAAATGATTCCGGGACTTAGAAACCTTCCATATCAGGAAAGGTTAAAGAAACTTAACTTGCATTCCCTAGAAAGACGAAGAGTGCGGGGAGATATGATAGAAGTATTTAAGTGCGTGAAAGGAATTAATAAAGGGGATATAGATAAGGTTCTTATAATATCCGAGCAGGATAGGACTCGGAGCAACGGATTCAAGTTGGATAATTTTAGTTGGGAGATAGGAAGAAACTGGTTCACAAATAGGGTGGTGGACGAGTGGAACAAGCTTAGCAACTTTATAGTAAGTGCGGGAACTCTGGAAAGTTTTAAAAGGAGGCTAGATAGATTCATGGATGATAGAGATTGGTAGTAACTCTCGACAGGAGCTGCCATGCACAGGCCAACCGACCTTTTGCAGACTCCTTATTTTCTTATGTAGATCCACAATGAAAACGTGGATAAGATAAATCTTGATAAAATCACACAGGGAAAAAGGGAAACAATGGAGTACCTTAGCTTTCGTATTTATTCAAGACATCTTCAGAGGCAACTGAATTACAAGGACCGAGAAAGGCTTAAGTTCACAGGGTGACCTTATAAAACATGAGGTCAGGTCATAAATACGACATCCACTAATCCGCACAGCAACACCACCACAGACACAAGGAGCTTAAAAGAAAGGGCGACGTAATTAGTCATGTTAAGTCAGGTAAAAAATATGGGACCCACTAATCATCTATCCTACATCTAACTCGAATGCTTTCAAAGCATTTTTAACCTAGCTAGCAAAGATATATTTAAGAACATAAGAACATAAGAATGGAGGAAACTGCAGCGGGCCTATTGGCCCAAACTGGGCACTCCCGTTTATACCCAACCCCTATTGCTCGTATGAGCATCCAACCTATGTTTGAAGCAATTCAGCGTATTCCAGTTAATGATGATATTTGGTAACTTGTTCCATTCATCCACTACTCTGTTTCCAAACTAGTGTTTACCTATTTCACGCCTAAATCTAAATTTGTCTAATTTAAAACCATTGTTACGAGTTCGCTCCTGGTTGGATAGTTTGAGTACCTTTGTAATGTCCCCTTTGTTTAGCCCTGCCTTCCATTTATACACCTCTATCAGGTCGCCCCTCGCTCTACGTCTCTCAAGGGAGTGCAAATTAAGATGCTTTAACCTGTCTCTATACTCAAGGTTCCTAATGCCCGGGATTAGTCTTGTCATTCTCCTCTGAATTCTTTCCAAGGATTCTATATCCATTCTGTAATACTGTGACCAGAACTGAACTGCGTAATAGGGTGTGTCAATTTAGGGGGTGAACTGGCTAAATTGAAAATCGAGTAATTTGGTTGCAATTTATTGTAGTCTTTAAGCATGCAAAACAATATTCTGGCATAAATTTTTTTTTATAATAAGTCCTACCTACATCAAATGGATTTTTAAATGTACATATTTGTGAATTTATAACATAACCAGCGTTTGCACACATGTTACTGTTTCAAGTTTCAAATTATTATATTTTATTATCCGTAGTCTATTTGAAAGTAACCAATGCCTTCATACTCTCTTTGCTTTGGTTTCTTGTCATCAGTAGTCTGCTTGCTATTTGTGCTTTGATATAACCTTCTCGCCTCTCGTGGCTGTAAACATGGCCCCCTGCTTCTGTGACCATTTTCACACATCTCTCCACACTTTGAGTGTGGGAAGGCCACTTCGGCACCTGCATTGGAGTCTCTTTAAGGTTTCTCAATTCTTGGCTAGTTAGAATTGTTGTCAATGGTAGCTCTAAGACTTCCAAACTCAAGTCAACCAATTCTGACAATTTGGTGGCATTGACGTTTATTGGGGGAACTTTTCTTGAATGAAACGAACAGTCTCCCAACTGGTCGTCATCTATTAGCGTTCCTCTAATCTTTAGAATGACTTCTACAGCCTCGGTTCGGAGATTGGTACATTGACTGCAAAGCATTGCTTGCAAAACTGCTTCTGATCGAGCATACCAAGCGGACCTTCTTGCCACAGGTAACACGATGTCCCTCACTACCTTCCTCTGTGTTCTTACTAGCTGCAATTGAAACAAAAGGTGATTGGGCCCATCCACCCACATAGGATTAAGTTTCACACTAAACCACTGGGGAAGATAAACACCAATAATAAATTCAACAATTAACCTCAAATTCTTCAGCACTTTGCCCTTCAATTCGTGTTTGGAAATCCAAATCCTGCAGAAACGAAGAGCTGTAGTTAACCTACGGCTGTGACTGACAGGTCCAATCTCCAAGAGAGCCAATGACCGAGGCACTTCTCCTGATCTTATTGCTTGGGCAATACGATAAGCATAGGATTGATCTGTGCTGAGATCTTTGATGACTCCTTCAGACAACGCCGGAAGGGGAGGGCCAACTTCGACCTTTGGAAAGGTTGTATTTATTTCTAGTTGTGTTGCTTCATCCAGCATGATGCCAAGGGGACCTGACCACTTGTTGTTGCTCTTTGTAGGACCATCAAGTTCCTGGATGAGATGACGAAGAGGTAGCTCGCCTGTATGTAAATCACATACAATCCAAACAAGTCTTCTTCCTAGTTTTTTCTCTAAATGCGTCATTACACCCCCCTGCCATCCGGTGTTCACTGCAGTTGAATCTCCACCAACAGCCTGCAGTGAACTGCCAAGTCCTCTCTCCTGAACCCAACATAAAATATGATCAGTAATGACCTCTGCATGTTTCTTCCCTTCTACTTCAGTTTCGGGAGCAAAGTGAAACAAAAACCGACCACCAGGCTCAGAACAGACAGAGTAGTGTTCTTCTTTGATGAGACCTGGAAACTTTCTGTTCACTCCCTCTACTTCTAGCAAAACTTTTGTGTCATCTATTCTTCCATCAAACAAAAGATAGGAGAGCCCTCCCTCGCTTAAATCTTTTTCATGCTGATCAGATATTTCCTTCATTATTTTTTCTTGTGCTCTTCTAATTTTATTATGATCTATCACCAAAGATACATCCTCTCGGCTGATGAGGCCTGCATCTATCCAAGCGGCAGTTGCAATTTCTGCAGCCTCACGAAGTCCAGCATGGTGGCGAATACTAGCTAAAGCAATGTTTGAAATATTTCTTGTGTTGTATTTCATTTTCTTTGGTAAAGGTTCAGATGGCTCTTTGGAACTATCATCTGATGTTGCTTCCTGTTCATCAGAAGAACTATCAAAGAAGTGATAAACATCTTGACACAGCTCTTCCTCTCTTTGGATGGCTTCTTCACTCTTCATTTTCTTCTTTTGTTCCCTCTCTCGGATTTGTTCTCTCTTCTTGGCATTAGCAATCTGCTTCTTTGTTTCTGAATAATCTATTGAACCCATTTGCATACTTCCTTGGCCTTCTGCCTTTGTCCTCTGTGCCTTTATAAATTCAAGCTCTAAAACAGGGATCTTCTTTTCACGAGGACAACCACAATCAATGTGGGAATTATTTTCTCTCTTACCTGAGTGAGAACAGTTGGATTCAGAACATAATTGTATGGAGCACTTGCAGGTCAAAATGTCAAACAGAGTATCAAGTGTGTGCAGAAATTCATTTTTCCTGGCCAAGTTTCCTTTACCAAGTGATGTTTCAACTGCTTTGTGCCATAATTTCGTTAGTTTTAGCTCATTAGTTCGACACTGATTAATCACAGGTGATTTGAATAGTGCATTAGCTTTTGTCCATTGATGCAGAAGAGGGACTATCATGTCATTTATGAGTTCTTTATCTGTATAGTTCCTTCTGTCCTTTGCATTTTTTTCTCGAAGGAGTAACCCTAATCTTAGCATGTCTCTCACTGTTGGAAGTTCTGATACAGGAAGCTCCTTCCCTTTACCAACTAGCAGGCTCAAGTGGGTTGACAACTGACTTCTTGTCTTCAATTTTGACATCTTCACACTATCTGACAAATAGAAAAATATTTCAATGTTTCATAATTCAATTGTTGTTTCAAAAAATATCAATTTGTTTATCAAAAATGCTGTAACAGAAATAACATAATAATTTCTTAGAACATAATGTTTTATACAATGATATAAGTAACTGCGACAATCAATATGCCCTACTTACAATAATTAAAATGTAGAATTCGTCTGGTAGAGTAGGTGCAAGTGCAATGAGAGCAAACCACCGTCTATGATATCTAGAAGGAGAGTGAGCCGGGCGCCTTATCCTCACGCTTGGTACAAGTCAAAACAAGAATTAAACTGTCCCACACGGAGAGCCTGTTCATGTTCATGTTCTGACATGCATATTGTACACAAGCTATAGAACCATAAAATACTCCATAATCCATATGCTTACATGAGATTAGTTAATATCAAGTGAATAATTCTAATCAAGTCTCATTAATTTGTTGAAATACTGATATTTGAAACTTTAAGGTATAATTGATGTAGGTGAGGGTTATTTCAATTCATTTTTGTTTGCTAATCTCAAGTTTAGACATAAAGAGGCACAATATTTTGACTACCAAATTTGATTTTTAACATGTTGACAAAATTGACACACCCTACTGCGTAATCCAGGTGTGGTCTCACAAGAGCAAGATTCAGTTTTAGGATGACCTCGCTAGTCTTGTAACTAACACTCCTTTGTATGAACCCAAGTGCTTTATTAGCCTTGTTACGAGCAAAAACACATTGTTTACTTGGCTTAAGGCTCCTACTTATCATTACTCCTAAATCTCTCTCTCAGTCGGATTTCTCTATGGCATCGTTGTTCATCTGGTATCTGGTTTCCCTGTTTACATCTCCTATACTGAGTACTTTACATTTGTCGACGTTGAATTTCATCTGCCATTTTCCAGACCATTCGAAAAATTTGTTTAGATCTTCCTGTAGTTTTGCCGAGTCCTCGTCAGATTTGATAACACGTCCTATTTTAGTGTCATCAGCAAAATTACCTATGTTGCTGTCAATGCCGATATCTATGTCGTTTATGTATATAATAGATAATAATGGTCCAAGTACTGAGCCTTGGGGAACTCCACTTGTGACGTTGCTCCAATGGGACTTAGTGCGGTTAATGCTCACTCCCTGTTTCCTGTCCTGTAACCACGCCCTAATCCACTTAAGGATGTCACCTTTGATGCCATGAGCTTCTACCTTTCTAATTAGTCTTTCGTGAGGGACTCTGTAGAAGGCTTTGCTAAAGTCGAGATATACCACATCATAATTGTGCCCCTCGTCCACCGATTCGAAAACTGATGAAAAGAATGTTAATAGATTAGTTAGGCAAGAACGTCCGCTTGTGAAGCCATGCTGGGAATCATTGATCAATCCGTGCTTCTCCAGGTGATTTCGAATAGAGTTTGAAATGATTGCTTCCAGTAATTTGCCTACTATTGATGTTAGACTGATTGGGCGGTAGTTAGAGGATAGTGATCTATCCCCCTTCTTGAAAATCGGTATTACATTTGCTATCCTCCAGGATTCTGGTACTACACCTGTTTTTAATGACATGTTAAACAACTTTGCTAAGGGCATACTAAGCTCTTCCTTACATTCCTTTAATACTCTGGCAAATATCTCATCGGGACCAGGTGACTTATTAGGCTTTAGTTTGTCTATTTGCTTACTAACATCGTTACTAGTCACTACTATCTCACTTAATTTGTTTTCTTCACTATCTCTGAATAGAGTCGGTGCCTCGGGTATCATGTTTAAATTTTCGGTGGTGAAAACTGTTGAAAAATATTTATTCAAATTATTGCTCATTTCTCCGTCGTTATCAGTGAGCTCGCCGAAGTCTGACCGTATTGGTCCAATCTTTTCTCGTGTTTCAGTTTGATACATTTGGTAGAATCCTTTGGGATTTGTCTTCGCCTCCCTTGCTATCCTTACCTCATTATTCCTCTTTGCTTTCCTTATCTCGGTTTTAACCCTACTCGCCAATACCCTATAATAGTCCCGGAGGTGAATTTCGCCACGATTTATCCTTCTACCTATAGCCTTCCTTTGGCCAATGATGTTCTTTAAATAATTATTTATCCATTTAGTGTTATTGTTGTCTGATCTGAGTTTTTTGTATGGTATGTTCTGCCTTTGTGCAATAAGTAACTCACTATTTAAATTGTTGTGGAACTCGGCAATCTCAGATCTCGTTATCAGGTCTGTGTCATCTGTCAGGTTCACAGCCAAGCGCGACACCCCCTCTCTCAGCTGCCTCTTTAAACTGTCAAAGTTTGCCCTTCTGAAATCTGGTACTTTAGTGGAATTTTCCTTATGTCTGCCCTGAAAATCTGACTGGAATCGAATTTCTTTGTGATCTCTGTTTGCAAGTTCGTTCCCTACCTCGACATTGCTAATTAGGTTTTCTCTGTTCGACAGAACTAAGTCCAGTATATTATTACCCCTTGTGGGTTCGGTTATATGTTGACTTAGGAAACAGTCCTGGATCGTCTGGAGAAAATCCTCTGATACTGAGTTACCCGTAAGGTCAGTCCAATCTATTTGGCCAAGGTTAAAGTCGCCTACTATACAGACTTTGTTGTGTATGGAAGCCCTGCGCATTTCATCCCAGATAAGTCGCTCATTGACGCTATCAAGAGTGGGGGGTCTATATATTACTCCTGTGATTAATTTTTCCCGACCGTCGCTTAATTCTATCCAAATTGTTTCTGTATTCCTCTCAGTTTTTATTTCCTTATTTATTTCACACTTCAGATTATCCCTAACATAGATTGCTACTCCGCCTCCTTTCCTGGTCTGCCTATTGGTATGGAACAGTTTGTAACCCGCAATTTGGTATTCGACTGGTAACTCACGTGTGTCTAGGTTGATCCATGTTTCAGTGAATGCAATTACATCGATTTTTTCGGTATATACCAAGGCCCTAATATCATCCATTTTGTTTCTCATACTTCTACTGTTCGCGTAGTATACATTTAAGTTAGTCGTGTTCTGAGTGCTCCCCTTACCGCGTTTAGTTTTAAACTCCCTGTCTAATTTAGTTTTGTCATCATTCCTAACACTATTTCCCTGTAGTCTTTCACTTTGTTTACCCGCTCCCACTGCAGTCTCCTCCACCCCCGTGCCCATATGTTCTCTTCGCAGTTTAAAGACTTCGATATCTTTTGAACTGCCCCTACTGTTTGTATAGTATACATTTAAACCTACTCTTCCCTGGTCCTGTTTTACCCCTTGTCCTGAGCAACTAATTTTACTTCCCAGGACCTGCTTGTTTTTTGACTCCCACTTTCCCCGACCCCTCTCTACTGGCGAAACCCCCCCTTCGGAGTGACAATTTCACGCTCCAGGGATGCAGACAACGTCTTTACCCCCTCACGAGACAAGTGTACTCCGTCGCCACAGTACAGGTAGTCGTTTACCATAGAATCGTTGCCAGTTATCAATGAATGCCCAACCATTGTTTGCACAATGTTTTTCCAGTCGGCAATTTATAGCAATTGCCCTGGACAGCCATTCACGACCAACCCCTCTTCTAGGCAAGACACCACATACTATCGGGATCCCTCCCCTATCTCTAATCTTCCCCAGCGCCTCCCTATACCTCTTGAAAAGTTCCTCACTCTTAACCTTACCTATGTCGTTTCCTCCCACACTAAGACACACAACTGGATTGGTGCCCTCCCCTGACAAAACCCTGTCTAACCTCTCGGCTACATGGCCTATCCCAGCCCCAGGAAAACACACCCTAGTCCTACGTTTCCTATCTCTCGCACAAAAAGCCCTATCCATAAACCTCACCTGGCTGTCACCAACTACCATGACCTTACCTGTGGGCAGGGTTTGTACAACTGCCCTTTCCTCTCCTTGATCCATACCGTCCTGCCTCTTCTCTTCCTCGCCAGCTTCCTGCAGCACCTGGTAAGGGTTACTACACTCCACACCCTGGTCAGCTTTCCTGAGCCTGACCCTAGTCCCCTTGGAGACAACCACTCTCCACGCCTGCTCCTACCTGAAGGAGTTCCGTCCTGAGGGCTTCATTTTCCCCCTTTAGAGTGTCAACCTCACTCCTCAACTGCCCCAGCTGCCTTAACAGAGTGGCAAGGAGGTCGTCTTTCCCCACACTCCCCTCCTCTTCCCCCACGACACAACGATCCAAAGCGGCCATTTTTTTTCAAAGCCGCCATTTTTTTTTTTTTTTTTTTTTTTTAGTTTTTTGTGTTAGTTTGAGAGGTCTACTAGGTCCTTGTTTATGTAGTAGAACACTCATCATTTTTTTTTAATGTTATGGTCGAAAATAAGGTGTGACTGGCGTCAAGAAGTTGTTTATGCTGTGGTGTATAATGGGTCTGGCTCTAGGGTGCTTGTTAGTGTTGGTCAAAAGGAGGTGTGGATAAGGATGTGTTACATGTTTATTGTTTAGTGTACAGTAGTTCTGGCTCTTGAGGGTTATAGAGAAGGCTTTTAGGCCACCAGTTGTGTGATCTTGTGGTGTCCTCTGTTTTTAGTTGAATATATATTTCGTCTTCCATGACTTCTAGTTTGTACCATACTCCCTGTGCTTATGTTTAATGGCAAATTGTTGTATTTTTCGTGAAGCTCATTAATTTGGTTGTGTATGGGGGACGTTGTTTGGAGGCTCCGCAGACGGCTTTGTTTTGTTGCCTGGAGTTTTATTTGGTTGGTGCAGCTGATCGTGTTTAATGGTATAGGCGGGTATTCAAGATGGGGGAGAACTAGTGATTTAAATAAGTGTAGTTGTATTTTCTCTTCCATTTACCGAATCTTCTTAGTTTTGTAAGCTGTATTTGGGCTCGTCTATTACGTTCTGTTATGTGTTTATTTATTCCTGTTCTTGTTATTGTTAGCCCCAGTATTTTTCCTTCGTTTGGGTATTGTATTTCTTCGTTGTTTACTGTGATTGGTGCTGGGTTTATCCTTGAAATGTGTATGATTTTCGGTTTCTGTGTATTAGTTTTTATTTTCCATTTCTTCTCGTTATTATTGATTCGTATTATGGCTCGAGCTGTTTTTAATGCCACCATCCGTTTGGCCTTGCCTGGATGGCGGATGATCTGGGTGACATCATCAGCATATGCGATGTGTTCACCGTGAATTGGTGGCGGCATGTCTGAAGTGTAGATTGTGTAAAGAGTTGGGGATAAGTTACTTCCTTGTGGTACTCCACTATAAAGTCTGAAGCTTGGGCCTTTGTGATTGCCTATTATAATGTGTGCTTCTCTATGGTCTAAGAAATTAAGAAAAAAGAGAGGTGAAGTTGTTTAGCAGTTCTTGATTGGTTATTTTATATTTAAGTCCTAGGTGCCAGACCTTATCGAACGCTTTTGCCACATCCCTTAAAACTACGTTGCACTGTTCTTTATTATGCATTGCGTTTGCTATACTTTCGTATATAAGGGTTATGACTGTGTTTGTTCCTCTGTGTTTCCTAAACAATTTGGATAGAATTAATCGATGTTAGGGAAAAATTTATCACAGGAGTAATATATAGGCCTCCTGATCTTGATAGAGTTAATGAGCGACTTATTTGGGATGAAAATGCACAGGGCTTCCATACATAGCAAAGTCTGTATAGTAGGCGACTTTAACTTTAGCCAAATAGATTGGATTGACCTTACGGGTAACTCAAAATCAGAGGAATTACTTGTAACAATCCAGGACTGTTTCCTAAGCCAACATCTAACCGAACCTACCCGGGGTAATATATATTCGAATTTGTTCTGTCAAACAGAGAAAACCTCATTAGTAATGTCGAGGTTGGGAACGAACTTGCTAACAGCGATCACAAAGAAATTGGATTCCATTTAGAATTTTAGGGCAACCGTAAAGAAAATTCCACGAAAGTCCCAGATTTCAGATGGGCAAACTTTGATAGTTTGAAAAGGCAGCTGAGAGAAGGGGTATCACGCTTGGGGGTGAATTACATGTCCTCACATGAGGTGTCCTCACACAATGTACCACAGAGGGCGACCTCACCTTACCTGGAGACCTGACGGTAGAAGATGACCTGATAACGAGATCTGAGGTTGACGAGTTCCACAACAATTTAAATAATAAGTTGCTTAATAAGAACATAAGAAACATAAGAAAATAAGGAGTCTGCAATAGGCCGGTTGGCCTGTGCATGGCAGCGCCTGTCGAGAGTTACTACCACTCTCTATCATCCATGAATCATATTAGAGCAATGTCACTAGTGGAGTTCCCTAAGGCTCAGTACTTGGACCAATATTATTTATAATATACATAAATGACATAGATATCTGCGTTGATAGCACCTTAAGAAAATTTGCTGATGACACTAATATAGCGCCTGTAATTAAATCTAACGAGGACTCAACAAAACTACAGGAAGATCTAAACAAAATTTTCGAGTGGTCTGAAAAATGGCAGATGAAATTCAATGTGGACAAATGTAAAGTACGCAGTATAGGAGATGTAAACAGGGAAGCCAGATACCAGAAGAACAATGATGTTATAGAGAAATCCGTCTGCGAGAGAGATTTAGGAGTAATGATAAGTAGGAACCTTAAGCCAAGTAAACAATGTGTTTTTGCTCGAAACAAGGCTAATAAAGAACTTGGGTTCATACAAAGGAGTGTTAGTTACAAGACTAGCGAGGTCATCCTAAAATTAAATCTTGCGCTTGTGAGACCTCACTTGGATTACGCAGTTCAATTCTGGTCACCGTATTACACAATGGATATAGAATCCTTGGAAAGAATTCAGAGGAAAATGACAAGACTAATCCCGGGCATTAGGAACCTTGAGTAGAGGAACAGGTTGAAACATCTTAATTTGCACTCCCTTGAGAGACGTAGATTGAGGGGCGATATGATAGAGGTGTATAAATGGAAGTCAGGGCTGAACAAAGAGGACATTACAAAGGTACTCAAACTATCCAACCAGGAGCGAACTCGTAACAATAGTTTTAAATTAGACAAAATTAGAATTAGGCGCGAAATAGATAAACATTGGTTTGGAAATAGAGTAGTGGACGAGTGGAACAAGTTACCAAATATCATCATTAACTCAAATACGCTGGATAGCTTCAAACATAGGTTGGATGGATATATGAGCAATAGGGGTTGGGTGGGTTGGGTGTAAATGGGACTGCCCAGTATGGTCCAATAGGCCCGCTGCAGTTCCCTCTATTCTTATAGTCTTATGTTCTTATTCTAGTTCCAGGTGTGTTCTTACTCGGTGGTTAATTATTGTTTCTAAAATTTTTCCCTGAGTTCAAGATAGGGCGATTGGTCTGTAGTTTGCTACTGGGGTGGGTGTTTTTCCTGGTTTAGGTATCAGTCTGATAATTGCTGTCTTAAATTCTTTGGGTAGTGGACTGAACCTATGGATGCATTGAATATATTTATTAGTAGAAGTATCATGTTCTTTGGTAATTGCTGTAAAATGAGTTTATTTATTTTACTGATTCCATGAGCCTTGTTTTTAAAACTCTTGATTGTTCTTACTATTTCGTCAACTGTGATTTGTTTGGTTAGTGGGGACATGTCATCCAGTGCATTCAGATCGATCTTGGGGCTCGGTTGCCAGATATGGGCTATTTCCGACATATAGTTAGATACTTCCCTCTATGTGATCATGCAGAAGTTTAAATTGTCTTCGTTGGTTATTTGAAAATTCTTACTCCAGAAAGATCTAAATTCCGGTTCTTGTTCGGTTGGATCAGTTAATTTGACATGATTACATAAGAACATAGGAATGGATGAAACTGCAGTGGGCCTATTGGCCCATACTGGGCAGTCCCATTTACACCCAATCCCTATTGCTCATATAAGCATCCAACCTATGTTTGAAGGTTTCCAGCATATTCGAGTTAATGATGATATTTGGTAACTTGTTCCATTCATCCACTACTCTGTTTTCAGACCAGTGTTTACCTATTTCGCTCCTGGTTGGATAGTTTGAGTACCTTTGTAATGTCCCCTTTGTTTAGCCCTGACTTCCATTTATACACCTCTATCATGTCGCCCCTCGCTCTTCATCTCTCGAGGGAGTGCAAATTAAGATGCTTTAACCTGTCTCTGTACTCAAGGTTCCTAATGCCCAGGATTAGTCTTGTCATTCTCTTCTGGATTCTTTCCAAGGATTCTATATCCATTCTGTAATACTGTGACCAAAACTGAACTGGGTAATCCAGGTGAGGTCTCACAAGCGCAAGATACAATCTTAAGATGACCTCGTTAGTCTTGTAACTAACACTCCTTTGTATGAACCCAAAAACTTTATTAGCCATGTTACGAGCAAAACACATTGTTTACTTGGCTTAAGTTTCCTACTTATTATTACTCCCAAATCTCTCTCGCAGTCGGATTTCACAATGGCATCGTTGTTCATCTGGTAACTGGTTTCCCTGTTTACATCTCCTATACTGAGTACTTTACATTTGCCCACATTGAATTCCATGTGCCATTTTATCAGACCATTCGAAAAATTTGTTTAGATCTTCCTCGTCAGATTTAATTACACGTTCTATTTTAGTGTCATCAGCAAATTTACTTATGTTGCAGTCTATGCCGATATCTATGTCGTTTAAGTATATAATAAATAATAATGTTCCAAGTACTGAGCCTTGGGGAACTCCACTAGTGACGTTGCTCCAATGGGAATTAGTGCCGTTAATGCTCACTCGCTGTTTCCTGTCCTGTAATCACGCCCTAATCCATTTTAGAATATTACCTTAAATGCCATGTGCTTCCACCTTTCTTATCAGTCTTTCGTTGGGGACTCTGTCGAAGGCTTTGCTAAAGTCGAGATATACCACATCATAATTGTGCCCCTCGTCCACCGATTCGAAAACTGATGAAATGAATGTTAATAGATTAGTTAGATATGAGTGCCCGCTTGTGAAGCCATGCTGGGAATTGAAGGTTCCAAGTGTTCCCTGAAGAAGGCAGTGATGGGTTGAGAAACACCGGGTAACACTGAAGTCGATTTATTAACGGATAGGAGAATTACAAGTAGTGACTAGCGTGCGCCTTGCACGACCCACAGAGCCAGACTGAGGCTGCATTGCCATTTGGCAGCCTCATGGCAATGTTGCCACATAACACGCGTAGTGTTGCCACGTAATTACATACATAGATGCTACTCGGCAGAGTAGCTTATATACAGGGTTGCTACTCGGCACTGTAGCTTATATACATAACCTACATCTCCCTCCCCCCTCACGCTCATAGCTTTTGTCTTGAGCGGACTTCTTAGTCCTAAGTCGCTCCGAGCGTCGAGGTGCACTGTGGGGCGGATCCTCGTGAGGTGTAGGGGACTCGTCCTCGGTCAGGGGGCCAGCAGCAGGGGGTGGGACTGGCCGGAGGAAGCGGCGGTTCCTCCACCAGACGCGGCCACTCGGCATCCTGACCTTGTAGTCCCGCGACCGGCCGACGCCCATCACTATGCCCACCTTGTCCCAACGTGTCGTCGTCGGGTCCTGAATGCGGACAAGGGCACCAATCTCCAGCGGCTGAAGAGGGCGGGCACGGTCGTCATACCGATCCTTGGCGTCCTAGGCACGTGTAGCGGTGCGGCGGTCGCAGCTCTCGGCTCTGGTCTGCCACTCCTTCGCAAAGGCCTTGGCGTGTGCAGGAACGCAAGAGCGGATAGGGTGACCATACAGGATCTGGGCAGGGGAGCGTCCTGTGTGGGTGGGAGTATTACATAACTCTAGGAGTCCTTTGTCAAACGCCTCATAGTCTATGTTGCCTGAAGGGGCCACCTTGAGGATGAGGTGCTTGACTGTCTTGACCGCAGCCTCAGCGTGGCCGTTTGACTGTGGGTAGTGGGATGTTGACACGATGTGGCGGACTCCCCAACGCTCCAGGAATCGTGTGAAGTCCTGGCTGGTGAACTAATAATAATAATAATAATAATAATAATAATTAACGGTTTATTGAAGGAGCTTGGCAGCCAGAAGGCTGAAAATATACAGTTACATATTTGGGGAATGGGTTACGAATTACAAATAATATACAAGTAACATAAGTGACACAAATAAGACATATAATAACTTAGATGGGGAAAAGCTCAAACTACAGTTCATTTCAACATAGTGACAGTATTACAGTATTACAAGTTGTTGATAATTTTTACAATGGTTGGGACTGGGCTGTTCTTATAGCGATCAGTTCGTGCACATATGGGCTGGATGCGGTTGTGGTGTCGAACAGCAATTCTCGGACAAGGGATCTCAGGTGGTAGTAGGAGCCGGTGTCGGGGATGGTGTAGAAGCTTCTTACCAAATTTGCAGATGAGGTCGTGGTGATGGTCAGTGAGAGTCGAAAGGGTCAGTGTGTTGAGCGCTTCTTGATATGTGGAGTAGGAGGGGGAGAGAATAATCTTGCATGCCCTCTTTTGTACTTTTTCTAGGTGGCCCACCGTCCGTCCGCAGACGTACGGGGACGCCCAGGTCACGAAAGAGGTGCCGAAAGTGGCGAATGGTGGCCGCGGACGTCGTGTTCGAGTCACAGATTACCACCACAGGCCAGCCAGAGAGTCGGTCGGCGACAACTAGGAAATGTTTCCCAGCTGTGCTGAAGAAATCAGCCGACACGGACTCAAAGGGCCTGGTGGGTTCGTCGTCCCACAAAAGCGGCTCCTGCTGTTGACTGGGTTGCATGATCTGGCACGGCTCACAGGCACGGACCGTAGTGACGATTTCCGCGTCAATGCCGGGCCAGTACACAGCCTGCCTTGCGCGGCGCTTGGTGGCCTCTGCTCCACGATGGCTGTTGTGTAAGCTGGCCAGAACGCGACGACGGAGAGCTGCAGGGACGACCACACGGACACCATACAGGACGAGGTCCCCATCTGCGTAGAGGTCCTCACGTATCTTCCAATACGGGCGTAGGGCGTTGTGGAGGTCAAAACGGTCGCGAGGGAACCCAGTCCTCACACTCTCCAAGAGCTGAGTATAGGAGGGGTCGTCGCGTGCCGCGGTCCGTAGTTCCTCAAGGGCCAGATCGCTGTCGGGTGGCGACACTGAGGCCTGGGTGCTGGCGAGGGACTGTATGGCCTGCAAAGTGACGATGTTGCTGACGGAGACACCGGCCTCGGTGCTGAGCATTTCGTCTTCAGGTGTCGGGCAGCTGACTGGGGAGCGGGAGAGGGCATCCAGGATGCACAACTCCTTACCTGCGCGCCAAGCCAAGGTGAAGACGAAGGCCAAAATCTTCTCCTTCAGGCGCTGGGGGCGGGGATTCTCGATGGCGTCCAGCGAATAGTGGTTAAGAATGGGGATCAAGGGCCTGTGGTCTGTGATGAGGTCGAAGTGCTGTAGGCCAATCAAGTAAAACTTGCACTTCGATAAGGCCCATACCATTGCCAGCAGCTCCAGCTCGATGGTAGCGTAGCGAGACTCAGCATCGGTGAGGAAGCGAGAGCCACACTGTACGAGCCGGTACTTTCCTCCACCGTGATCCTGGAGAAGGGTGTAACCAACCCCGTACAGGCGCAAGGCGTCTGTTTGGAGGATGGTGGGGAGCGCTTGGTCGAAAGTAGCGAGGATAGGTGGGCTTGACAGGGCCTCCTTCACCTTATGAAAGGCGAGGTCCTGGTCAGGGGTTCACGTGAAAGTCCTCTTGGGGCTCATCAGGGGGTGGAGAGGCCCGGCAGCGGTGGAGACGTCAGGAGAAAATTCTGCCAGCTGGTTCACCAGGCCCATGAAAGACCTGAGATCCGTAAAGTTGGCAGGTTTGGCAAAGTCCGCTATGGCGCGAACCTTCTCTGGGTCCGCAGCAATGCCATCCCTTGAGAGTCGGTAGCCGCAGAAAGACACTGCAGGTGCGGCCAAGATGAACTTCTCGGCATTCAGAGTGATACCGTGCGTTGTACACCTGGTCAGTACCTCGTCGATGCGGCGAAGATGCGTCAGGTAGTCCTCATCGTAGAGGCAGACGTCATTCACTACCTTCACGCAGTTGGTCACGCCTTGAAGTGCCATGTCACCACAGTGACAGAAGGCGTCCCCCGTAGCAGCGAATCCCATAGGGCCACGGCAGTAGCGGAAGCGTCCGTAAGGCGTGATGAAAGTGGTCAGTGGCTGATCCTCCTTCTTCAGTGGGATCTACTAGTAACCACAGAGGGCGTCCATTGTCGAAAAGTGCCGTACCTTCGGGCCCACACTCCGTATAGCTGCAAAAGGTGTGGGTGAAGGGTGGGCGGGACGGGACACCTGGCTGTTAAGCTTAGACAAGTCGGTAGTAATCCGCACTCCACCGTTAGTCTTAGCCACAGCGACTAGAGGGTGGCACCAAGGGGACGGGTCGTCACCAACGGGTACGATGACACCCTGGGCCACCATGGAATCCAGTTCCTTCTTGACTGAATCCCTGAAGGCGAGAGGGATCAACCGGGGAGTGTGTAAGGCAAACGGCTGCGCATCTTCCCACAGGTGTTTCCTCATAGGTGGACCCGCCATAGCCTTCAGTGGCGCGGTCCGTAGGGCCTCCTTCGTCACCAGCACATCCGAGTACTCCTTCAGGAAGTAGGCCCTTGCGGTTGAAGGAGACGTCTCGCTGTGAAGAGTAAGCAGCCATGACTTGGGTGGAGGCGGGGCGGGAGTGGCCGCGGTTTCTGGGCAGCTCTATGCGGCAGCGCCAGGCGCGTTGTTCGTTGACTCACGCACCCTGCTGGCGTTGTACCGAGCAGCTGCGATCTGCTCGGGAAAGTCTCTGGGCCCCACGCCTAAGTCCTTGCAGTACTTCGACGACAACAAGGGTGTAGCGAGAGTAGGGTGCACGTCTAACCAGCCTTGACACCACCTGTCGCCATAGGTAATCTCCACTTGAAAAGAGCCCACAGCGTCCGGCATCTGGGAACCGTCCACATTGTAGTACTGCAGCTGCGGTCGCGTTTGGTGAGGCCCAGTTTCTGGAGGGGCTTCAGGCCTATCACCATAGTATCAGCGCCAGTGTCCCGTATCACCTCGATGTGACCCGACACATCACCATGTGTGATGGCTACGCGGATGGTAGGGGAAGGGGTAGCCCTGGGGCGTGTGGTCGATTCCACCCTCCTGATGTTACTCAGCTGCTGCTTGGGGCTGCGTGGGCCATCTGAAGGGGGCTGCGTGCGAACCACCCCGAGGGAAGTGCGCTGCTTTCCTCCTCGTCTCGGGCTTTTGGCTTGGGTTGGCAGCAGCATTTGTCGTAGTGTCCATAGCGACCGCAGGCCTGACACTTGTGGCCTCGTGCAGGGCACCTGTCTGTGTTAGACCAGTGGCCCTTACGGTGACATCCACGACACAGTGCGTCGGCGGCCGGGCATGTCTTGGGGCCATGCTGCTTTCCACAGCTGCCACAGGAAGCACTAGGCGGAGGCGTGGAAAAACGTGCGGCAGCCTTCACGTTGTTGGCCGCCTTCTTACCCTTCTTGTACTGTGAGATAGCTCTCACAGCAGATGGGGCCCGTAAGGCAGAGGTGGCGGACTTGGTGGCCTCGTATGACCGACATTCAGTCACTACCACCTGGAGTGTGGAGGAAGAGTCTAAGGGGATGAGTCGCTGCACCAACTCTTCTTGCCTGACACCTGTCAAGATCCCGTGCTTGATCCAGGCTTCCTCACATTCCCGGCTGTGAGCCTTGCAGACGTCGATCTCCTCAGACAAACTCTTTAAACATACAAAAAAGTCGTCATAGGATTCATTCTCCGCCTGCTTGCAACTGGTGAAGGCACGGCGACGCAAAGCCTCGTTATTCCGACCCTTAACGTGCTCCTGCAAAAGGTCAAGCACATCCGTCACTGAAGACGTAGAATCGGGAGGCACTTACAACATGTGATCCAAAACTCTCTGGGTCTCCAGCGACAAACACATCCGCAGTTGGATGAGCTGTTTGTTTGGAGGCATGCTATTGAGGTCCACCATCGTGGAGTAATCTGTCAACCGCCGCCTCCACTTACGAAAAAGCTGAAACGTGACGTCTGGTGAGAGGGCGGTTGGGGGTTGAACAGATGCCTTGGGAGCTGTTGGAGTAGCAAGAGTGCCTGGAGGACGCTGGTGTGGTGGAGGAGGGAGGGTATTGGCGCCTTGATGCGCGCTACCTACGAGTGAGGTAGGGTGGGTTAGCGCCTGGGTCACCAATATTGCATTAAAGAGCGCCTTTTCCTCCTCTCTTCGTATCTCCTCCCTCTGAAGTTCCATCTCTCTGCGTCTCTCGTCCCTGTCGTCCATCCACCTCAGAATTGTGGCAATGTCCATCGCTGGAGGTGAAGGATGAGAGGCAGTGGGAGCAGAAGCTCCATCTGGGGAGTCGTGTCTCCCATCTTGACGTTGTCCCTTCTTACCGCCCATCTTAGTATGCTTGAACTGCGCTGTTTAGTATATAAAGTGGCGCCTCATCAGCTCGAACCACATATATATGACGTAAACAGCGCAGAAAAAACGCATAGAGTCCACTGTTCTGTCCGTGAGTGCGTGCGTGCGTGCGTGTGTGTGTGTGTGTGTGTCTGAGAGAGCAGATCGTGGTGGCCTTAATGCGGGTGGCTAGAGCCGCCGTGGAGGTGAGAACGTTAGTGTCTCCCCGGATGTCACACGAGAAGGGTGTACGCCTGCGTGCACTGTGGGTACCACAAAAAATAGGCCAATGCTTAACTCTCAGCTCTAGACGCTAACTCTGCCACCGTCACTAAAACACATTGTTGCAGCGCAACACTGCACATCGCGGCGAAACACAACGCAACACAACACAACACTAAAGTCGACGTGCACATCACAGTCAGATGTAACCATGTAACCGTCGGCATTGTTCACGACACTTGTAAGTCCACAAATCCTACTCACTGTGCCATGAAGGTTCCAAGTGTTCCCTGAAGAAGGCAGTGATGCATAGGGAAACACCGGGTAACACGTGCAGTGTTGTCACGTAATTACATACATAGATGCTACTCGGCATAGTAGCTTATATACAAGGTTGCAACTCGGCACAGTAGCTTATATACATAACCTACAGGAATCATTGATCAATCTGTGCTTCTCCAGGTGGTTTCGAATAGAGTTTGAAATGATTGCTTCCAGTAATTTGCCTACAATTGATGTTAGACTGATTGGACGTTAGTTAGAGGATAGTGATCTATCCTCCTTCTTGAAAATCAGTATTACATTCGCTATACTACAGGATTCTGGTACTACACCTGTTTTTAAGGACATGTTAAACAACTTTGCTAAGGGCATACTAAGCTCTTCCTTACATTCATTTAATAGTCTGGCCAATATCTCATAGGGACCAGGTGACTCATTAGGCTATAGTTTGTCTATTTGCTTACTAACATCGTTACTAGTCACTACTATCTCGCTTAATTTGTTTTCTTCACTATCTCTGAATAGAGTCGGTGCCTCGGCTATCATGTTTAAATTTTCTGTGGTGAAAACTGTTGAAAATATTTATTTAGATTATTGCTCATTTCTCCATCGTTATCAGTTAACTCGCCGGAATCTGACTGTATTGGCCCAATCTTTTCTCGTGTTTTAGTTTGATACATTTGATAGAATCCCTTGGGGTTTGTCTTCGCCTACCTTGCTGTCCTCAGCTCATTATTCCTCTTTGCTTTCTTTATCTCGGTCTTAACTCTACCGGCCAATACCTTATAATAATCCCGGAGGTAAATTTCGCCATGATTTATCCTCCTGCCTATAGCCTTCCTTTGTCCAATAATGTTCTTTAAATGATTATTTATCCATTTAGGGTCATTGTTGTTTGATCTGAGTTTTTTGTATGGTATGTTCTGCCTTTGTGCATTAAATAACTCGTTATTTAAATTGTTGTGGAACTCGGCAACCTTAAATCTCGTTATGAGCTCGGTTTCAACCTTAAGGTCCATGTAGTTCACCCCCAAGCGTGGTGCCCCTTCTCTCAACTGCCTCTTCAAACTATCAAAGTTTGCCCTTCTGAAATCTGGGACTTTTGAGGAATTTTCCTTATGGCTGCCCTGAAAATCTATCTGGAATCTGATTTCTTTGTGATCGCTGTTTGCAAGTTCGTTCCATACTTAGACATTACTAATGAGGTTTTCTCTGTTCGACAGAACTAAATTGAGTATATTATTACCCAGGGTGGGTTCGGTTATATGTTGACTTAGGAAACAGTCCTGGATCGTTTCAAGAAAATCCTCTGATTCTGAGGTACCCGAACTGTTTACTTTATAGTTAGACTCGTTGCTGGAGGTTCCCATTAAGTGCTTTATTTTCTGCCAGAACTGCTTCTGCTGATGGTAGTTTTCTTCTGTTTCTGAAATCAGCTTCTGCCAGTTCCTGGTGTATGCTTCGTTTGAAATGTTTTTTAGCTGTTCGTGTATTATATTGCATAGCCATCTCTGTTCTGGTGTCCATCCTTGTTGTGTGATTAGTTTAATTAGGTTGCTAAATTGTGTCTGTATGACTCTTGATTGGTCTATTAGAGAAGTGTGTGCCTGTTGTGTAATTTTATGGGTTGGGGGTTGTTTAATTCTTCTTTGAAGTTTTCCCAGTTAGCCTGGTTATAGTTGAATCTTAGCCTCGCCGGATCTATATTGGGGCTGTGGACAGGGTGGCTATGATAGGGAGATGATCACTTGTGGATATTGGGCCGGGTTCGAGTAGTATGTTTAAGTGGTGGTGTTGATTTGTTAAAACGATGTCTGGGTATCCTGTGTGGCCTGCTCTGATGTACGTGGGGAATTCCGGTCCGAGGTGCACTATGTTGCCGTGGTTCACTAGTGTGTTCAGCACCTGGCTTACTGCGTTGTTGGAGTGGTGTCCTAGTATGAGGTGTCTAGCATGTCCGCTATTGGAAAGATAGGTCTTCTTGGAGGGAGGTTGCAGGTGTCGATTATGATTGGACCCGTGGTGCTGTTAATTTCAACTGCCAGAAAGTTTTTTTGAAATGTATCATGGATTTTATGTTTTGTACTTCTTTTAATTGCTCTGGCTATTCCTTCATGAAACAGATTTTGGCTGTTTTTTTTGTTTTGGTATACTGTATAATTGAATATCTTGATTTTATTTGAGTTACCCTTGCCGTGAGAATTTAATATGATGACGCCTGGGTCCAGGTTACGATATATGTTGTATAATTCGTGAACTCTTGGTGTGGTCCAGGTCAGTACATTATGTTGAATTATTTTAAATCTTTTGATTATGAGTGATGATGTCTCGAGCTTGTTTGCGGCATTTTAGATGATCGATGTTCTCCTGAAGACCTCCTCTCCGTGCGCAGGCCGAGGCGGATTTTTCTGTACTTGGATTGCTCCACCTTTTCTATTCTGTTATATTTGGTGAGAATTCTTCCTCTCTCAATTAATGTTTCTATGTGGTGATCCTCCAGATTTTTATCTATATATGTATATTTTATTCTTCCTTCCCTTATCTCTGTCAGCAGTCCCGTTTGGTGTTCTCACTAAAACATGCTCGACCTTCATATTCTACCTCTGTGATATTGTTGGCTTACTCGCTGTGCTTCACGGATAATGTTTACTTACTTATTATTAATGAGACAAGACAATGACTACGACTACTAGACTCAGAGTAGTTGATCGAAGTTGTGGTGGTGATGGTAAATAAACACAAGGCCCTGGACCATCGTTTGTGTTTACATCAATAGAAACACACACACATACACACACACACACACTACTACGACTACTACTACTACTACTACTTTTCTATTTTTTTTATATATATAATGGCATCCATCCTCCCCTTATAGCCATACCTTCGCCACCATTTTATTACCATAATATTAAATATCCTAATACATAAGTAGCTATCCTAGCTCTGTTGGCTTAATTGAGCCGCAGATCTATGAGGCATTCAGTGACTGTTGCCTCATAGTCAATATCTGCAACTGTTGTCGGCTTTGGGGGCCGATGCTCTCGTTCCCCTGAGGCAGAGAAAAGAAGACCGAAGGAGAAAGAAGGACAGTCGACATCTCATCCAGGCTGTCACATAATTTCTGGGCTGCTGCTTCTGCTCGGATATCACCTCCGCGAGTCTGGCGTAGAAGCATCTTGCACTTGGTCCCATCCCACCAGATGTTGTGAATACTAGAGGAGTGAAGCTGCCTTGATCAACGTTCTGAATTCTCTCCCCGTATGCCCTTATCTTGTCATTCTCGTTCCTCCTGTGTGCAGCATCGAGAGCTGAGTTACGGTGACTTTGTTGTCATTTGGAATCGAGTATGACGATCATCAAGCTATGATATACTGATATGAGTTATTAAGGATGTCTCCTTCATTGGAGAGCTCTGAGGTGACTCGAGAGGCTGATACGGAATAGGCAGGGACGTCCACAGATGTTGCACGTGTGGAGGGCTACATCTAGTGCAGGAGTGAAGGCGGCAGTGTCTTTCCGGCACTGGCGCTTGTCTGCCTCTTTATGCAGTCAGGCTACCTCGAAAGTATTGACACGTCATCGTGCCAGGCTCGTCCAAGCCTTGTGGTGCAGAGTGATCGTCTCCCAGGCGAGGGGGTTGATTTGGCACTTTTTCAGGTTTGTCTTAAATTTATCCTTATGTTTTTTCCTTTGTCGTTCAGCGTTACATTTATCATTCATTACGTGACTGTAAAGTAGCTGTTTTGGCAGTAAATTGTCGTTCATGTGAGTAACATGGCCAGTCCAACGTAGTTGTTCATGGATAATGGTAGCCTCGATGCTCCTACAGTTGGTGTCAGCATTTGTTTTCTTGTCTTCTCAGCGAACTCGGAGGATGGAGCGTAGATTACATTGGTGAAAGTTTTCAAATTCCTTGAGGTTCCTCCTGTATGTGACCCATGCCTCGCTGCCATACAGCAGGGTGGGGAGGACAACTGCTCGATACACGTACAACTTTGTAGATAAATTCTGCTCCCCACAGCTGAAGACAAACGGGTACAGAGTCTACCAAACGCTTGAGATGCACATCTGAACCCGATGTTGAATCTCTTCATCAATGTGTGCGTTGGTGGACAGGTGGGAGCCAAAGTGCTGGAAGTGGGTAACATTAGAGAGAATAGTACCGTTACCTGGACGGATGAAGGAGGTGTGGCTGAACCAGGGGCAGACTGAAAGAGAATCTGACTCTAACTTATATTCACCTCGAGGCCAAAGTGTGCATATGCATATGCGCAGGTGTTCAGGATCTCCTGTAGGTCATGTTCAGTGTGAGTGACGAGGGTGAGGTCGTCTGCATACTGTAGCTCAGTGATTGAAGCGGCCAACACGTTTGTTCCTGCCTCGAGTTATCTTATCTTGTAAAGTCACTTATTCCAGTATTGAATGTCCACCCCGCCGAATAAATTGACACTGGCGCGAGTAAGGAAGGCAGCCAAGAAAATGGAAAAAAGAGTTAGTACCATTAAACATCATTTTTTACCCCCGTTTGGATGGGGAAGAACTCAGTCTGGGTGTCATTGCTTAGAACACTGCCGTTCATGGTATCGTGGAGTTGCCTCACAATGGCAATGGCCGTTGGTGGGCAGCCAAAACGGTTGTACAGGTTACGATTATGTTCTCTGCACTTTTTACTGTATCTGGTGGGCAGTAAAGATCATGTCAGTGATGCCACATGATGGTCTAAATCACATTGAGATTCTGGGTAGAAGTTTTGCGATCAGGAAGAAGTCTATGTAGGAGAACTGGAGCAATAATCTTGCCAGCTACGGACCTCATTGACATCCTGTGGTAGTTTACACAGTCTGACTGGTCTTCCATGTTCGTATAAATATTGACGATCGAGGCGTCTTTAAGTTCTTTGGGGATTTCTTCCTTCTCCCATACAGCTTGGAATGTCTATTTATATCAATTCAGTAGGTCATCTTATTCATACAATCAACAATCTTATATGGTCCACTCCAGGTTGTAAGAAGTTTACTATGTGAGTCAGATAATAATACAATAACTTCATCACCTGGCTTATACCTACAATCTTGAGATTTGACATCAAAATATGATCTGTACTTAGCTGAGATAATATCAGCAGTCTTAGCTGCAAGTTTTGCGTAAGCCAGTAACTTGTCTAAGTTCATTAACATATTGAAACATGGTTCTGTCATCTTTCTGTGCAGTTTTATCCTCCCGCAAGTCTCAGAACTGACAAGAGACCTCTCACTTGTCTGCCATACAAAAGTTCTAAGGAGGAAAATCCTGTCCTATCATTGGTGGTTTCTCTAAATGTCTGTGCCATTCTTTCGGGTTGTCCTCACACAACTTCCTCAATGAAGCTTTGAGGGTGGAATGAAAACTTTCAATTCTCCCATTACCAGTTGGATGGTACAGTGTTGTGAACAAGGGCTGGATACCAAGTAACTTGTGTAACTCTCCTCTAAGCTGAGAGGTAAATTGAGTACAATGATCAGAGAGGATTTCCCGAGGAATACCCACTCTCGAAAAGATGACTATGGGGGCCTCAGCGACAGATATAAGAGTCTATTTTCTTAAGTGGTAGAACTTCAGGGAAACCAGTGGCAAAGTCTATTAGTGTCAAAATATATCTATTGCCATCAGAGGAAGGGGGATGTAAAGGCCCAACAAGGTCTATGGCAATTCTTGAAAAGGGTTCTGTCATAATAGGCATCTATATTAGAGGTACTGGCTTTGCACGTCCCTTGGGTGAGAAACGTTGACATTTACCACATGAACTACTATCGATAATCTCTAATATTTGATCCCAGACATGACCAAAAGAAATGTTCTTTAACTCTCAAATCCGTTTTTCTGTTTGAAAAATTTCTTACTAAGGGACTTTCATGAGAATCTGAGAGAACTGTGTTTCTACAATCACTAGGAACAACCAAGTTTAACTTTACTATTCTCTCCTGAGACTTAGCTTTAACACAGGTGCTGTATAACAAACCATCTACGTTCTCATACTTGAAAGTAAATCCCTCTCTAGCCTCATCGTGTTCACCGGAATGAGCTTTGGCTCTAACTGAAACTAGTGAGGGACATATAACCTGTAAATCAAAGAATTGTTGAGGCTTAACATTCAAAGGCTGTAACTTAAGAAGAATTAATGGATGTACTCTCTTGGCTCGTGAACATCTAGTTTGAACTGCTTGAATCTTTTCCTCCTCCTTTCCTGTAGCTGGTTCATTGGGGGATACAATATTATTACTACTTGGATTGACAACAACTACTACATTTCCTACTAAAACACTGCAAAATTTAATGGGGACTCTCAAAACATTTGTCCACCCAACATAATGGGACATTTAAGGTAACATTTAACTTCAGGAAGAGTATTAACACGTCTCAAGTAGTCTGATACTTGAACTATCTTGCAGTTGGTTATATCAACATGAGGAAGAGCTTCCTCAGATATTTTCAGCCTTCTGGCTGCCAAGCTCTTTCAATAAACCGTTAATTATTATTATTATTATTATTACACACACACACACACACACCACGAAAAAGTGAGACTGCCACACACACACGCACACCACGAAAAAGTGAAACTGCCGCACACACACACACACACACACACACACCACGAAAAAGTGAAACTGCCACACAGACACACACACACACACGTCAGTGAAGTTGTCAAATCCTCCAGTTTCCGTCTCCACCTCCTCCGCCGACTCAAGTCCCTCGGAGTTCCTGCACCCGAGCTCCTCAGTGTTTACACAACATTCATACTTCCCAAGCTCACCTATGTCTCCCCCACCTGGTCTTCCTCCCTAAATGCCACACAACGTAAACACCTAGAAAAAGTGCAAAAGAGGGCATGCAAGATTATTCTCTCCCCTACCTACTCCACATATAAAGAAGAGCTCAACACACTGACCCTTTCGACTCTCACTGACCATCACCACAACCTCATCTGCAAATTTGGTGAAAAGCTTCTACACCATCCTCGACACCGGCTCCTACTACCACCTGAGATCCCTCGCCCGAGAATTGCTGTTCGACACCACAGCCGCATCCAGCCCATACGTGCACGAACTGATCGCTGGAAGAACAGCCCAGTCCCAACCATTGTAAAAATTATCAATAACTTGTAATCAACCAGTGTATTCACTCCCAGTAAACACTACTCCTTGCATTGTCACTATGTTGAAATGAACTGTAGTTTGAGCTTTTCCCCATCTAGTTATTATATGTCTTATTTGTGTCACTTATGTTACTTTATATTATTTGTAATTCGAAACCCATTCCCCAAATATGTAACTGTATATTTTCAGCCTTCTGGCTGCCAAGCTCTTTCAATAAACCGTTAATTATTATTATTATTATTATTATTATTATTAATATATGAACATTCGGTATCCCTGAGTATGGGAGAGACCCAAGATCCATTAACTGCTCCAGATGTTACAAAGGGAGGAGTACTATCCTCAAAACAAAATCCAACTTTATGATTTTCACTGGTAGCAGAGTTTTGTATCTAGGCAAGAGGATTCTGAGGGTACCGAGGTCGAATGTGACCCTTCTCGCCACACCCATGACAAGTTAGATTTTGCATGTGTTCTGGGTATCAAGTTCTATCTACAGGAGCGAACACAAACACCTGCAGAGTTTTCGTAGGTTCTATTTACTGGATAAACGAAGGTACACAAGGAAGGTGGCGCTCCTTACTCTGTATGGGGGGGGGGGGGGTCAACTAGCCTCTCGGGCGACATGTGGTAAGTGATACTAGCAGCTTCCATATGTCGCCAGGCACATTAATTATGCATGTGGGATATGGTAAATACATTGCCACACGCTGCTAGCTAGGCTGAATAAATAGTGTATATAAATGGAGCACATACATAATATACATACAGCATACATAATATACATACAGCATACATAATATACATACAGCATACATAATATACATACAGATTTGATAAATCTATTTTGCCCTGATTACTAGACTGGGATTGCACAGTTATTGATTGAGATTCTTCACGAATTTTGGAAAACCCACTAGATTTTTTACTTTTGAAGGTACTGGGAGTTGACTTATGGTAGGCACCATGAGCAGATTTCCTGTTGTCAGCTAGAGTCACTGCCTTCTTCAGAGAACTAACATTATGCTCCTTCGTAACTCTGAAGAAAGAGAACCTTGAAATTGATCTAGAATCACGAAAGATCTTAAGGATTCAAATGAATGTTCAATATTACACGAGTCTACCCACTGATCAAACATTCTTCTTAACAGAATGGAAAACATTTCAGTTTCTCCCACTCTGATCTAGGCACTTCTGAATACTGCCTTATAATGATCAGGAGTTTTATTAAACCCTCTTAACAGTGCTTTATTCAGGAACTCACAATTTCATTTGATAAGCTCGTATAAATATCCACACATTTTCCGGTCAGAATTCTTCCCAGTCTTTGGCTCTCTCATCCCTAGCAAGAGCTTGTTGGTTTAAAACGAATTTAGCCATATCATCACCTTGAAGATTTAAGTGTTTGGATATCCATATCCATATCCATGATTGTTTACAAATGAAAATAAATTACTAATAAAATTTCAATTCTAGTATTATCACTCCAGTGGAGTTATAACTCGCACCTAGGAACAAAATATCATTAACACTGAAAAAGGTCTGAACAAACCTAACGGCTGGTCTGCCTAACCAGCTTACTAGACTGTCTACAACACCACACTGGTAGACCTACTCTTCCTCATTGGAAGACAGGTAGGTAACCTATATATGGTGAGTAGCTAAGAGTCCAAAAATTAAAGAGCATTAATAAGTGCTTACCTCTGGGCCCCAAGGACGGTAAGAAGTCAATGGTTGAAGAACTACAACTAAACAAGTGTTGCACAGGCCCACAACACTCACAACGGATAGTATTGTAAATCTGGAGAATTTATATTATGAACCATTCACGATAGCATCAGAAAAGATTGGCTGCTACGATCCTGACAAGGTCGCCACTTGTCAAGGCCATATAGGATCTTTGATGGCAGACTGTTACACCAATCGATTCTGAGATACGGTAAACACTGGTCTGCTGGCCTCCGCAAGTCCCCACGACGGGGCAGGTCAGGTCATACATGTAGTCTTCCTGGATGACAAGGACTGATGAACACTGATGAGGACGCCTCTCACGTCCGGCCCTTGACGAGGGTAGAGTCCTCCTAAACAACGTATTAACGTCGCTATAGTATTCCGGCAAAATCATAAAATAATAAACCTGATACCAAACATTAAGTACTAACAACACCTGACATATTGAACATTAAATCATAATACAAACATATCAACAATTAACAGAGCTGAATCCCAAAAGAACATAACATAGACAAATATAATATAAGTGGAGGGTTCTCTTACTGATGAGCGCTGGCTAAGGGAAAGAAATCCTGTGACCAACCTACTCACCTTTCAGAGCACACCACCTCTGTTCAGGGTTTATAACACCTCGAATACTTTGAATGAATCACCTAGTTCCGACATTCTTTAATCTGTACGAGGCTCATTAGCGCTCCAAATGAAACGAATCCCAGTGAAGAAATAATCCAACACTTTGAATAACTTTAAGCAGGTTACCTAAACCACACCATCACCAGTTTCCCTCAGAGAAGCCAATGCAATTCGTTCAAGAATAAGGTAGTGGGAGTCATCAGTGGGAGAGCAAAAATAAGCCTGGCAACCGTGTTTAAGACTGTTTGAATTTTCTTCAGTAGATAATTAGGTAGGCAGACCAATAGAGTTACAATAGTCAATCCAGAACAAAATATGTGAATGTAATAGTGTCACAGGACACTGTCTATCCAAAAACTCTTTAAGAGCATATAGATTTCGAATATGAAAGTGGTAACTTTTAAAAACTGAATGTATGTGTTCTTTAAAATTCAGTTTGGATTCAAAGAACACTCCATGATTACGAACAGAATTGACAGGACTGAATTGCACTTCCCTAATGTTCAAAAGGTCAAAATCATCTGTGCTGTCTTCCCTCCTATTTCATTGGATGACGATAATATCGCGTTTGCCGTCATTCAGCTTAAGTTTCCTCATAGCCATCAAAATCTTAATATTAAACATCAAGGATTTTATTATGATCAAAATATCCTCAACATTTATTATTTTCACATAAAGCTGTGTATCATCGGCATGGAAATGGTAGGCAACACCATGACCATCCAGCAGAGATGTAAGACAAAATCTATAGATTGTACTGTAAACAGAAGCGATTCTAAAATTAATTCCTGTGGGATTCCAAACTGCGTTCTCACAGACACCAAACGAGTGAAGATCCTGAAGTAACAGATGATCCAATGTGACAAAAGCCAGAGAGAGATCCAGCAAGACCAGAAGAGAGGACTTTCCAGTGCAAGTCCACGAAGAGAATTGCAGTATGGGATAACTTTCTATGGTATGGTTCGTCAATAAGTTGTTTTCATAGGGATCGTAGAAGTGCTGGACGAGAGTGTCGTAGGCGGCGAACAAACCATACTAGATCAGAGTATGTGACTGGCATAGGGCAGTTGTTTGTTCAGTGAGGGCACGCCAAGTAGAATACTGCAGAAGTCAAGTAGTCTCTTGTAGGAGTGATCAGAAAAAAAAATGCAGTTCTGAAGTATAAAGGCCCGGAACGCTTAGAGTGGAGAACTGTGAGGACGGTACTCAGATAGATTGATTGATGGATCTGCCTACCTAATTACAGTATCTAATGAAGAAACTTCAAACAGTGTTGATCAAGGTTGTCAGGCTTATTTTAGCTCTCCCACTGAGGACTCCTACTACCCCATTCTTGATCGAATTGCATTGGCTTCGATTAAAGCTAGGATAGAGTTCAAACTCTGTCTAACGACTTATAAGAAACTAATGTTTGGTGAGCTTAAGTATTTGGCCAAAGTATTAATTCCACTGACGATACATTTTGAATTTATTTTGCATATTTCTAAAGATCTTTCACTCCTTGAGGAGCCTAGGGCAGGAAGGGAATGTTCTTTTGTTGCCCGATCCTTTTACTATACAACACTTAGATTGTAGAATCGGTTGCCTGCATCCACAAAGCAGCTGAATCCTGCGGGAGGCCTTTAAAAAACAACTTAATATTTTTCTCTTTTTTTGAAAACTTATGACCCTGAACAGTGTATCGTGATGGAGCCTTACAGGGTATAGGAAATGTTAAACTTTAGGAGATAAGAATGACATAACTCGAACTGTCACTTTTTGTGATCTTTTATGGTAATAGAGTATTTTTTGTATGCTCAACTCTTTGACTTTATAGTGTTTCCAGAGCTAGCGAATTCTTTAGGAAAACTAGTGTTTTTGAGAAACAGATAACCAGCTATTATTATTATTATTATTATTATTTTTATAATTATTATTATTATTATTATTATTATTATTATTATTATTATTATTATTATTATTTCTCTTCCATAATTGTTTTCCTAATATTCGTAATACTTCAATTGTTTTCCTGTCAGAGAAACTTTTTCTAAACATTCACCTATAACACCACATTTCAAAGGACTCTAACCTCTTTGTGGTGTCTGCTGAAAGTCCACGCTTGTGACCCATACCACCGTCCTTGCCATATTTACACTTTCAGCAACCCTTTTCTCAAATTAATATTCCCTTTCATTAGGTCCCTTAGATTATTAAATGCTGCTTTTATTGACCAATTCTTTTGATTTCTTTCCCACATCTACCATCACAGTTAATGTGACCGTACTTCCCAAATATGCAAAATTTTCCACTTGCTTAATTTCCCGGTTGCCAAGCATAATTTTGATTTTAAGATTTATTTCCAATTTCGAAACAACCATTACTTTCGTCTTTACAGAATATTCTTCGCCCTTTTCCACTAATCTGTTAACCAGTTTTTGTAATGCCTCTTCACTGTCCGTGTTAAGACTAGTATCATATGCATAGCTTAAATTTTGTTTTACCTTACCATTAACTTTTATTCCTTTAATATCACTTATAACTTTTTTCATTACGAGTTGTGTATATTATACAATATTGATGATAGAACGCAGCCTTGTCTTACTCCCTGTCTAACTTTGAACCAAGTAACCTAATTATTTATTAACAAAGCAGGCTCCTGTTGCCAGTAAAGATTTTTTGGGGGAATTCTAATATCTCTTTCATTAATGCCTATTTTTCCAAGACTTCTATAAGTGTAATGTGTTTTACCGTATCAAAAGAGTTTTCAAAATCAACAAAGCAGCTATACATATTTCTTTTGACCACTAAAACGCTTTCACTCAAAATTCTCAAACCAAATATAGCTTCTCTAGTTCTTTTTCCCTTTCTAAATTCATTTTGTTCTTCAGATAACTCACTTTCTATTCTAAATGTTATTCTACTTAAAATTGTGTTTAATAAAACTTTGCAGGAATGACTTATTAAGCATTTTTTTTGTAAACTGGTTGCCCTCTAACGTTCCTGGCTTTTTAGATATAATACAAATATAGATTTTTGGGTAATCTTTGGGAAAATATCTGTTTAAGGATATAGAATTCAATATTTTAGTAAACCATTTTATCCCAGTCTTGCCCATTTGTTATATAAATTCTGCTGAAAGCTTATCAACCCCACAAAATTTATTTCCTTTTTGATTCTTACCTTTACTCTATCCCTTTCATTATACTGCAATGCAGTATAGGAGGGAAGATCAGCTAAAACTAATGGCCCATCACTTTTTTGGTAGATTTTAGTGTATATAAACAGAAAATAATTTCAGTTTCAATATTTTGCAACCTTTTGCTAGGTAAATTTTAGCGTGAAATTTATCGAAAATCTAACGTACAGCTGCATTAGTGCATTACAATTAAATAGTGAACATTGCTTTCTGACTTCATTCTTTATCAACCCAACTAACAATATTTTTTTCTGTTTCAGATTCTGATGCATTTATAAGTTGATAATATTTGCGATGGCTGCTTGTGTCAGGACGAGGAACCAAAAATCCAGCCATCTCAGTCACTATCTTGGGCCTGGGAGAGAGCTCCTGAAGTCGGGAGTTGCCTACATTGAGAGATGCTTTGAGATACGGTGTTTTAATCAGGCAAATCAGTGAAAAGAACCAAAGAACTTACACAAACAAAGACATTGCCAGTGATATGACCAAAGCTGTCTTGGCACAGTACACTCTGGCTAACGCTCAGTCCAAGCCTCCAGTCATAACAAGTCAGAAGAAGATTAGTGAGAGACTGCTAGCCAGTTGGGAAAAGGCAAGAGATATCTCTCTTGGGAGAGGAAAACTTGCAGTTAAGGACAGCTTTGCCAAGCAACTGTACCAGTTATTTGACATAATTACCTGCAAGTGCCCAATTGTTCTCTGTCCTGAGTTTGGATGCGATCGTGACTGTAAATCCGAGGCCCACATCTCCTGTATTTGCAAGCGTGAACTGAAGATTCCTGTGATCGAACTGGCATTTGTCAAAGCACAGAGAGAGAAGACTGGCAGTATAGGGGCTCTCATGATTTCTAGCCAAGATATTCCGGAGTCCAAGAGACAGGAGGCTGCCACACAGAGACAGAAGAGGAGAAGAGTTGCCGAGGAAAAGAGACTTGAGAAGGCCCAACGTGAGGTAACAAAGGCCGATGATTGGAGTCAAGCTGATTCAGAGTTTAATGACTTCCCCATGGCTGATCCGAGTGCTGACCAGGAGAATGGTGACTTTGTCCCTAACCCAGAAAATAATGATCCCAAACCTTCCAGGCATAACATTCGAAATAGGAAAGATATCCCGAGCATAGCTCTGGCCAGCATGCGACACCACACTGGTCTCAGAGAAACTGCAGAGATAGCAACAGCTGCCTGGATTGACGGTGGTTTGATAACACCTGATGATGTTCACCTGGTGATAGATCATAACAAAGTAAGGAGAGCTCAGGAGAAACTTGTCAGTAACCTAGAAGAGGAGTTTGATAAGGGGATAAGAGAAAATGGAATCAATTGTTTGTTCTTTGATGGGAGAAGGGATGACACTAAAGTGTTCATGAAAGTTGGAGATTCTGACAAGTTGTTCCCTGCCATGGTGAAGGAGGAACACTACTCCTGCTGCAGTGAACCAGGAGGGAAGTATTTGTGGCATTTCACTCCAGAGAAAGATGACATCAGGAAACCAGCTGAGATAGTGGCAGATAACATTGTGAACTGGCTCAGAGAGAGGAACGTAGACCAGACCCTGCAGGCCATTGGAGGGGACAGCACCAACACGAACACAGGGTGGCAAGGGGGGGTCATACAGTGGATAGAGCGGAAGATTGGGAGGAAGCTGGTCTGGATTGTTTGTGACCTCCACACCAACGAGTTGCCACTCAGACATCTGATCCAGGAGCTGGATGGCAAGACTCTTTCAAACAACAGATGGTCTGGTCCTCTTGGCAAGATGCTGGACTCTGCCACTGAGTTAGAAATAAATCCGAGCTTTGAAAAAATCACAGTTGGCCCTCCACTCATTGAGCTTGCACATACTGTCATTGACGACCTGAGTACTGACCAGTACTATGGTTAAATGATTTGCAGTGCCATGAAAAACTGGGGTCATGCCTGATAGACTTGCTTACCTGCAGATAGGTCCAGTCTCACATTCTAGGTGGCTCACAACGGCTCTCAGGTTCTGCAGAATTTGGGTCGCTCATCATAAACTGAAAGGGAACCAGCTTCACAACCTGAGACTTATTGTCCAATTCATCGTGAGTGTCTACTTGCCAAATTGGTTCAACACCAAGGTCAAGTCATCGTTCTCCGAAGGTCCGAGGCATGTTCTCTTCCAGCTTGAGCTCCTGAGGAGTCAGCCAAGGAAGGTTGTTCAGATTGTGGAGCAGACTGTGAGGAGATCTTCCTGGTATGCTCATCCCGAGGCAGTTCTGCAGACAATGCTCTGCAGTAAGGATTAGGAGGAGAGAAGAGTGGCAGTCAAAAAGATCTTGGATATGAGACTTATGAGAGGATCTGGGCATGACGAATCAGTTGGTGACGATTCCTTCAGGGTCAGGAAGACTCCTGAAGTCAATCTAGGTGCCAAGACCCTCACTGATCTCATAGATCTGGATAACATCCAGGCTGGCAGTGAGCCCCCTCTTACCTGCAGCCTCACCAATGTTCAAGTCAGAGCTTTCCTGGACAACCCCATGCATGTCCCTGCCTGGCCCTCTCACACCCAGAGTATAGAGCGTTGTGTACAGCAAGTGAGCGAAGCCAGCAGTCACGTGTACAGCCAGGAGAGGAGGGAAGGCTACATCCGAGCTCAGGTGGTCAGCAGGGAGGTGATGAGTAGAAACAGAAGCAAGAAAGACATGTTCTCTATGGTGTGCAGCAACACCGGGTCGTAGTAGTAAAACCGGTTTTTGTATTTGATGATTTTGTTTTCTAAAGGAATATTAAATTTAATAAATGTGTCAAGATCATTCGTTTCACTATTCTGGATCATTTTCACCCTAATAAATTAACCTGATACATTACTTTACTTTAAATAAGCTATTTAGTGGTGTTGGTAAAAGGGTGGGAATACTGAATTTTCATAAGATTTCAAGTTAAAATGTACCAAGCAAAAAATGAAAACTTTTCAAATCTGAAGATATCACATGATTCTGCACATAGAACTACATCATTAATACCATGGGCCGATTTTTCAAACTCAAAAAAAAAAATTCGCCTCCGTATGACACACCCTAATACTGCATAGTTCTTCTACTTACTCTGCCCATTTAGCAGAGCGAATAACAGGTACAATCATGCAAATGATCATACAAGCATAAAATTTGGTTTGAACATTCAGTATGGGTTACTTATGAAATCTATCCGATTAGACATTTTAAATTCCTAGATGGCGGCCATTTTCATGTTAGCCGCCAAATTTGCCTAACCGAAAACATTTTGTACATAATAATGACTTATTACTGGGCAATCTATGCACATGAGGAGTCAATTCCTATGTTTTAAGGCATACTGGAACAGCTTTGTCTTTTTTGAATAAGGTAACGGTTATGAAAATACTTTTACTTCTTTACATAAGAATATGTGTAAGCGATTCTTTGTTAAACAATGAGAAACATGTTTATATCTTGCTCATATCCTTGGGAGATATTGTTATAAGAATTCCTTCATATCTACAGCTGTTGGCATGTGCATCCACACAGAGCTGTGGAAGTGAAACCAGAGCTGATACATTTTCATCGCTGTCCACAGTCTTTTTTGCAAGAACACTTGGTCAAGTCTTGGCAGCTCGCTGCTATTGGTGGAAGGTCTGTCCAGTGTATTTGCCACACATCTTATTTTTCCAGCCCGAGTTAGGAGGACTAGGAATGTCTAGTAGGCCGACTGTTGCCTGACCCCAAATCATTCCCCCTTAATAGGCTGCACGCTTTACATGTGCCTTTAGGGCAGACCATGTTGGTGGAATTGTATTATAGCAGTGGTCCCCAACCTGTAGTTCACGTGGAACCATATTATGGAGCCTGCAAGGGTTTATTAGAAAATTGTGAATTATTTGGAATTGTTTCTAAGAGTGAAATTAATGAAAATATGAAATAACTTGATACAACTTTACAGATTGAGAGAGAGAAAGGGAGGGGGGGGGGGGGTGAGCTGTGCTTTTGTCCCGAGTCTGTTGTGGTCCCAGACCGGGCCCAGAGAGAGAGCCAACCTTCTCACTCGGGTAAATGCGCGTCTCTTCGTTTTATCATATTTTTTCGTCTATCTGCTTTCTTTAAAATTTTATGTGTCATCCACTTACTTTTAGCCTCGTTCCCCTTATGTCCTATAAGTTTTTACCCTGTCTCCAACATTACTTCCTTGCAATTATTAAATTGTTGTCCTGGTCTTTGTTAACCAAAGTCACCCTCTAGCAATACTGAAAATCTATTTTCGGTTTCAATTTCATATTCTATCCCTGCCCCTGTTTTGAGCTTCCCTAAATCCCATTTGATTTTGTCCATAGTTTTTTTTTTTCTTTTAACTTTTGAAGCTCTGATTCTTGGAAATGTTATTTACTTTTCCTTGGGGAGCTCTGCATGTATTCCTAGAGTGTTGTTCAAACCATGTATTTGCACTTATCATCATTTTTTCCTTACACATAATATTTCTCCTCTCTCATTTCTATTACCCAAACCATGTGTCCTACTTCTGGTGCTTTTTCCCCTTTCTTAACTTTTGCGGTAAAATTACCCGTTATAATCAGACAGTCTTTAAGCTTCGCGGTAATTTTTTATATCTTCATATATTTTGTTTGTCTAAACTTCATTCTATCATTTGTTGGTGCATAAACCTGTAATATTACCAAGTCCATGAGTTTAACATTGAACTTGAAAAACAAAACTCTTTGAAACAGCCCAATTCCCTTTACAATGCTACACAACTTCTGGTTTAAAAGAATATCAACACCTCTCTCATGTTTATCACCACCTGAATATATGAGGTAATAATCTTCACCATTAATGCTATTTGAACCTGTCCATCTTACTTCACTTAATCCCAAAATGTCCCACTACAGTGTTTCAATTTTCTTACAAGCATTTGCATATTTATCAGCCTCATAATTATAATGTCCTCACATTCCGTGTTCCAATCTTGGACGTTTAGGTGACGATGATCCAACTGGAACGCCCGAATCCCGTTCAATGTGTCTGTCCATGGTTGTTTAATTAAAGGGAGTAGAAAAGGTTGGGAATTAATTATAGGGTGTAGAGGTCGCTCATATCTCACTCTGGTAAAGACCCAAAACATCACCTGAGGGGAATTTGTATGTTTAGCGACGATCCACTCTCAACCTCCTCATCTAAGATTACAAGATGGGAACTTTATAACCATCCCAGGTAGTTGAATGTAGTTCATTCGAGCCCCCACACCACGAAGAGGTAACGTAAATTCGGGCGCTAGATGGATTTGTACTTTATAGGAGCCTTTAAGGTAATAAAGACCTATTTCTTATTTTTTAGACAGGAAAATAATGATATGGCATACTACGAAATAAATTTCTTCATCATTAATGCCAAACAAGTACAAGAGAATGTGTTAAAAATTGACCGATCTCCACTGTGTTATGGCCGCTGTCTTGGTAACCAACCACCAGCCAACAAAATAGAAAGTAGTTTTTTTTTTAATATCCATTATATATAATTTACTTTTCTATAGATGCGTTCACTTAGAAACTATTATGAAATCTAATTAAGGTAGATAACATTTAATTTTTTTTCAATTTTTACTTCAGCTTAAGTCAAGAAGTCAAATGCGTTTTCATATCACTGGGGAAAATTACTCTTACTAATCACTGTGAATCAAAGTTTTGGGTGTTGACATATTTGTTATCGTGACGTCAATGTTTAAATATTGTGCCCTCAGTGGAAGGAAAACATTCCACACTTCACGAATTTTTAGATATATTAATATTGTCTGAGAAAATTTAGTAAACCTGTATTTGTTGTAAGAGAGCGACAGCTTGAAGGGTGTTTTTATTATTGTCGAGTTTATGGACCGAGAACTAGTTTATAAAGTAAAACTGGATCACCTGAAATTTAGACACTCCACATTATTTCACCCTAACCTAAGCTAACCACGCAAGTAGTGTTAGAGCAGTTAATCATTAAGTGAAATAAATTTGGGTGTCTAATCTTCAGGTGTTCCGAAATATTGAGTCCATAAAACTTGTTTTGATGAACAATGATTATTTTACCGTCATACAATAAATCTTCTCAAGATACATTGTGTATATCAACTGGCGCTCTAGTACTGTAAAACAAACATCAGCTACCATTCATAAAGGGGGGTGGTAGTCGAGTAGATACAGCGCTCTCTTGCCGCTAGTTCACGCCTGAGTACTTTTCACTCAGCTGTAAAGGGTAACTATATTTATTTACGTTTGGGGTTAGTGAAGGCAGTCTAGTGCAGTGTCAACCACGCTGCTCCTTCTTTACCGAAATAGACTATAGTTTACTGTCCTTACAGACGGTCAGGTGTATGGGACCCACTTTCGCCATTCATAAACTGCGTGGGATCAACTGTAGACTAACTACTCTAATACTACTTGTGGGGTGAGCGTTCGGGTGGTTGGGTTAGATTGGTATTAGTTTAGGATAACTTTAGGGTGACAAATCTTCAGATGAAATAACCTGGGGCTAATCTTCAAGTGATCTGATACATGGGCAAACAGTTCTTGTTGTTTACATGCTATACAAACAAAAATATACAACAGGTGTTACAGATGTTTATAATGATGTATCGAGTTTAGTCATGGTTAATTTATACTGTACAGTGATTTATTGAGATTGAACACCCTCACTCGTATCACAGTGTGCCTGTGTCAGTAACTGGTGTAACTCTGGCTCACTTAAAGTTATTGATGCAATACAATAAGCCTCAGTGTTGGTCAGCAGTGAGAATGGGTCGTAAATCTTTCTTGCAATATTCGTAGATAAAGTTGAATGTGTGGAAAAATAACACTGATTGAAGTTCGGAATGTGAAAGAGGAGGGGGGGAGTGGTTTTTGTGTGCTGGTGAACTCCCCCCTCTCTCTCTCTCTCTCTCTCTCTTTCTCTCTCTCTCTCTCTCCTCTCACTCTTTCTTTTTCTCATTTGCTCTCTTTCTCTCAGTTGTTCTCTCTCTCTCTCGCTTGCTCTATCTCTCTCTCGCTCTCTCCCTTACTCTCTTTCTCTCTCTCCCTCTCTCATTTTCTCTCTTCCTCTTTCGCTCTCTCTTTCTCTCTCTAGCTATCTCTCTCTTTCTCTTTCTTCAAATGAAGGAAAGGCGAAGCAACATAAGATTACCTGTATTAGTGGTTAAATTATAAGGGACAGCAGGTTTAATCCAATATACTATAGGAATAGCCGTCTGTCCGTGTGTCTGTTCTGGGCAGCCGAAACGGCACAATCGTTTTTCATCAAACTTGGTGGAAAAATCGCCAAAAAATTCGTAGAGTGGAACAAACCTGGTCCCGTGTCGATGGTTTCTTTAGGAAGGCATCTTATTTACGATGGAAAACGATTCAAGTCTACGGATTTGGCGCACCCTCACAAGTCTAAGGACTTGGCGCACCCTCATTTGCTGTAAGTTAGCCAAGCATGAGTGTTCAAGCTTTCACCGGGCATGAAGGTGCCCGCTATCACTTGTGTATCACCATCAGGGATGGTTACGGTGGCTAGGAGGAAATAGCTCTCACCTCCTGTTATAAGGATCACTGATTCGCGCTTGAGGCACCCCCAGTCAACCCAGCTGTGAATAGGTAGCTAACTATACCGTTGAAGAAGTAAAAGCACTCGAGTACAGTCACGCTATTGACTTGTGCACGAGAAAAGTGTTGGTCTACAATATGATGTATCCACGCAGCCCCTAACGGACAGACCTACAGGACCATTTTCGCTAGATACCACAATTGTTTAAATCATAAAATGTATTTGTTTTTATTTGTATTTGTTTTAATGTAAATCATATCTATGTTACAAAGATAGGATTAAGGAAAATAATAAATTTTATGTTTCATTATTAATGTATAACGCATTAAACTGCTTTCTCTCCTAGGTGGCGTGTGTGAGGATGGCGGTGGTGTGTGGTGGTATGAGGGTGGTGGTACTGGTGCTGCTGGTGATAGGAAGGCTGGTGATGGGCACCTACACTGTCAATAGAGGCACCGCCTTCTCCTCCAACCTCGCCTACTGGACATCTTATAACACTGATGCTCTGTGTAAGTCTTTCCATCTCTCGTTTTCCATTTTTATAATCTTATTATAGAACTAGAGAGAGCAGAAATAAGGCCATGAGATTTATGTGCGTGTGTGTGTGTGTGTGTGTGTGTGTGTGTGTGTGTGTGTGTGCACCCACATTACGCAGGGTGGTGAAATGCGTCTAGTGTGGCAGCATTATATTAGTGTTAAGGTACAAGCACTGCTTGCGCCCTCTCGCTTTCAGCTGCCGCCACTGGCTAGCCCTCTTGGCGAACAGGGAAGCAACTTACATAAGTCTTCCCCTGCCAGTGCACAGCCTCCTCACCATCAAGATTCTTGCTGTGCCTACTCGTGGCAACACACGGTAACTGGGTGCCTCGTGGGCGCAGACTAGATCAGCAGGGGATCTCGGAGTATCCGTGGGCCCCAGAGGGATGGCGCATACGCTCACTGCCATATGGACACGTCCTTGCGTCAACCAACCACCGGCCCGCTGCCTTGCGCATTAACCTTGGCAGGTATAAGGCTATGGAGTAAACCCAAAGAAAAATCTACGGTGGAGCCCCACATCAGGAAGACATGCTTACAGAACTCCAACAAGACCCCAACGGCCGTGTAGGCGAAAGAGTTGACCACCATGGAAACCCAACAAACTGGACTATCGGCAATCAATTGCAACTCTCCTTCTCCCCAGTCGTTGCAACACTTGCACCACTGGATCAGGAAAAAGAAGAACCAAGATGTGTGATTGCAGCCTGTGCTCCTGCCTCACCACAAAAATTTATTCATGCAGAGCCATCACCCAGTTCACCATACCTCTCATCATCATCAAAACCCCTTATACCCCCAAAAATGTCCTTTGGCGATAGACGAGTGGCAACGGAGACAGGCAGAGATGACTGCCGGGAGTCTCTAGTTACAACTCTGCACATGGGTGGCACAGATAAGATGGTCGCTTATGCACTGGGATCTAGGCAGCAGTGCAATCCTGTCCTGTCTGTGTGAATGAGCAGCACTTACGAGAAGCCTCTCTGCTCACCCCACACAGGGAGGGGGCTAGAAAAGATGTCCTAAGCATAGCCTGCCTAAAACCCAACATGACGAGGCAACTGCACCCATTAATGTCATCCTTATGTGGTCGAAAACACAATCAAAATCATAGATCTAAACAAAAACAAACCATACAACCTCTTATGGTCGCTGCATGGAATGTCAGGACCCTTCTGGATACTGGCACAAATGCACGTCCTGAAAGAAGAACTGCCCTTCTGGCAAAAGAGCTGGCTAGATATAACATCGACATAGCAGCTATCAGTGAGTCCCAGCTCCTAGATGAGGACCAACTCACAGAACGGGGTTTTGGCTACACCTTCTTCGAGAAGGGTAAGCCTGCTGCGGAGAGGAACCGCATTTATGGAGTTGACTTTACCTTCCGCCAATGCATCAAACACAGGCAAACTGAAATGCCTATTGGGATAACTAGCGCCTCATGATGCTTCGAGTCCCACTGAATCACTCACATCATGTTTTCTTCGTCAGTGCAGAGGATGCAGAGGATGATATCAAGGAGGCCTTTTATACCGACCTTAACAGAGTGCTGACCTTTATCCCCAGAGAAGACAAGGTTGTGCTCCTTGGCAACGTCAATGCTAGATTTGGCAAATATGCTAACATTTGGCAGGGAACCATAGGGGAAAATGGTCTAGCCAATTGTAATCCCAACGGCCTACTCCTTCTCAGCAAGTGTGCTGCTCATAACCTCACTATCACCAATACCTTGTTTGGGCAGGCCGACATGTTCAAGGGTTCATGGCAACACCCACGATCCAAACACTGGCATCTCATTAACTACATCATTGTCAGAGAAAGAGATCGGCGAGATTTCCTCATCACCCGTTCCATGCGTGACTCAGACCACTGTGACACTGATCATCAACTTGTCAGATCCAAGCTCTCACGTCACGTTGCCCCCAAAACGGCGAAGGCAACAAGCCTCCAGAAGAGATTTTAATACTGAGTGTCTGGAGGAGCCAGCAGGAACACATACTCTCAGAGAGCAGCTCAAACTTGAGCTTATAAACAACCCAACAGCAAACAACGTGAATCCCAGTGCATAATGGGATACTAATACTGTTATGACAAAGACCTGCAGAGAAACCCTCTGCCAGACCAAAAGAATACATTACGACTGGTTTGATGAAATTGACCCTGCAATAAAAAAGTACTCATCGATGGTAAACGTGCTGCTCTTACTGACTGGCAGAACAACCCTCAGTCTCGGACCAAAGCTGATACCTTCCGCAAGAAGAAAGCGGCAGCCCAGTGGGAGCTTCGCAATCTAAAGAATGACTGGCTTAAAAATAAGGCATGTGAAGCACAAAAACTTGCAGATCAGCACAAGATGCGAGAATTTTTCATTTCCACTAAAAAATTTTATGGGCCAGTCACTCGTGGTACAGCCCCCTTTCGCTCATCTGACGGTAACCACATAATTAAAGACGACGAAGGCCTCCCTTAGCGCTGGAAATTGCACTACCATTCATTGCTCAACTGAAACACTGATGTGGATGTCCAGACTACCCAGCAGGTCCCTCAGCATCCAGAGCTGACCCACCTCAGCTATCTTCCTTCCCTGAATGGGGCAGCTACCTCCATCAAAGAGATGAAAAATAACAAAGCCTTAGGGCCTGATGGAATCCAAGCCGAGGTTCATAAAGCAGGTGGACCTCTTGCTTACCAGCCGTCTCCACTCTCTCCTGGAGAATATATGGGAAAAGGAAAAAATCCCCCAAGCTCTTAAAGACGCCTCCATTGTCAATATTTATAAGAACAAAGGGGGCCGGTCAGACTTTGGCAACTACAGTGGGATCTCTCTGCCCTCCAAAGCTGGCAAGATTATCGCCCGAGTCCTCCTCAACAGACTTTTTCCTGAGGCGGAAAACCTCCTCCCTGAATCTCAATGTGGTTTTAGACCATCACATGGCACCACTGACATGATCTTTGCTGCCCGCCAGATACAGGGAAAGTGCGGAGAACAGCATCATGACCTGTACATGGCTTTCATCGACCTAACCAAGGCCTTCGACTCCGTCAAAAGGGAAGCCCTCTGGTGGACCCTCAGCCGCTTTTGATGCCCATCAAAATTCATCACCATTATGAGGCAACTCCACGATGGCATGAACGGGAGTGTCTTGCACAACGGCACCCAGTCAGAGTTCTTCCCCATCTAAACAGGCGTTAAACAAGGTGTGTACTGGCACCAACTCTCTTTTCCATCTAATTAGCTGCCTTCCTTACTCGTGCTAGTGCCAATTTGGCCAGCCGGGTGATAATTGAGTACCGAGTGAAGGGGGGTCTTTTCAACATAAGACGACTCCAGGCAAGAACAAAGGTGTCGGCAGCTTCCATTACTGAGCTTCAGTGTATAGATGACCTCAACCTTGTTGCTCACACTAAACATGACATATAGGAGATCCTGAACCCCTATTCTGACTCGTATGCTCACTTCGGCTTTGAGGTGAATGAACCTAAGACTCAGATTCTCTTTCAACCTGCCCCTGGTTCAGACACACCTCCACCATCCATCCAGCTTAACGGTAGTACCCTCTCTACTGTTGACTTTCGGATCAGATGTGCATCTCAAGCCTTGGGCAGACTCCAAAATCGTGTCTTCAGTTGTAGGGAGTTAAAATTATCCACAAAGCTGCACGTATATCGAGCAGTGGTCCTGCCCACCCAGCTATATGGCAGTGAGACATGGGTCACATACAGGAGGCACTTCAAAGCACTTGAAAACTTTCACAAACGTAGTATACCTTTCATCCTCCGAGGTCGCTGGGAAGACAAGAGAAGAAATGCCAGTGTTCTTGCTGACACCAACTTTTTATTTATTTTTTTTTATTTTTTTTTTATTTTTTTTTTTAAGGTTAAGGTGGGGAATGGATGGAAGGCATGCTCGGGCTCAAGGCACAGCCAGACATGAAGGATAGAGAAGTCACAACATATTATCGTAGGGGGAAAGGTTGAAAAAGATGTTTAATGAGTTAAACGAAGGGGGACGACACCCATTGTTTTACATATTACAGATTTTGTTGGCTAACTAAGCTAACCTATGATTTAGGATGAGGTTTCACAATGGTTATTTTAGTAAACAATGACTAGGTTGATTTTACAATTACAAGTTTATTAAAATCTTATACTGTATTACGTTATGGACTCACTAGATTGTGACTTGTTAAATGTGAATTTATATCATCTAAGTTTTAATCTAAGGTGGATCACTGCGGCGGATAAAGATGGGTCGCGGGTTGGGTTGTTGTAGTGCGGGCAGACTCCGGAGCCACCAGGCCTGGGGTCGCCCTTCGTTGAAATCTTCCCCGCGTAGGTGGTCCGGGCTGTGAGGATCGTCCAGGAGCTTGTCGTAAAACTTCTTCCCTAGGCGATGGAACCTGACGTTGAGGGCGTCTGCTCTATTTCTTAGGTGGATGGTTTCCACTGTCTCCTGGTAGGGTGGCGCTTGGCCACTGGCTGATCTCAAACACTTGTTTAGAAGCTCTGTAGTTGTTGTAGTCTAGTCTTCCCGAGTGTGACGAGTGGTATAGATGGGTACTCCAGCACAGGCCTCAGTTTAAAACATTTTAATTTGGCTGCGGCGACTTTGGCTTTATTTAGTCTGTCCTTCACGTGGGGAATAATGCCCGTCTGAGAGATGTTGAGGCCGAGCAACCTGCCTTGTTTAGAGTACTCAATCTCTTCGTCGTCGATCAATGGCGCCGGCTTGAATTTGGCTATGGGTATGACCTCGAATTTTGTTTTGTTTGTTTATATTTTCTATTTATTTTCATACTTCGAGATTCCCTCTATTGCCCGAGTAGTGAGTCGCACCATCCTTGCCGTGGCCCTTCCTGGGCAAGTGACGATCTGTGTTACATCGTCGGCATACATGACGTACTCGCTGCCGACGATTGGGGGTGGCAGGTCAGGCGTGTAGAGCGTGTAAAGGGTTGGTGAGAAACAAGAGCCCTGAGGCACGTCGCCCGAGAGTGAAAATTCTTCTCCAAAATGTTCTTGCATCTTGATTTTGGCTCTGCGGTCTGTACTGAAGTTGCACAGCAGGGGCGTCAGGTTTTCGGGTAGCCCCAGTTGTATTATCTTATACTGCAGCCCCTCATGCCAAACTTTGTCAAACGCCTTGCTGACGTCCCTCAGTACTATGTTGCACTGCAGGCGGCCAGTCATGGCATGGGCGATCTGCTCGTAGGCCTGAGCTATGGCAGTGGATGTGCCTCGGTACTGGCGGAAGCCGAACTGGCAGTGATTATGTACGTTTTCGTCCTCCAAATACATCCACAATCGCTTGTTTACTATTTTTTCGAAGATTTTGGCAGGTACCTCTTGCAGTGATATTGGTCGAAAGTTTTCGACTTTGTTTGGAGGATTCCTGCTTTTAGTATGAGGCGAATAACGGCGATTTTGAACATCTTAGGGTAGTATCCAGAGGCGAGGCAGGCGTTGTATATATGAGTAAGCCTCTCTATCATGTTGTCGGGGAGTTGAGCCAGGATCTTCTTGTTAATGTGACTTTTCCCAGGGGATTTGTTTTTAAGCCCTTTTATGACTGCTGACACATCTGCAGGAACTATGCACTCCGTCAGGTAGCTTCCTTTCACCAGTCTAATGAAGTCAGTCCGTGGGAGCGGCTGGAGCAGGTACTGATGGTCCTGCAACTGACCTAAAATGTCCTCCTCAAACTCCCTGTCGAAGCCTTCGTTCTCCTGTTCACTAATGGTAAAGATCTTCCGTAAATATCGCCGATGTCGTTGTTCTTGATTTTCCTCCTCGAATATTTTCACGTTGTTTTGGTCGAGCAGGTAAGGGACCGTGCTAGAGATGGAACCCATCAGTTGCTTGATCCGTTTCCAGAATGCAGCAGAATCACGATAATTGTTGGCTGACTCTAACACCAAGGCAGCCCACTATTGTTCATGTAGACGTTTGCTCTCGTGCTGGATGTCCGTCTGTAGCTCTCGGTACCAGTCTCTCAGCTCTTGCGACCAACGGCGGACACTGACTAGCTGTCTCACGTGATCGTACTGGACACTGAGTTGTCTCAACTGGCGACTAGTGTGAGTATGGGGAATGGTCCTGTGAGTTTGTGGTCGGGATGTTGTTCTCCATCTCCGTCTTCACATCCGTGTACCATTGTTCGACCGCGTCGTCGATGTCATTGGGGCTGGCTTCTTCCAGGTTTCTCCCCTGCTTGAGACTGAGAGACTCCTTGAAGGAGTCCCAATCTGATCGTTTGAGGTTTGACCTGATGTTGGCGGGGATCATAATGGGATTGGATGAGAGCGTCACGACGACTAGCAGGTGATCGCTGGTACTGATGGGTCCGACGGAAACGTGCCTGTTCAGGACGGCCTCGTTGTTAGTGATGGTTACAAGTGTTCCCTGAAGAATGCAGTGATGGGTAGGGAAACACCGGGTAACACTGAAGTCCGTTTATTATGGATGAGAGAAATACAAGTGGTGACTAGCATGTGCCATGCACGGCTCATACAATCAGACTGAGACTGCGTTGCTATATGGCAGCCTCGGGGCAATGTTGCCACATAACACGTGCAGTGCTGCCACGTAATTATATACATAGGTGCTACTCGGCACAGTAGCTTATATACAAGGTTGCTACTCGGCACAGTAGCTTAGATACATAACCTACATCTCCCTCCCCCCCCTCACGCTCATGGTCTTTGTCTTGAGCAGACTTCTTAGTCCTAAGTCGCTCCGAGCGTCGAGGTGCACTGTGGGGCGGATCCTCGTGAGGTGTAGGCGACTCGTCCTCGGTCAGGGGGCCAGCAGCAGGGGGTGGGACTGGCCGGAGGAAGCGGCGGTTCCTCCACCAGACACGGCCGCTCGGCATCCTGACCTTGTAGTCCCGCGACCGGCCGACGCCCATCACTATGCCCACCTTGTCCCAACGTGTCGTCGTCGGGTCCTGGACGCGGACAAGGGCACCAATCTCCAGTGGCTGAAGAGGGCGGGCACCGTCGTCATACCGAGCCTTGGCGTCCTGGGCACATGAAGCGGCGCGGCGGTCGCAGCTCTCGGCTCTGGTCTGCCACTCCTTCGCAAAGGCCTTGGCGTGTGCAGGAACGCAAGAGCGGAGAGGGTGACCATACAGGATCTGGGCAGGGGAGCTCCCTGTGTGGGTGGGAGTATTACGTAACTCCAGGAGTCCTTGTCAAACGCCTCACAGTCTATGTTGCCTGAAGGGGCCACCTTGAGGATGAGGTGCTTGACTGTCTTGACCGCAGCCTCAGCATGGGCGTTTGACTGTGGGTAATAGGGTGTTCACACGGTGTGGCGGACTCCCTAACGCTCCAGGAATCCTGTGATGTCCCGGCTGGTGAACTGTGGCCCACCGTCCGTCCGCAGACGTATGGGGTCGCCCTGGTCACGAAAGAGGTGCCGGAAGTGGCGAATGGTGGCAGCGGATGTCGTGTCCGAGCCACAGATTACCACCACAGGCCAGCCAGAGAGTCGGTCGGCGACAACTAGGAAATGTTTCCCAGCTGTGCTGAAGAAATCAGCCGACACGGACTCGAAGGGCCTGGTGGGTTCGTCGTCGCACAAGAGGGGCTCCTGCTGTTGACTGGGCTGCATGATCTGGCACGGCTCACAGGCACGGACCGTATTGACGATATCCGCGTCAATGCCGGGCCAGTACACAGCCTGCCTTGCGCGGCGCTTGGTGGCCTCTGCTCCACGATGGCTGTCGTGTAAGCGGGCCAGAACGCGACGACGGAGAGCTGCAGGGACGACCACACGGGCACCGTACAGGACGAGGTCCCCATCTGCGTAGAGGTCCTCACGTATCTTCCAATACGGGCGTAGGGCGTTGTGGAGGTCAAAACAGTCGCGAGGGAACCCAGTCCTCACACTCTCCAAGAGCTGAGTGTAGGAGGGGTCGTCGCGTGCCGCGGTCCGTAGTTCCTCAAGGGCCAGATCGCTGTCGGGTGGCGACACTGAGGCCTGGGTGCTGGCGAGGGGCTGTATGGCCTGCAAAGTGACGATGTTGCTGACGGAGAAACCAGCCTCGGTGCTGAGCATCTCGTCTTCAGGTGTAGGGAGGCTGACTGGGGAGCGAGAGAGGGCATCCGGGATGCACAACTCCTTACCTGCGCGCCAAGCCGCGGTAAGGACGAAGGCCAAAATCTTCTCCTTCAGGCGCTGGAGGCGGGGATTCTCGATGGCGTCCAGCGAATAGTGATTAAGAATGGGGACCAAGGGCCTGTGGTCTGTGATGAGGTCGAAGTGCTGTAGGCCAATCAAGTAAAACTTTCACTTCGATAAGGCCCATACCACTGCCAGCAGCTCCAGCTCGATGGTAGTGTAGCGAGACTCAGCATCGGTGAGGAAGCGAGAGTCACACTGTACGAGCCGGTACTTTCCTCCACCGTGATCCTGGAGAAGGGCGTAACCAACCCCGTACAGGCGCGAGGCGTCTGTCTGGAGGACGGTGGGGAGCGCTGGGTCGAAAGTAGCGAGGATAGGTGGACTTGACAGGGCCTCCTTCACCTTATGAAAGGCGAGGTCGTGGTCAGGGGTCCACGTGAAAGTCCTCTTGGGGCTCATTAGGGGGCGGAGAGGCCCGGCAGCGGCGGAGACGTCAGGAGAAAATTCTGCCAGCTGGTTCACCAGGACCATGAAAGACCTGAGATCCGTAAGGTTGGCAGGTTATGCAAAGTCCGCTATGGAGCGAACTTTCTCCGGGTCTGCAGCAATGCCATCCATTGAGAGTCGGAAGCTGCAGAAGGACACTGCAGGTGCGGCCAAGACGAACTTCTCGGCATTCAGAGTGATGCCGTGCATCCTACTTACTGCGCCATGATGGTTACAAGTGTTCCCTGAAGAATGCAGTGATGAGTAGGGAAACACCGGGTGACACTGAAGTCCGTTTATTATGGATGAGAGAAACACAAGTGGTGACTAGCGTGTGCCATGCACGGCTCACACAGTCAGACTGAGACTGCCTTGCAATATGGCAGCCTCGGGGCAATGTTGCCACATAACACGTGCAGTGTTGCCACATAATAATATACATAGGTGCTACTCGGCACAGTTGCTTATATACAAGGTTGCTACTCGGCACAGTAGCTTAGATACATAACCTACAGTTAGAGAGGATTATGTCGGCTGTTGTAGCACTGGCATGTCTGATCAATGTAGGGAAATCTGGCCCGAGGTGCTGCAGTTTTCCCCTTCTGATGTTGTGATACAGTGCCACACGGACGTTGTTCTCATTACCGTGTCCGAGTATGGCGTGGCGCGCAATTAAGTCCCCTATGATGTATGTTGGATTTCTGTGGCGTAGCAACCGGTTGAGGTCTTGTTCCGGTAAGTACGGACGTCTGGGAGGTAGGTACATTGTGCATATGATAACAGGCCCCTTGACACCAACCGTAGGAGCATCGAGGCTACCATTATCCATGAACAACTACGTTGGACTGGCCATGTTACCCGCATTGACGACAGTAGACTGCCTAAGCAGCTACTTTACAGTCACCTAACGAATAGTAAACGTAACGCCGGCAAGCAATTAAAAAGGTTTAAGGATAGTTTTAAGACAAACCTGAAAAAGTGCCAAATCGACCCACTCACCTGGGAGTCGATTACTCCACATCGTAACGCTTGGAGAAGCACGACATGAGAAGGTGTCAATACTTTCGAGTTAGACCGACTTCAAACTTAGACAGACAAGCGCCAACGTCGGAAAGAAGCTGCCACCACCCCTTCTACAGTAGATGAAGCCCTCCACATGTGCAACGAATGTGGACGACACTGCAGGTCCCATATCGGTCTCTTTAGTCACCTCAAAACTCACTAACCTAGGTGACATCCCTAATAACTCATATCATTGTATCATAGCTGGATGATCATTATACTCGTTTCCGAGTGACAGCAAAGTAGTAGTAGTGAGTGTGCGTGTGTGTGTGTGTGTGTGTGTGCACAGGGTGGTGTAATGCATCTGGTGTCGCAGAATTATGTTAGTGTTAAGGTGCAGGCACTGCTTGCTTCCTCGCGGTATCAGCTACCGTCGCTGGCTAGCCCTCGTGGTGAACAGGGAAGCAACCTTCAAAAGCCTTCCCCTGCCAGTACCCCACCTCTTCACCATCACGACTGTTACTGCACTTCCTCCTGGCAACAAACGGTAACTGGGTGCCTCACGGCCCCAGGCTAGACTAGCAGAGGATCTCGGAGCAGCAGTGGGCCCCAGAGGGAGGGCGCATTGGCCAGCCGGCATTCAGACACACCCTGGCGCCTACCAACCACTGCTCCGATGCCTTGTGGATTAACCTTGGTAAGTATTAGACCATAGGAGTAAACCCAGAACGAAAAATCTGTGGTGAAACCCTGCATCAGGCAGACATACTTACAGAGCTCCAGTAAGACCCCCAATGGCGGAATAGGTGACCAACATGGGAACCCAACGACTACACCGACTGATGAAGGCAATGCAAGGTGGACAGGCTACTAAAGCGAATCCCAACAAACTGAGTTATCGGCAGTCTATTGCAAAACTCCCTCTCCCTAGTCGTTGGAGCTACCTGCACACTGGATCAGCAAAAGGGAGAATCAAGATATATGATTGCAGGCTCCGGTCCTGCTTCACCAAATAAATCAACTCACACGCAGTATTCATCCAAACCCCCTCAAAACACAAAAAGGTCTATGGTGACAGACTAATGACGACGGAGACAGGCAGAGATGACTGCCGGGAGTCTCTAGTCACAATCTCTAGCCAATCTGCTCACCCCACACGGGGATTGGACAGGAAAAGGTTTCCTAAACTTAGCTTGCCTAAAAAAACAACCTGACTGGACAGCCGTACCCAGTCGAAAACATAATCACAGATCAAAGCAAAAACAAAATATATAACATCTTATGGTCGCTGCATCGACTGTCAGGATCCTTCTGCATATTGGCACAATTGAGCGTCCTGAAAGAAGAACCACCCATGTGACAAAAGATCTTTCTAGGAATAACATAGACACAGCAGCTATTCACCATCCATCCTATATAGGTTAACTGAAATGCCTGTTGGGATCAACGAGCGCCTCATGATGCTCCGAGTCCATTGAATCACTCACGTTATGCCTTCTTCATCAGTTCATATGCCCTAACATTGGATGCAGAGGATGACATCAAGGAGGCCATTTATGCAGACCTTGACTTTGAAGATAAGGTTGTGCTCCTAGATGACTGATGCAGATCATCTGTTCATCAGATCCAAACTCTCCCTTCACGGCACCCCAAAAGGGCGAAAACAACAAGCCTCTAGAAATTGTTATAACACTAAGCGTCTGGAGGATCCAGCGGTAGCACATGCCTTTAGAGAGCAGCTCAAACATGGGTTGATAAACAACGCAACAAAAACAACCTAAATCAGAGTGCCGAATGGGTATCCTAAACTCTGTCATCACAAAAACCTGCAACGAGACACTCGGCCAAATAAAAAAAAAAACTCCAGGATTGGTTTGATGAAAATAATCAGGAAATCAACATACTCGTCGATGGTAAACGTACTGATTTTACCGACTGGCAAAACAACCCTCAGTCTCGGAAAAAAGTTTATACCTTTCTTCTTCACAATCTAAAGAATGAATGGTGGAAAAATAAAGCATGTCAAATGCCAAAATTTGCCTATCAACACATGATGTCTGAATTTCTCAGTTCCACTATATGAGTAGTATATGGCCAAATTATTTATGGCGCGGCCCCCCTCTGCTCATTCGAAGGTAACTCTCTAATTAAAGATGAAGAAGGTATCAGTTGGGGCTGGAAAGAGCACTACCATTCTCAAATGAGCAGAAACACCGATGTGGGTGTCCTGTTACCTAGCAAGTCCCTCAGCACCCAGATATGACCCACCTCAGCTATGCTTCATCCCCGGGTGAGGTAGCTACTGCCATCAACCATATGAAAAATAAAAAAGCCACAGGGTCTGATGAAATCTTAGCCGAGGTGTATAAAGCATGAAGACCTCTGCCTACCAGCCATCTCCACTCTCTCCTAGAGCATATAAGGGAGGAGGAAATCCCCCAAGATCTTAAGGACGTTTCCATCTTCAATATTTATAAGAATAGGGGAGATCGGTCAGACTGTGGCAACTACAGTGGGATCTCTCTGCTGCCCCGTAGCTGGCAAGATTATCACCCGAGTCTGCCTAAACAGGCTTCTTCTTGAGGCAGAAGACTTCCTCACAGAATATTATTTTGGCCTTAGATCATCATATGGAACCACTGACATGATCTTTGCTATCCGCCAGATACAGGAAAAGAGCAGAGAACAGTGTCTTGACTAGTACATGGCCTTTATCGACCATGTTAAGTCCTTCGACTCGGTCAAAATTCATCGCAATTGTGAGGCAACTCTACGATGGCCACTGCCAAACTAGCTTGCTGGGTGGACATGCAGTGCCGGATGAAGAGAATTTTCAACAAAACACAACTCCAGGCAGGAACAAAGGTGTCGGCTGCTTCCATCACTGAATTTCAGTATGCAGACGACCTCACCCTCGTCCCTCACACTGACCGCGATCTACCGAAGACCCTGAATGTTGACGCAGATGTGTATGTACACTTCAACCTTGAGGTTAATGTACAATAGCTAAAACAACTATCTGCGCATACTTTGTGGGAAACAATGTGAGACCATGGACGATAAATTTTGGTATATGAGGGCTGTCACTAGTCACATGTAAGATTTTGGAGCTTATCGACCAACACCTGCACAGATAGTTGTTTTAGCTACTTTTCTCAAGACTCAGATTCTGTTTCAGCCTGTCCCTGGTTCAACCACACCTCCACCATCGATCCAGGTTAACGGTACTACCCTCTCTATTGTTACCCTCTTTCAGTATCTTGGCTCCAACTTGTCCACCACCACGAACATTAATGAAAAGAGTCAACATTGGATCACATGTGGATCTTAAGCCTTTGGCAGACTCCGTACCAGTGTCTTCAGCTGTAGGGAGCTGAAATTATTTACAAAGTTGCACGTATATGGAGCAGTGGTCTTCCCTATACTGCTGTATGACAGCGAAACCTGGGTTACATACAGGAGTCACTTCATGGCACTTGAAAGCTTTCACCAATGTAGTCTACGTTCCATCCTTCGAGATCGCTGGGAAAACAGGAGAACAAATGGTCACACCAAATGTAGGAGCATCGAAGCTACCATTATCCACGAACAACTACATACATTGGACTGGTCATGTTACCCGCATGGATAACAGTAGAATGTGAATGGCACAGTAAATGTAACACTGGTGGGCAACGAAAAAGGTATCAGGATAGTCTTTCGATAAACCTGAAAAAGTGCCAAAGCGCCCCCTCACCTGGGGAACAATCACTATGCACTGCAACGCTTGGAGGAGTACCAGACGAGGAGTTGTCAATACTTTCGAGTTAGTCCAACTGCATGCCGAGGTAGACAAGCGCCAGCGTTGGAAAGACGCTGCCGCCTTCCCTCCCGCACTAGATGTAGGCCTCCACACGTGCAACATCTGTGGACGGCCCTGCCGGTCCCGTATTGGCCTCTCTACTCATCTCAGAGCTCACCAACGAAGGTGACATCTTTAATAACTCATATCATTGTAACATTGCTGGATGGTCGTCATACTCGATTCTGAGTGACAGCAAAGTAGTAGTAATGTTGCATGAAATCTAAGTAGTTATGGATTTAACGTACTCCCTAATATGTTAAGGAATTTGATGTAATCAGAAATTGTTAAGGAATTTCACGTAATCTCAAAATTGGTCATGAGTTTCATATAATTCCTAAAATGTTCAGGAATTTCAAGTAATTCTATAATTTTAAGAAATTTCCTGTAATCGCTACGACTTTCAACTAATCTAACCTAACATGGTTTATGGTTAGGTTAGGTTTGCTGACGATTTTTTTATTTAAATTTTATTTTTTATCTTTACGAGATTATCCCACCAGAGCACAGGTCAATGACTCACATCAGGGCCTGGGGTGCGAAAATATAATACAGTAATAATAATAAAACTAATAATAGTAATAATAGATCAATAGTGTGAAATAATATTTATATAAATATATATATGTATATATATATATATATATATATATATATATATATATATATATATATATATATATATATATATATATATATATATATATATATATCATGTAGATCTACAATGAAAACGTGGATAAGATAAATCTTGATAAAATTACACGGGAAAAGGGAAACAACGGAGCACCTTAGCTTTCGTCTTTATTCAAGACATCTTCAGAGGCTGATAACCACAAGGTAAAAGAAAACACGAAGTTCCCAAACGCTTTCGTGTAATTCACATCTTCAGGGGTGAGAACAAACTAAGTAGAAATGCAGAACAATTGAGACCCTGCACTTATGTGTAAATGAGGCAGAAAGTCAGATCAGCAACCTGGGACTTGGTCACAATTTTTGTGGTGCCATTTGGCAGCAGGGTCTACGATTAGACAACACATTTTACATCGATTCCAAGAAAATCCTGACCATTTTAGGGATTACGTTAAATCGCTAGTTAAACACAATTCCTGCAACATATATATGAACACCTATCTATCTATTTTTATGGACAAATGCTTTTAGGTTTTGAAATACGGTTAAAGCACCAAACCATCATCTATACTAGTACCCCGTCTAATATCATAGGTGTCAAGGTAAACAAGTCATCAGCCATACTATGTAAATACCTGCTTGGAAAACTATACCAGGCGTTGGTCAGGGATATATGAGTATGTCACTGAAGGTCATGACGAATAGGTCAATATTTTATAACCCACATGTACTGAAGGGATATACAGGTGTAGTGATAAAAGGGTTAGAGTTCATATTAGCCATGGGTGGGTAGAGGAGGTATATACAGTAGAGCTTTGTTAATTATGCCGTGGTCAACACCATAGATCATACATTATTTTTCTCTTTGTGTATGTTTACCTATTTATTTATCTTTATTTACCTGTCTACTTAAGGCTTTATCAAAGCATTTACCTGCCTCAGGTTTTCTATTTTTTTATCTATCTATATCTGTGTTTGTCTGCTTTTATAACTGTCTTTGTTTATAAAAGTTTATCTATCTATTTGACTATTTATCTGTGTATATTTATTTATATGTGTATAAATCTACCTACATTTCCATTTATCTATATATTTATCATTCCTCATTTCATTCATTCACCTGTCTTCCGCTCCCATAGGTCGGTGTAAGACACACTGCTTAGTGATCGTCAACTGCACCGCTGTGTCTGCCCAGGTGGTAAAGCCAGGGGTCATATCCTGTGCTCTCACCTCACATCAGGATCCTGAGAAGTACTTGGTCTCCTCAGACAAGGGCGCTGTATTCGTCCGCTCGAGTAAGTAATGCAGGTTGAGGTTAAAGTTAGCGTTAGGTTAAGCTATCGTTAGCTTTAGATTATTGTTAGGTCAATGTTAGGGTTGTAGTCAAGAACAATATTTTTGAAGCACATAAAACGAAGACCTAGTGAACGGCGCTTAATAACCCTTTAAGTACCTAAAACTAAAGCCTAGTGAACGGCGTTTAATAACCCTTTAAGTACGTAAAACGAGGACCTAGTGAGCGGTGTCTCTTGAAGTACATAAAATTAAGACCTGAAGAACGGCGCTTAATAACCCTTTAAATACCTAAAACAATGACCTAGTGAATGGTGCTTAATATCCCTGACAGATGAAGCACAGTATGTTGTTTACTAAATTCAAGTCTTTACAGGTACGACCACGACCACCTGGGACCCAGTTACTGCAACTACGGCACCGAATACGGGAGGAGAAATGACAACAATCCCAATGACCAATTCAAAGGTAGCAACAACAGGAAGTGGCAATATGACTAGTACAACAACGGGAACAACTGTAGCAAGGAGTGGCGATGAAATAGGATCAACAACAACTACAGCAGCATCGTCACCAACAAACACAACACCACCGCCAACAGGCACAACGGCCAACACAAGAGCTACAACAAATACAGTACAAACATTAACTAGCACATCCTCTGTTGCCTCTACAGCCGGACCTACAACCTCTACAGCCGGACCTACAACCTCTACAGCCGGACCTGCAACCTCTATAGCGCCACCTACAACTTTTACAACAGTACCTACAACCTCTACAGCCGCACCTACAACCTCAACAGCCGCACCTACAACCTCTACAGCCGCACCTACAACCTTTACAACCGGACTTACAGCCTCTAGAGTCGAACCTAAAACCTCTGTAACCTCTACAGTCGTACTTACAACGTCTACAGCTGCACCTTCAACCACTACAGCCGTTCCTACAGCCTCTACAGCCTCACCTACAACATCGACAACTACACGTACACCCTCAACAGCCACACCTACAACCACCACAACCGCACCTGCTCTTAAAACTACAATACCGACTACCGCAACCTCTATAGCCGCGCTAAAAAACAAAAAATCCCCCGAAAATCAGGTGGCATGATATAATTGCCAAAAACCCTGTCAACTGTGACAACAACAACAGTAACACAACTACACCTAAAATATTCTGTGATTTTTCTTTTCATATATTCATTTATTTATATTCCATTTTTTTTTTTTTTTTTTTTTAGGTTAAGGTAGGGAATGGAAGGAAGGCATGCTGGGGCTCAAGGCACAGCCAGACATGAGGGATAGATATCTCACAACATATAGTCGTGGGGGGAAAGGTTGGAAAAGAAGTTTAATGAGTTAAACAGAGGGGAGCGACACCCCTTGTTATATACATTACAGAGTTTGTTGGCTAACTAAGCTAACCTAGGATTTAGGATGAGGTTGCACGATGGTTACTTTAGGAGACACTGACCAGTTAGATTTTAGAATTACATGTTTATTAAAATCTTATAATGTATTACGTTATGGACTCACTAGATTGTGACTTGTTAAATGTGATCTTATATCATCTAAGTTTTAATCTAAGGTGGATCGTTGTGGCGGACATAGATGGGTCGCGGGATGGGTTGTTGTAGTGCGGGCAGACTCCAGTGCCACCATGCGTGGGGTCGCCCTCCGTTGATGTCTTCCCCGAGTAGGTGGTCTGGGCTGTGAGCTTCGTCCAGGAGCTTGTCCCAAACCTTCTTCCCTAGGCGATGGAACCTGAAGTTGAGGGCCTCGGTTTTATTTCTTAGGTGGATGGTTTCCACTGTCTCCTGAACTAAGAAGACCTCTCAACAAAACCTCCTGCAGGACCCGAAACTGTGAAGACCGCCCTCTGTCTTGTGCCATTGTTTGGCCATCTTCCCGGACCGGACCACCCACGACTGATATCGTCAACAACAACTCACGAGCGTTTCCGGTTTATCGAGCATTAGCTTGCCCTCCCCACTGGTGGTGTGAGTGACCCACACTCCAGCTGGAGAGCAGTTATAGCGCGATATTCCCGGCGTGGTTTGAGCTCTTTTCCTTCTACTACTATTTTTCCTTTTTTCGCTCTGGCTTAGGGACCTGCACCCTCAAAAAGTGTATTCGTCCTGCGGTCCCCCCTGTAACTGTTCACCTCCCTCCCAGGAGATTGTGAACACGAAAGGGGGTTGGAGCAAAACCCATCCCAGCCGAGTCTTTCCAGGAAAACCGTGATCGTGCGGGTCCACCTGGAAAGAGGGTAGCAATCCTTATCCTTCCCCAATAGGCACACTTAGCTCAAGTCTATAAGTGAGCAGTCACATACACTAGGAAGTAGGCTTACCCAACGGGGCTCCGGGAGAGAAGCTCAGGAACCACTCTACGACCACCAGCCAGTGGGGAGTGCTGAAATTCCTCTGCTACTTACTCAACCGGAATAGGTAGGATAAAAAAAAAAAAAAAAAAAAACGGTTATGGAGCGCGTACGCCCTCCTAACCGCGATCCCCGCCTGAACCGCCAACCTGACGACCCGAACTACGACAGGCTCCGCACAGAGAAAGCGGACCAGTTACGCGCCTTCAATGAAGCCCTAAAAAGCAGGAACACTGCCACCACCTCCAACAACTCCACCACCACTGCTACCGCCACTGAGGATGACAACTGGACGAAGGTAGAAAATAAAAAACGCCGACGTGCTTCTTCGGGAAACGAATGCCGTCAAGCAGCCCAAAAGGCACCCATCACCACCACCAGCTCACCTCCAACGACACTGCCAAAATTCCGGATCACGAAAACGGACACCAAAACCACATATGCCGCCATCACAGAGATAGAAAAGCAAAATCCACTGGCCAAGTTCTCAGTGCGGCCCAACCTAAAGGGGGAGATGATTATTCACCCCAAAGACAAGGACTCCGCCACCACCCTCGACACTTACCTGCAAAACACCACCACCGTTGCATCAACCAAGCTAGACCCCGCCCAGAAACTGATGAAGTCGGTAGTCCTCCGGTACCCAAAGGAACTACCTCTCGAACCCCTGGAGAACCACCCGAAGATCTTAAAAGCCGAGAGATGCTCTCCCCTGTCCGACAAGACAGCCACCACAAAACAAGTGCTCATAACGCACTACGGTTCACCCCCCAGCACCATAGACCTCAAAACCTGAGGGGTCTACGAAGTGAGGCCCTTCGTCCCAGAGCCCCTGCGGTGCTTCAGATGCCAGAAATACGGGCACCATCAGACAAGGTGCACGTACAAGGAAATCTGCGCAGTCTGCGCACAGAAGCACGGCACACACTCCTGCCTCACCAAGCTGAAAAGTGGAGAAAAAATTCCCCCCAAGTGTGCCAACTACGGGGGCAAACACCACTCCTGGAACCCTGGATGCTCCGAGAGGACAAGGAGGGTCCAGGCAAACCGGTCAGCTGCAAGACCGGCTCCCACCGCCTGCACACCAGCCCCACCAGGTACCTTCGTGTGGGGAACCCAAAGGCCAAGACAACAAAGCCAACCTCCTCAGCCGGTCAACACCCAAAGTGCAGCCCAGTTTCCTGGCCTCACTAAAGCCACACCTCAGCCACCCAAGCAGCAGACAACGACAACCACGAAAAAGACAAAAGAAGCACACACCAAGGCACCAGAAGGAATGATACACGTATCAGACCTAGCCAAGGTACTGACAACCTTCGCGGAGGGCCTAGCCGGACTACTGGGCCACAAGATCCAACCCACACAGCTCCAAATACTCATGGGGAGCGTCCTCGGGCAAGTCGCCACAGCTCCAGCCACCTCAGTGGAGGAAGCCACGCCGGTCCTCACACGAGTGACAGCCGAGGTACACTCTACACCGAAGAAGGCCACCAGAGAACCCAAGATACCGACAGCTCCCAGAAAGAAATTGGTCGTTTCAACTCCCCTGAACCGAACCACGGCTCAGAAGGCAAAAACCACAGAACACGAAGATATGAACCTGATCCAGTTGGAATCGAACTTAGACATCTCCATCGAGGACCACCAGAAGTCCCCGATGAAACAGTGGTGGAAAACATCAGCACCCTGAACATCCTAACATGGAATGCTCAGGGCATCAAAAACAAGAAACACCTCCTACAAGAAGCAGCAGCCAAGGACAAGCTTGACATCATACTGCTACAAGAAACACTTCTACAAGAACACCACTGTTTCAAATTCAGTGGTTACAAGACATACAGGAGGCATTTCATGCAAGCGTCAACAAGAGGATGTATGATCCATGTCAAGTCAAGCATACCCTCCTCCGAGGTCACGCAGCAATTTCCATGTGGGGAAAACATCGAGACACAGGCTGTCAAAGTAACCCTCCAAGAACGGGAATTAACTGTTCACAACATCTACAAAAACCCAAGGGGCTCACTGGAGGTGACTCAATTATTTGCTTCGGCCGCTGACCACGCCACACTCATAGGAGGGGATTTCAACGCACATCATCCCTTCCTAAGCTCGGCAAGCCCCACAAATGAAGACGGCCTACACCTATACACCACCTTTCAAGATACACCCGAGATCTGCCTCCTGAACACCGGAGAGCCCACCCACACTAGGGGAGGAAGGCTAGATCTAACCTTCGTCTCCAGTGCACTACAGCCTTCGGCCTCCTGGCAGCTACACCCCACGCTGACCAGTGACCACTTCGCCACCCTAACAACGCTGAAGGTGAACAAACTCCCCACTCCACCCCCCCCCCCCGAGATGGAGATACAATACCCAAAAGGCAGACTGGGGACTCTTTAAGAAACACCTGGCTAAGTGGCGCGAAAAATCACAGCCGGCCGGCGCAGCACCCGTGGACGAGACAACCCTCCACCACCAATTGGTCGAGGCGTTTCACCAAGCGGCAGAAGAGGCTATCCCAAAAACAAAACCCACATCAAGACAGTACAATGATTACTGGTACTACTGTCCCAGGGTGAAAGAACTCAACCACAGAGCGAACATGGCCCGAAGAAACTACAGGAGACATCCCACGGAAACAAACAGACATCTCCTGCAAGTCATAGTTAAGGATACCAGGGAAGAGAAGGAAGAAATAAAAAACGTAAGCTGGCTCAAGTGGTGCTCCGAACTGAACGAGCACACCTCCCTTGGCAAAACGTGGGCCCAGATCCGAAGGGCATCTGGGAAGGCAACACCACCACCACCAACCCATCCCAACCCAGAAGAGGAAGCCGAGACTCTTGCAAAACTGTTCTCTGACCGAGTAGCAACGAAAAACCTCCCGAGACAGGCGGAGGAGACACAACGGCGTCTGCGACAGGTCAGACTGCAGATGATCGAAGAGGCCTGCAACAGTGAAGATGACACTGACAGACCTTTCAACCAGCAAGAACTCCAGAAGTCGCTAAAACGAAGCAAGGACACAGCACCAGGGGCCGACAGGATAACCTACTCCATGCTTTCTCATGCCGGTACAGCCGGACACGAGGCTCTGCTACAAGCCATCAATGCTTCGTGGACAGCACAAAGACTCCCACCGAAATGGAAGAAGGCAGATATACAGCCCATTCCGAAGCCCAGAGAACCAGACAAACCGAGGCCCATCTCCCTTTTCAGCTGCATAGCGAAGACGGGAGAAAGAATGGCTCTCAACCGACTCAAGTGGAAAGTAGGCAGCCCACACCCTCACATCTTTGCTTACACCGAGAACACCGGCACAGACAACAACATCGCCGAGATACTCAGCACAGTGGAACTACAAACCAGCTCTGGTGGTCTTCCTCGACCTGGAGAAGGCCTTCGAACTAGCAAATCCATTGGCCATTACAACTACGCTCGCTGAAAATGGCGTCAAAGGAAGGTTGCTGGGGTGGATCCAGAACTACCTCACACAGAGAGAAGCACGAGTACGCTTTCAGGGAACAACCTCAAGCTACAGGGTCCATGAAAACGGAACCCCACAAGGAGGCATCCTCAGTCCAATGCTGTTCAATGTCCTGATGGAAAATCTAGTCAAACTTCCTTTCAGACAAACAGCCAAGCTCCTATGCTATGCAGACGACTTACAGCTTATAGTAAGAGGATCAAACAGACTAGCCAACACGCAACACGCACTCCAACTTATAGAAGAAGAGTGCAACAGACTTGGACTCAAGATAAATCCAGCCAAGTCGAAAGCGATGGCCATCTGCACAGACACACCAGACAAGACGCTCTCCATACAAAACACGCCGGTAGTCTGGACCAACACCCACCAGTGTCTTGGAATCTGGTTTGACCAGAAACTCACCTTCAAGCCGCAACTCGAGTATCTCAGGCACAGGACGAAGAGCAGACACAATATAATGAGGTCGCTCACCAGCACAACCGCAGGAGCAAACCTTCATGTGCTCAAAGCCTACTACACGGCCGCCATCAGATCGCTGGTAGATTACAGTGCTCCAGCACTCATTGGACTGAGAGAAGCCCAAATAGCCAAGCTAGAAGTAATCCAAAATAATGCTCTCAGGACCATGCTCGGAGCACCCATGTGGACCAGAATTTGCAATCTGCAAATGGAAACCGAACTACCACCCCTGGCAGTACGAGTCATGCAGGTGACAGCCGGTCTCCTCGCCAAAATCTGTAGATCAGATAAGCCCACAGTTGCCAAAATTCGAATCAGTGCCTCCCTCCACCTCGACCACAGAGTGCGAGGGGCCACCTGGTCGCACGAGGCAAGCGAGGTCATCCGACACCTGCAAGCAGAAACACTCGTCAAGAACAACCAAGACACACTAGACAATGGTTACGTTGTTCCTCCACCATGGAGCCCTCCACCAGCCACATTTAAAATTACCGACCTAGGCGATAGTAAAGCCAACCTCCAGAAGGAGGACCTCAAAAAAATAACTCTCGAAGCCATAGCCACCGAGACACCGGCTGATGCAGCATCATACTTCACAGACGGCTCGGTGGACCCAAAACATCATAGATCCGGAGCGGCCTTCTACACCCAAGGTCAGACTCTCCGATGGAGACTTTCCAATGACTGCTCCACCCTACAAACAGAGCTGGTAGCAATCTCAAAGGCCCTACAACACGCTGCAACACAACACAACAAGTCCATCATAATTCACACGGACTCGAAATCGGCCATGCAGGCGCTGCAACACAGTCAACCAAGAGACAACGTCCACATCATTACCTCGATCCTCGCACAGCTACAGGAACTCCAAAGCCAAAACCGCCCAGTCGTCTTACACTGGATTCCCAGTCATGTGGGGATCGGAGGAAACGACGTGGCAGACGAAGCAGCCAAGGCAGCTACACGTTCTAGTAGCGTACACATCCAAGTTCCAGCAAGCGTGCAACAGATCAAGAATCACCTCAGAAAGACTAGCAAGCTCCACATCAAAAAGAGCTTCCTTCATGCATTCAACGCTGGCTCCCAATCAGCCAAATGGTACCTGGCGGCTACAAAAGGGGAACCACCTTTCGCTGACAAGAAAACTCCAAGACAAACCCAAGTCAGCCTTCATCGACTACGACTAGGGTACAAGTGCTCCTGGCAGATGATCGGAAATGACGTCATGGAATGCACCTACTGTCAGGAGCCAGCAGCCAACCCACTTGAACACTATCTCCTCGACTGCGAAGTCACACAAAGCCTCCGAAACAGAACTCAAATCTCCCAAGAAACACACGCAACACTAGCGGCCACTCTAACCCGAAAGGCTCATACACACCACATTCACCACCTACTCCGGGTCATCACACGATACCCACCACCCAGATAGCTTAGAAAGTATCCTCTCCCAGCAAGTGCTGACCCAAGTTCGGGGGGCGCGCCACTCCGAAACTGACCACGTCCAAGAGTGGGGGTTGGTGGTAAGCGTCCACTGATCGGGGGTCCGCTCACACTTGCAACCTGAAGTATCCTTCCAATCTGCAGGTGGGACCACCTCCAATCCCAATCCGGTCTGGCTGCTCCTGGAGCTCCAGCCGGAACCACCAAACGGGCCGCCTATAGGCAAAGGCCCGTGTCGGACTACGGTCCGACAATCTCAACAACAACAACAGGGTGGCGCTTGGCTACTGGCTGACCTCAGACTCTTGTTTTGGAAGATCTGCAGTTGTTGTAGTCTGTTCTTCCCGAGCGTGACGAATGGTACGTGTGGGTACTCCAACACAAGCCTCACTAGCGTCTTGTACAGGTGGACTTGTATCTTCTCAGGCATCAGTTTAAGAAGTTTTAATTTGGCGACGGCGACTTTAGCTTTCTTTAGTCTGTCCTTCACGTGAGAAATCATGCCAGTCCGAGAGATGATGAGGCCGAGCAACTGCCTTGTTTAGAGTACTCAATCTCTTCGTCGTCGATCATCAATGGCGCCGGCTTGAATTTGGCTATAGGTATGACCTTGAATTTGGTTTTTCTGTTTTTATTTTCCATTTACTTTCATACTCCGAGATATTCTCTATTGCCAGAGCAGTAAGTCGCTGAACTAGCCCTTTAACCGTTGATTCTTGATGAGTTAATGGCGCTGGAACATGTAAACGTATTATAATAAAAAATAATAATTAACGGTTTATTGAAAAAGTTCTGCAGTCGGAAGGCTGAAAATGTACATTGAATATAAATGACTTATTACATACATTGGTGGTTTAACAAAATCCTTCATTATAGAAAGGTAAAGGAACATATAGTGAACATACAGAATAATGTAGGTGTTGAACAGCAAACACATAGTGTAATAACTCCCTCCCAGATGATGCTAGGAGGGACCTCACGTGGTGTAGTAGTTCCCTCACAGATGGTGTTATGGAGGACTTGACATGGTGTAGTAACTCCCTCACAGATGGTGTTATGAGGGACCTCACGTGGTGTGGTAATTCCCTCACAAATGGTGCTATGAGGGACCTCACGTGGTGTAGTAATTCCCTCACAGATGGTGTTATGAGGGACCTTACGTGGTTTAGTAATTCCCTCACAGGTGGTGTTATAAGGGGCCTGACGTGGTGTAGTAATTCCCTCATAGATGGCGTTAAAAGGGGCCTCACATTGTGTAGTAACTCCCTCACAGATGGTGTTATGAGGGGCCTGACGTGGTGTAGTAATTACTTCACAGATGGTGTTATCAGGGACCTCACGTGGTGTAGTAATTCCCTCACAGATGGTGCTATGAGGTACTTGACGTGGTGTGGTAATTCCCTCACAGATGGTGTTATATGAGTGAGGTCTGGTCCCAGGCCTTCCTGTCGTAGACGGATTAACACATCACTGGTTGTTGTTGGGTCTCACGGGCAGTTATCACTGGGTACCTGGGATCTCAGTGTGTGAAGTTTAACTTGGGTATGACTCGGCTGTTACTGTTGAGTTGTTCTCACTGACTTAAGCACTGTTCACCACTGTTCACCTCTGTTCAACACTGGTTCCACTCCTTTCCTAAGCGAAATTGTAACTTCTGGCGAGAACTTCTTGATATTCCTGTGGGAAGGAGGGTTCAGGGGAGGGAGTTGGTTTGGGCCAACTTAGCAGTTGAACCTGACTGCTCCCAGAGGAGCGTCAGGTACGTCTTGACCCTTCGGTGGTCAAGGATGTAGTGTATATCACCGTAACTTTATCACTGTAGCTATGAGTATTAAAATGAGGACGGAGTCTATATTAAATTGCTCTTCTAAATACGTCTTGCTTGTGTGAGAGAGTGAGTAAGAATGCTCAAGCAGCCGGCTTCTATATGCTGACCTAACACTCTTAGGGTCGCACCTCAAGGAACTTACCCATCACCTGATGTGACAATGTCACCTCATATTCAGTGGAAAGTTACAGGGGGTGATATGATTATATAAACCCAATGTACTGCCCTGACATTTATATAAGAACTAAGGGGCTAATACATCGCTCGGTCATCACCTTCCAAGCTTCCACGAGGAATTAACTAGTCTCGTAAAATATATCCTATTCATAAACCTCACCTTGTTACAAACAAATGTGTTGACACTAAGCTGGGGACTCTGGAACCATAGGTTCATTAAATACTGAGGTCCTAGACGGGAAAGTATATTATGTACAATGGTCAACTTGGGAGATACTGACTTATAATAACAAAACAAAAATATCATTGCCAGAATTAACACAATAGTGAGTATAGTTAAACTTGGTATTGCAAAACCCCATGCAAAATAAAATGGCAAATGATCTTCTAAATTAGCAAACTTTGACTCTTTCAGGTAAGAAATAACTTTCAATTTTTCTGAGACAATATTTAGTATACTAATAGTTAAATTAAGGACTTGAAACAGTGGAATTAAATCTGAAGTAAGATTTAAATTCAATGCAAAATGCTGATGAGAAGGCAAGGTCTTCAACGAACTGCAAGTTATTTCATAGTAATCCGGAGCCTTATAATAACATTTCACAACTAACTGTTTACCACCATCTTGGCACTTTAAAATGACATTAGTTTCATGAGGAAAGAAAAAAATATTGCACATTATGCAGATGCACATGAAACACAGTTTTCCTAGCAATCGGCCTATAACTACATTGTGGTAGCGCTGTGCATACGTTAGTTCGTATGACAGGCAATTCACATATCCCTTCTGCAGCAGGAATAAACGCGAATACATAGGCTGGACATACGTGTAAATGTAAATATGACGATTTACACCGTGATAATACCCTAGGATTATCCAATGCTAGCAAGGTATATTCTTCATCAATTAGCAGAAATTCTTTTGGTCTATCCAGAGTATACAGTGTGGCATTAAAATATAAAGCGAAGGGTTCCAAATGCCATAGATTAAATTTATGTTGCCCTAGCATAGGCATGTGGATAAGAATTGCATTGTGCGTGAGAGTTGACTCCAACAGAGGGTAATAATATTCTACTTCATGATCTGGGAAAATTGGAGTTAAATGATAAATCAACTTGGCTCTTTGTAATGCTTCAAGAAGGGTTCTTCATAGGCACAAGCTTTGCATCCACTCATCCTAACCCTGCATCCACGATGCTTGCGATTCGTTCATTTTTGTTTAGTAATTATATCTTGAACAGAACTGTCTGCAGCATGCAAATACTTAGATAAATAAAGGAGCCACTCCAACGTAGGGACTGAATTTATTAACTTATAAACAACCTTTGATAAATGGTTAGATTCAGAAATAATCGCATTATCTTTTGATTCTAGTGCACTAATTGCATGAATAGATTGAGTAATAACACGATTTTGTTTAGAAACAGCCTGATCGACAATGTTCATGCTGTCTCCCAGTTTAGCTACATCCTCGGCAGTCGCTGTGCCAAATAGAGTACTTTTTATAAGACCAACAAAATTAAACAATCCTCGCTTTCTTCGCGTTATGGAACGCACTTTCTTTGCAAGATCATTCTGAGACGCTGGAATAGTGTTTCCGATAGCGACGAGAATCTTGTGAAGGGTTCTGAGACGAAGTAGCTGAAGCTTAACAGTTTGTGAAACCATTGCCGAAGTGTTTGTAGTCGTACGGAGATCATCAAGGACTGTCAAAGCTCTCTGTAGTTGAGCATCAATGGGTTCCATCTGGCGTAGAAGCTTGAGCAGTCCGTGCAATTCATAATTTATATTCACCACGTCTTCAACAATGAGAACGCGTCCAAGGGGTGCATATCCGTCAACACAAAGATACCACAAAGCAGTAGGAGCAGCACAATGATGATCCAAGCCATTCTGTAAAAGTGTCAATGTATTCTAATATTTGTTTGCAGAACGAAGTATCAAACGATAATCATTAGGTGCACTTTGTTTGTGTACTGTTTGAAAAGATATGTCCATGACATCACTACCATTTGTCTGAAAAGATGTGCCTATGACATCATTAGCATTTTTGGGTAATAAATCTTTATGCGGTTTGTGCATTAGGCATCCAAATTTTAAACTTGTTGCCCGCTTCTTTGGCGATAATCCTGAATGGACCAGAAAATTTGGCTGAAAGCTTAGAGTGCTTTTCAGGTTCTCTCACCATAACAGCATCGCCTATTTCTAATATAAGAACATAAGAACATAAGAAAATAAGGAGTCTGCAATAGGCCGGTTGGCCTGTGCTTGGCAGCTCCTGTCAAGAGTTACAACTATTCTCTATCATCCATGAATCTATCTAGCCTCCTTTTATAACTTTCCAGCGTTGCAGCACTTACTATAAAGTTGCTAAGCTTGTTCCACTCGTCCACCACCCTATTTGTGAACCAGTTCCTTCCTATCTCCCTCTTAAACCTAAACTTATCCAACTTAAATCCGTTGCTACGAGTCCAATCCTGTTCGGTTAATAAAAGAACTTTATCTATATCCCCTTTATTGATTCCTTTCACCCACTTAAGTACTTCTATCATATCTTCCCGCATTCTTCGTCTTTCTAGGGAATGCAAGTTTAGTTTCTTTAACCTATCTTGATATGGAAGGTTTCTAAGTCCCGGAATCATTTTTGTCATTCTTCGCTGCACCGACTCCAGTGAATTGATATCCATTCTATAATATGGGCACCAGAACTGAACCATATAATCGAGGTGCGGCCTGACTAGCGCAAGATATAGTTGCAATAAGACCTCTGCACTCCTATTACATACACTTCTAGATATAAAACCTAGTACTCTGTTTGCCTTATTTCGAACATTAACGTACTGTTTTCTAGGCCGTAGGTCCGGGCTTACAAGTACCCCTAAGTCTCTTTCACAAGTCGACTTTCCTAGGTTGATGATGTTAAGGCTGTATACATTGACAATATTTGTTCTTCCAATATTAAGCACGCTGCACTTGCTGATGTTGAATTTAATTTGCCATTTTTCTGACCCCTCCTGCAGTTTATTTAAATCCTCCTGTAGTGCACTTGCATCCTGCCCTGAATTAATCTGCCGCCCTATTTTGGTGTCATCCGCAAACTTGCTTATGTCACTGCTGATACCAGTATTTAGATCGTTTATGTAGATTATGAACAAGAGTGGGCCTAGTACTGACCCCTGGGGAACCCCACTGGTTACACAGCCCCACTCAGATTTAACACCATCTAAGCTGACCCTCTGCGTTCTATCGGTGAGCCATGATTTTATCCAATTTAAAACTTTCCCCTCGATACCATGAGCCTTAACTTTTCTCAGAATCCTCTGATGCGGTACTCTGTCAAATGATTTGCTAAATTCTAAGTAAATAACATCGTTATTTTGGCCATTTTCTACTACATCGAAGACTCCTAAAAAAACGTCAGCAGATTTGTTAGATAAGATTTTCCCTTTGTAAACAAAGGTTGAGAGTCGTAGATTAATTTGCTTTTCTCTAAATGCGATCGGATGCTATTTGCTATAATTGATTCAAGAAATTTCCCCACTACTGACGTCAAACTAATCGGCCGGTAATTTGACGCTGATGTTCAGTCTCCCTCTTTGAATATGGGCTTAGCTTGTTTACGTTGCTAAAAAATCATTTCAGAGCGTGACGCTGCTAAATGTTTCCATACTTGGCCAAGAATATCTGCAAAAACGCTGATCTGTTTTGTCGCGAAATCCTCCATATTATAGGCAGGGCATGGCTTGTCCGTAAGCACGTCGTAAGGCAGACGTTTGTCTATGCCATAAACAATATAGTAGGGTGATTTGCCGGTAGAGCTATTAATCGACGCATTAATAGATGCTGCAACTTGCGGTAACCAATCCTCCCATGTGTATTGCATATCACAGTACTCTAGGCTGGTTGCAAAGTTCGTATGGACGGATTGTACTGTAACTCGTACTCGATGTCGCTGTCATTAGTTTTTACTGAGTTACTTGCTGAGTTATTTTTGCCCCAAAAATAGGAAGGCATTGGCTTAACTGTTTAACCTTCCTTGATTATTGTCTTCACAGAATCCCACAATAACATTAGCTTAACTTATTTAGGTAAGTTCTTTTTCAAGGCTAATATATGATTCAATATCAATTAAAATTCTTATCGAATTTACATTATGCAGCCCATAGCGTTCGTACCTTAAATATCAGTCAATTAAATTCCCAACCTTGCTCATTTCAGCACCCCCTATCATATATTTTACCTTACATCAAAAATGCATTCGGCTAAATCCTTTTATAATTCCCCTACCGCCTTCCAACCTACCTGATATGGAAAATCAAATACAAAATAAAAATCAGTATTTTCATATATAAACTTTTTTTTATTTCTATAGTTTCTTTTATTCAAATTTGTTACCATTATGCCATGTATTTTAAACATGAAAATTAAATGAATTTTATTTGAACAGAAAACACCCTGCATGAAAAATAATATAAGTATAGCTGTGCAACATTCTTAAGGCAAATAGAAAAAAAGGTTTTATTTTAACAGAAAACACCTGTGCTTCGGTGACTACCTTGAGCTTGACGAGACTGCATAACAGCACTTTTGCCTTATATAAATACATGCCAATGAATAACACCAAGTTAATCATCAAATTATTCACCAAGTAATTCACCATGTTATTTACGACTAGATCACTGAGGTTGCATATATCACAGGGGTTGAGCCAGGTTTAGCTGATTCAGCAAACACAGCTCGCTCCGCTACCACTCTCACGCCCCAGAGAGGAGCAGTTCACTATTTACCACAAGACAGGGAAGTTCACACTTATCAAACGTGTTATATCTTAGTGATATTTACAACACTTCCCTGGAGAGAATTCACAATTTATTCTCTCAGATTATATATGTGTATATAGCTGCTTTCAGCAATAAAACAGAAAATGCCAAGTAGTGTTTATATCAATCCTTGCCACTTCAGAGTTCCAGAACTTAATTAAAACAATTTATGTGATACCAAAACAGATTTACCACTTGGTGGCAAATTAATTATTATTGATGATCCTGTAGTGGATTTCTCCCTTACAAACGCTGTTTGTCGCTGAGTAGCCGACCCCACCTATTCCCCAGTGTATGCCTCGTGGTCTAGGTCAACCAGTGCCGCCATACATCACGGAGCGGGGGTCAACTACTAAGCCACGCCTACCCCCTGCTATTTAAGACCTGACCTCGTGGTGACCTGTCTCTTTCTACCTCCACCAACCAGCTAGTAACACCTCCTCCTCCTCCTCCGCCGCTGCCTGCGGCCCTCGCTCCCGCCGGCGAGCATGGCGACCCACAAGCTGTCCTTCTCTGAGCATCCTCATCTACCAGCTCTCTCTACATCACGCTTGTAACCTTGTAGCCATGCTGCACCACGCTGCATTGTAAATCCAATACAACATGTATATAGAGAGCACATTGTGAGTTTCCTTTCTCCATCCCATCCTGAGTGTGAACCAAACATCCAAAACCCCACAATCCAAGTGACACAAGTGACACTAAGTGAATCATCATCAAACGAAGCATTTTCAAGGAAAATAAGTGGACAGCGGTTATAAATACTTGCAAAATGTGTACACAGAAATCCATTGGTAACAAAGGCAATATGAAGACTTGCGGACATAGCAGCCAAACCCCTAGCACCAGCTCACAGCTCATGGTGACTGGAGTAGAGCCGACATCAACTGAGTCTACCCGAGTGTTGTCTTAGTGTCCCCAGAGCGCACCCAACCTTCATAGCGAGCGGAGGTGCTGCGCGCCGCGCCGCTCCCGGCTCATGTTCAAATTGTTCAAATTGTTGACCATTACGACTGTCGGCCTTGTTTTTCACGTTGGGTTCGCTCTGGCTGCTTTATCTTGTAGTTGTACATGGATATTATTATTCTTGTACACTGCGCTTCTTCCCTATCCTATCCTTTCGCCTAGAGTCCCTGGTGCTTGGTAACGACGCCCTGCGGGCAGAGCCACAAGGGGGGGGGGGGGGTTCCTCAGAGGGCTGCTGAGTCGAGACAGTAAGGGTGCTTCATAACCTGTCACTGTTAGGTGTTAGGGCTTGGCTAGGCCCCCGTCAGGGGATTGTCTGTTCACCCTACCCCTAGACCCGTCTTTACTCGCCCAGCAAGCGGACAGAAGGAGAGGCATCCATGGGGTTTAGCTGAGGTGGAAAGATTAGGTAGGATTTTTACTGTATGTTTCTTACTGACCATGGCCAAAGTGAGCGTGAAGATCTCCGGAACCTCAACCCAGGGGTCTCGGATAGGGCTAAAAAGGATATTGAGCGACCTAAGAGTGAGAATAAATAGACCTGTGGATCTGAGAGATGGTTACATCATCCTCACAGAAACAGATGAAGATGCTGATAAACTACTTAAGTCTAGTTCCATGGACAAAATGAAAACTAACGGTTACGAGGTCATTGTCCCACGGGAATATGGCGCCAAGCTCACCCTTGTATGTAAGAAGTTAGACAAAAATGTAGTGGAAAATAACGCAGAAGAAATAAGAGATGAAATCGAAAAACAAAACAATGTCAAGGTTGTGGAGGTGTATCCTATGTATTCCCATAATATAATCAAGATTCGCTTTGCAAACACAACGGATGCAAAAAGAATGAAGGAGAAGGGGCTCTATGCATATGGCACTTCCATCTCATCACACCAAATAGAATATGAAAAGTATACGCCCATCCAACAATGTATGAAGTGCTATAAATACAATGACCATATAACCAAGAACTGCCCCCTGCAAGGGGTCATATGCTCTGAGTGTTCATCTGATCAGCACTTCTACAAAGACTGCCGTAGCACCATAAAAAAGTGTGTCGTCTGCGGGGGTGGCCACAGGACCTTCTCTGCCACTTGCCTGGTCAAGAAACAGGTAACTCAAGAAACAGAGAAGAAACTGACCGAAATAACCAAACAAAAAGAAACCAGGAAAATTTCTAACACCATAGAAAGGACCACTCAGTCGACGATCATGGCTTACAGCCAAACCCTAAAAGACGCTCTTAAAGAAACTCAAGCAGACTCCCAAAAGCTCAACAATGTCAGCGAGACCATGGAAGTCCTGCAATCAGAGATAAGAACCACCAAGGACTCAATAAAACAGGAAGTTACTGAATCACTGGGCGCCATGAGGGACGCAGTGGCCGAGAGCATCAGGAGCGTCTCCTCTCCACAGCTGGACGAGTCCAAAGCCACCACTATATACTTGTCTTACCTGCATGCCCATCACATGAACATGGTTCATCCAGGTTCATTCTCGAAACACCTCAACGAGACACTAACCATGAACAACATTGCACCTGTTGAAATAAGCGACAAAGTCCCTTCAAAAGGAATCCTGAAGGCAGCAACCCACTCAACGACTTATCGACGACCTCAACCCACGCCAGAAATAGAGACTTAGGCAAAAGTCAGTATAACCATGGCCCCGACGTGGCCAGTCAGTCACCCTGGGATCACAGCTCCAACGACACCATAAATATCCGTGACCCCAAGACATGTACTCCCAGCGACGACAGTGACCATTGGAATGCAACCACGGTCAATGGTTGAGACCAGATGATGGCGACATACTCCACAGAGGAACAAGACCCTGCAGCGTCAGCAGATTACTTAGACACGCAGGCCCAGGACCTGAACACCTTCCTGTACACGGGTGATGAGAAGCGCGAGGGCCCGCCATTAACTGACAAGCAGATGTCGGAAGGTTCTGCTCAAAAGTTCCGTCCCCCTAGAAATGGCAGAAGCCGAGCAAACACTTCAAGAGACGCTCCAAGCTACAGTTTCCGAAATGGCAGTCGTTAGCAGGATGAAAATTATCCAACATAATGTCCTATACTGGTCCCTTAATAGACGTAACGAACTGTCTAACTTATACTATTAATTAGACCCAGACATCATTCTGTTTAACAGTACTGGCATAAAGGACGAAAGTAAGCTGAAAATTTTGGGCTACACCGATGGTGTCGCTGTGGCCATCAGGTCACGGCTGAGTCACAGAGTGTTGCCAGACTTCGAAGATTCAGTTCATGGAGTGCAGGTGGAGACAGCTACGAGACCTGTTATCATATGCACAATGTACCTACCTCCCAGACGTCCTTGCTTACCAGAACAAGACCTCAACCAGTTGCTACGCCACAGAAATCCAACATACATCATAGAGGACGTAAATGCGCGCCACACCATACTCGGACACGGTAATGAGAACAACGTCGGTGTGGCGCTGTATGACAACATGAGAAGGGGAAAACTGCAACACCTTGGGCAAGATTTCCCGACATTGATCAGACGTGCCAGTGTCACAACACCTGACATAATCCTCTCTAACAACGAGGTCGTCCTGAACAGGCGCGTTACCGCCGGACCCATCAGTGCCAGCGATCACCTGCCAGTCGTCGTGACGTTCTCATCCAATCCCATTTTGATCCCCGCCAACATCAGGTCAAACCTCAAACGGGCAGACTGGGACTCCTTCAAGAAGTCTCTCAGTCTCATGCAGGGGAGAAACCTGAAACAAGCCAGCCCCAATGTCATCGACGACGCGGTCGAACAATGGTACACGGATGTGAAGATGGAGATGGACAACAACATCCCGACCACCACTCACAGGACCATTTCCCATCCTCACACTAATCACCAGCTGAGGCATCTCAGTGTCCAGTACCATCACGTGAGAAAGTATCCGCGGGAGGACGCAAGAGCTGAGAGACCGGTACCGAGAGCTACAGACGAACATCCAGCACGAGAGCAAACGTCTACATGAACAAAAGTGGGCCGCCTTGGTGTGAGAGACAGCAAACAATTACGGCGATTCTGATGCATTCTGGAAAGGGATCAAGCGACTGATGGGTTCCATCTCTAACACGGTCCCTTACCTGCTCGACCAAAACAACGTGAAAATATTCCAGGAGGAAAATCAAGAACAACTACATCGGCGATATTTACGGAAGATCTTTACCATTAGTGAACAGGAGAACGAGGGCTTCGATAGGGAGTTTGTGGAGGACATTTTAGGTCAGTTGCAGGACCATCAGCACCTGCTCCAGCCGCTCCCACGGATTGACTTCACTAGACTGGTGAAAGGAAGCTACCTGACGGAGTGCATAGTTCCTGCAGATGTGTCAGCCGTCATAAAAGGGTTTAAAAACAAATCCCCTGGGCAAAGCCACATTAACAAGAAGATCCTGGCTCAACTCCCCAACAACATGATAGAGAGGCTTGCTCATATAATGCAACGCCTGCCTCGCCTGTGGATATTTCCCTAAGATGTTCAAAATCGCCGTTATTCGCCTCATACCAAAAGCAGGGAAGCATCCAAACAAAGTCGAAAACTTTCGAATAATATCGCTGCAAGAGGTACCTGCCAAAATCCCCGAAAAACTAGTAAACAAGCGGTTGCGGATGTATCTGGAGGACGTTGAAGTGCATAATCCCCGCCAGTTCGGCTTCCGCCAGTACTGAGGCACATCCACCGCCATAGCCCAGGCCTACGAGCAGATCGCCAATACTATGACTGACCGCCTGCAGTGCAACATAGTTCTGAGGGACGTCAGTAAGGCGTTTGACAAAGTTTGGCATGCGGGGCTGCAGTATAAGATCATACAACTGGGGCTACCTGAAAATCTGACGCGCCTGCTGTGCCTCTTCATTACGGACCGCAGAGCCAAAATCAAGATGCAAGAACATTTTGGAGAAGAATTCTCACTCTCGAGCGGCGTGCCTCAGGGCTCTTGTCTCTCACCAACCCTTTACACGCTCTACACGCCTGACCTGCCACCCCCAATCGTTGACAGCGAGTACGTCATGTATACCGACGATGTAACACAGATCGTCACCTGCCCAGGAAGGTCCACAGCAAGGATGGCGCGACTCACTGCTCGGGCAATAGAGGAGATCTCGGAGTCTGAAAATAAATGGAAAATAAAAACAAACAATACGAAATTCGAGGTCATACCCATGGCCAAATTTAAGCCGGCGCCATTGATGATCTTCGACGAAGAGATTGAGTACTCTAAACAAGGCAGGCTGCTCGGCCTCATCATGTCTCGGACGGGCATCATTTCTCACGTGAAGGACAGACTAAATAAAGTCAAAGTCGCCGCAGCCAAATTAAAACGTTTTAATCTGATGCCTGAAAAGATACAAGTTCACTTGTACAAGGGGCTGGTGAGGCCTGTGTTGCAGTACCCATCTATACCACTCGTCACACTCGGGAAGACTAAACTACAACAACTACAGAGCTTCCAAAACAAGTGTTTGACGTCAGCCAGTGGCCAAGCGCCACCCTACCAGGAGACAGTGGAAACCATCCACCTAAGAAATAAAACAGAGACCCTTAATGACAGGTTCGATCGCCTAGGGAAGAAGGTTTGGGACAAGCTCCTGGATGACCCTCACAGCCCAGACCACCTACGCGGGGAAGGCATCAACGGAGGATGACCCCACGCCTGGTGGCCCCGGAGTCTGCCCGCAATACAACAACCCAACCCGCGACCCATCTATGTCCGCCACAGTGATCCACCTTAGACAGTTGCTCAACACGACACAGCAATAGACAATGTGTATCGTCAAAAACTGCGATCAGCAAACAAGAAACATTAATTATCCTCGCCCTTTTCAGTCATGGCTTGGATATCGTTACTCCTGATGGCATGGAGCGCTGTAACAACAGCCGCATCCCCAGCAGATATCATCAGACCTGGAGCCTTAGTTGCCCCACTGAGCAAAGTACTTGTAGTGTACGACGTTGTAACAGTCAGGTACCAGCTTCATGGTTTAATGCGTATGCCTGTGCACCTGAGGTCAATAGCTGTCCACATTGAAACAGCTATGCACACCCTGTATGATATCGAACAACAGTCTACCATCTCTACAACCCACAGTCTATTATCTCTACAACCTTTCGACAAACCATCTCACTTCACAACGCCCGTATGAAGAGTCTACTCAAGCGCGTAATGCACTTCGAAAGAAAGCTACCTGCGTCTCCTGAAGACACCGGGAAGAATGTGCACTCCCATTGGCGTCAAAAACGTGGTCTATTTAATTTTGTTGGGTTAATAAGTAACACCCTGTTTGGTACGGCAACCGCCCAAGATGTAGCTAAACTAGGGAAACGAATGAACGCAGTTCAAAAGCGGTCATGAAACAGAATAGGGCATTGCACAGTCCTACAAGGCAGTCTAGACTCTGAACTCTCAGATGAATACTATTGTTGACGAAACTAATCAACTAACACGTATTGTCCACGGATTCACACGGTCAGTGCCTACACTAGAAAGGTTACTCTGGTGTACAGAATATAAGCATGCAGCTGAAGCCTCTGTGCAAGCTCTCACAGTTACCAATAATAAGATCATAGCTGATTTACTGAATGCAGGTTTAGGTCATGTAGATGCACAAGTGCTACCGGTTGGTCAGCTTATTGCCGCTTTACATGTAGCTGAAACTGTCTTTCATTACCTACTATCTTTGAAAAGCATGACGTGGAATATTATTACCCTTTATTGGAGGCACCCTTAACGTATGACGAAATACTAATACACATTCCACTAAAATCACAGAAGTTTAATGCTTGGTATTTGGAACCAATTTTCATTGAAGATAAATGATGATCTTTCGGTTCTTAACAGAGAAACTGAACTAATAGTGGTTTCAGAAGACTTTTCATTAGTTGCTGGGACTAAGCAAGAAGTCAACATGTCCTGCTCATGCTTTCGCTTTTACCCGAGTTGCAGATGCTACTTATGAACTGTGTACAGTACAAATTAATGCTTCTACATCTCTGCAGCAATGTGAATACACTCCAATACCTCTTAGGTTAGTGTTTCATGCGCATGTCATTAATATGCAATATTTTTATTTCCCAAAGCAAACCAGTGTAATAATCATACGCCAGGGTGTAGGTAAACATTTAGTAATAGATGGTTATCATATAGCACCAGACTATTGTGAGCTCAGCAGTAATGCAATCACAACCTTGCTTACTCACCATCATCTTGCATTTGTATCAAACATTACTTCTGAACTGGAACCCATACCATTTTTGTTGAATATGAATTTCTGCAGCCTTCATATTGTCTCTGATAAGCTTAAACTTCTGTCTTACATTAATGAAACACAGTTTCCTGCATTACGGGATTCTCTTCCTTTTCATTTAAATTCCGGGGTAATCCTACCTGGTTTCATCATACTTCCCATTATATTTGCCATTTCCTTGACTGTCATGATATTTTGTTACAGGAAAATGTATCTAGGTACACAATACTTTCCAAGAAAGCTTTCCGAAAGGCATTGTAAAAGCATGTGCAAGATGCAACAGCTTAGCTAATGCACACTTTATTGTAACATGGATTTAAACCGTGAGGACTCGGTTGGTGGTGGCCTAGCGGTGTAACAGCACCTTTGTTTGCTTTATACAAATCCACCCCATTGAAAAACACCAAATCATTCATCAAATTATTCACCAAGTAATTCATCATGTTATTTACGACTAGATCACTCAGGTTGCATATATCACAGGGGCTGATCCAGGGGCAGCTGATTCAGTAAACACAGCTCGCTCCACTACCACTCTCACGCCCCAGAGAGGAGCAGTTCACTATTTACCACTAGACAGGGAAGTTCACACTTAACCGAAGTGTTATCTCTTAGTGATATTCACAAAACTTTCCTGCAGAGAATTCACAATATATTCTCTCAGATTATATGTGTATATACCTGCTTTCAGCAATAAAACAGAAAACTCCAAGAAGAGTTTACATTAAGCCTTGCCACTTAAGAGTTCCAGAACTTAATTAAAACAATTAGTGTGATTCCAAAATAGTTATCACAACTGTGTTAATTTTCTAATGTCTACAGTAGTTCAATGTTTGACAGACAGACACCTCTCATTAATTTGAAGTCTATTTTTTTGCTTTATTTGTAACTTTACCACAGCACTGAAACCTTTCTCAACTAAATATGATGTTGGAAATGCTAAGACTAACAGTTTTGCCTCCTGCTAGATATGAGGGTACGAAATTTTTGGTCTTTGACCCAGAATACTTCGTAACAACATTGTTTGAATCGTGCTTGGGCTTCATAGTCATGTTGCAGGACCATTAACGCTTCATGCAAGTTTTGCTGAATATCTTGCACATTCGCCAAAAACGGATTAATAACCCAGTCAGGTACATTGAGTTTACTGAGGTCTTTCAATCTTGTTAGCATATCTTCCTTGACAGCTTCTCTATGAGAACAGTAAGTTTCCAGATCATTATCACACAGTTTGCCTTCAACCTCCATCATTACCTGTAGACTTGGAAACTGGTAGAGTTCATGGTACCCAAGGTTATCCTTAAACAAAGTTAACTTGCTGATTTAATTTAATGTTGATCTCATTTAATTTTTCGAAAATATCTGAGAGATATGCAACTTCAGTTCACTTGTCTTTACTTCACTACATAATATTTGGTTAGTTGAATGAAGAGATTCAAGAACAATGCCAAAGAGTTTATAGAAACGCCTCAGGCAATTACCCTCTGAGAACCACCTAACTTCAGTATGCAGGAGAAGACGTTCAAACTCTTCTTCATTGGTATGGCAAAGCTGCCGAAACACGCGGTCATTCAGTGAGTGAGCTTTGATTTTATCAACAGCATTGATGACAACTTGTAGTGACTTATGTAGTCTATCACTGAGATGTTTGGCAACCAAATGCTGCCGATGAACAGCACAGTGAATAGTAAAGACGTCGTGTGTTGCAATCTTTAAATGTGCTATGAAATCACGTTGACAGCCAATCATAGCTGGTGCACCATCTGTTGCACATGCAATAACATTTGTCAGAGGAATGTTTTTTCAGTAATAAAAAACCTTCAACCACTTGAAATATTGACAAGCCTCTGGTGTCTGGTGCCTGTTGTCAGCAGTTTGGCAAATAATCACTCTTCAGTCACCACTTCACTGATGTTTACATAATGCACATAAGCTAGTAGCATGGCTTCACTATCACAGAGTTGACTCATCCAGCTGTAACGCAAATTCGGTGGTATGCAATTCGTTACAGAGCTTAATTTAAATATCACTTGCCATCTCATCACTTCGCCTTGACAATGAATTGTTGCTCAGTGGAATTGATGAGGCTACGCCACTTACACCAGGACCCAACATAGTGTTGACACCTTCATCACAGCGGGTAGAATCAAGGTCTCTCCAGTTGCATGCGGTTTTCCACATTTAGCAATTAATAAAAAAATCTTATAGGAAACAAGAAGTCCTTTATCTATTTGGCTTGAATCTCTTTTTTAATGGTCCACTAACAGTAACTCGCTTTTCATATTTTACCTTCAAATCTCGAAAGTATGATATGTCTTTGTCCACCTTATCTGCATGCTTCTTTTTTAAATGTTCACTCAATTTTTAAGTGATCCTGTGAATATTGCCGGTACTATCTCTTCTTGTTCATGTTGATCAGTGACTAATTACACTGGTCTACAAAAAAATATTTTTTTTTCTGGCATGACACCTTTTAACTGTTTTTTACTAACTTTAAGGTGCTGAATCCAAATCTGATCTCAGATTTGCTCCATCACGTAACGTGCCAGAATTTACTGAGCTACCAGAGATTGAGGATATAGACCGGAATTCACCTGTTTCTACTGATGAAGATGAAGAGACTGATCTTTTCAAGCCATCTGGTGAAGATTGTGAAAAGCCAACGTTGTTTACTCAGTCAGAATTGAATGATCTGGTCAGAGATCTAAATTTGCCAAAACAGTCTGCTGAATTGTTAGCTTCCAGGCTGCAAGAGAAACGACTCTTAAAACCTGGCACGAGTGTCTCCTTTTATCGCAACAGAGAAGATCAACTGCGGAAGTACTTTCATTCATATGACCAGCTTGTTTTTTGTAATGATGTAGAAGGACTTCTTCTCTCCATGGGACTACCAGCATATGATAGTAAGGATTGGAGACTTTTTATTGACAGTTCTAAAAGGAGCTTGAAATGTGTTCTTCTTCATAACGGAAACAAGTATGGTTCAATTCCAATCGGACATTCTGTACAAATTAAAGAAGAGTATGAAAACATTAAGACTGTTCTAGAGAGGTTGCAATACCATGCTCATGAATGGTTAATTTGTGTGGACTTGAAAATGGTAAACTTTCTATTGGGCCAGCAAGGAGGGTACACAAAATACCCCTGTTGTCTGTGCTACTGGGACAGCAGGGCTACAGCAGACCATTGGGTGAAAAAGAATTGGCCACCAAGACATAGTTTGACGCCTGGTGACAAGAATATCATTAACGATCCTCTGGTTGACAGGAAAAACGTTGTCCTTCCTCCTCTGCACATAAAACTTGGTATCATGAAGCAATTCGTCAAGGCTCTTGATCATAGTGGAGAGTGTTTCAGATATATATGCTCAACCTTTCCAAGTCTTAGCGACGAGAAGAAAAAGGCAGGGATTTTTGATGGACCTCAAATAAGAACACTACTCAGAGATCCACACTTCCTTGCAACAATGACTGAGGCACAGGCAAGAACTTGGAATGCTTTCTCTAATGTGGTGCGGAACTTCTTAGGGAACAAGAAAGCGGACAACTATCATGAAATTGTGGAAGAGCTGCTCTTGAGTTTACAAGCACTTGGATGCAGAATGAGCATCAAGGTTCACTACTTACACAGGCACTTGGACGAGTTTCCAGAAAATCTGGGAGAAGTGAGCGAGGAGCAAGGGGAGCGCTTTCATCAAGACATTAAAGTAATGGAAGAACGTTACCAAGGTCGATGGGACTCGAACATGATGGCGTACTACTGCTGGAGTTTGATGAGAGACATTCCAGAAGCTGTACATAAGAGATCGGCCAAAAAGAGGAAGTTTATGTCACTGTAACTTGATCTTAATACTTGCACTATTTCTACCGTACATTTAAATATTATATGTGCATTAACTTTCCAATTTGATATTAACAATTTTTGGTTATAGAAAAATACAAATTATAATGCTGAAAAAATTTATGTATACATGTTTAAACCGTCAATTTTGATCCAGAAGTTTACGTTTCCCAGCAAAAGTGCAATATGGTATATCTCAAAAACCTGATGTGATAGACAAAAACCAATGTCATATTTGGATTCTGCACCCCACATTTACTTAAAATCCGTTTAAAAACCTTGTGCCAGAAAAATTGTGTTGACCGGTGTTATCATTGAAACAACAAGCAATCGCCGATGATGTGTATGAGATGTCCACCACTCGTTAGGGATCTCACAAATGAAGACAGTAGACCAGCATTTTTTTCTGTGTGGCTTTACCTAGTATGAGACATGCTACTGCTTATCTAATGCCTGACCTCCGAAGACAGAGAGCCGCCGATCACTGTGTGCCTGTGAGATACAAATCGCCTGTGTCGGCGCCAACACATCCCGTGACTCAACGCAGGCTCAACACGATTAGACACGCTGTTAGTCTTGTGTTGTAGTATATTACAGGATTGAAGATCAACAGATGCAAAGGTGATAGACATATCAGCGTTGTGGAATTATTTTCTCTGTTTGAACGTTTTTAAATTTATTTTCACAAAATTTTCTAAGTGTCCCCTTGCTGGCCCCATATGGGTTTACCTCCCCTCGGCCGGCCCCTTAATTAATAAAAACGCCCACTGGGGGGCGCTACCGCCCAGGTTGGGAATCACTGATTTAGATAGTCGACCAAATTTTAATTTTATTCCACAGTCAATAATATTCCCCCAATATAACTTCAGGTATATTTCACTAAGTATGTAATGGTTTGTATTAACGTCCCTGCCAGTCGTTGTAATATTATTTAATTAATTTATTACACCTCAGGAGGCGACAAGAACATGCGGCCAGACAATAATGCAGTAGTACTCGTGTCTCGCACGACACTCCATGACTTGTAATATGGAGAAATTGATGTGAGTTGAGGACAATAGGATTTAGCAACCATCAAAGCATGGGTGTAATAGCCCCGGTCTTATATACAGTAGTCCTAATATGAATATGGGTGATTACATTGTTATTATATAATTCCGTCACCCACAGTAATTTTCCATGTACTGTGAAGAACATGTGCCACACATGTGATCAGAAGATTCCACTCTCAAATTGTGTCTCTAACCTGAGCTCAGCTAATTAGTAGCCGGCTCTCGGCAGGTAATACTCAACTTTCACGAGGTAAGGAAGTCTGACATAAAAGCTTATCTTAAGTTAAGCTCCTTCCTTAACCTACACTCACAATTCACAATGTAATTACGGTGATCCTTATTGACTGTGCATAATATATATTTGTATAAATAAATGGAGAAAAGACCATTTGAGGTTTGACAACGCAACCCAACAAACCAAACAGCTCCAAGGCTGTTATATAATCTAGTTATATAGGTGGCAGTGAAACGCAGCTAAAGACAGCTTAAGACAGCTTAAGACCAGACTCATAACAATAACCAGTGTTCTCCAAGAACTATTGTCAGTGTTCTCCAAAAACAAAAACAAAACAAACAGTGATGATCCTCTTTGTCATTCTCCATAGTCAGCAGAAGATATACCGTATATACCCTCGTGAGACGTTAAGTGTTGAGTGATACATTTAAATGTCATCCTAGATTGACATAAAAAATTATCACTAACATTTAACAAGTGAATTATCAATAATTTGCATCATTGTTGAAACCCTCCTCTGAGAAGCAACACTCCGATCACCCCATCCAGTGCCGGTGGTTGTAGTGTTGTGGCTACTCATCAATCAACATCCTGTCAGCAGCATTCTATCGCCCAGTGAGAAGAACCCTTCCCCCCCCCCCTACCCAGGCAACCTCCTAAGTGGTGCTACCCTCAATCTCCAACCTCAAGGTTGTTGAGACTGACTCTGCATTAGTAGACGACACTAGCAGTGGATGTTCCCTGTGACCCATTGAGTGAAACCTAGTGACACCCAGTGAACCCGGATTCGTCAGCCAGTCAGCCAGCAGCAGCTTCTACACTACTGCTGAAGTCATTGAGTTCAGTAGCCTTGGCAACCAGTGGACTCACCCGACGCCATAAGCGGACTTGTCCTTCGCCATCTTGGAACTTCACCATGTTGTCTTAGCAACAGAGAAGCCATAATTGGACGCCATTTTGTCTACTATCAACATGTAGTGTCATTGACCCTTGACCGTGACACCTTCAACCAGCTGAGTGCGCAGCCCCTGCTGAGGGCTACGGGATTTGAAGCCACATTTTCAAGTAATTCCTAGAATTCCTCTTCGAGTCAAGGCTACAGTAAATAGGTATACCACAGATATACACTATAGTTTTTCACACACTACCATACGCTACAGCGCGCCATCACACCTCAGACGTCGTGATAGGTTAATTTTTAATTTATAAGTATTTTACTATCTACAGTATATATATGTATATATATATATATATATATATATATATATAAATATATATATATATATATATATATATATATATATATATATATATATATATGCTGATAACCACAAGGAAAAAAGAAAACACGAAGTGTTTTCTTTTTTCCTCGTGGTTATCAGCATATACCTGGATCACGCGCACCTACAGTGATATATATATATATATATATATATATATATATATATATATATATATATATATATATATATATATATATATAAATATATATATATATATATATATACTGAAGTATCCCAATTTCCAGTATTTTACTTGTAATTTACATCATTTACTGGGAATGGATGGGCAAGGCTGTTGTTTAGTCTAATATAATTTTATTATTTGGCATTTATGGATAATCTCTTTGATGTATCGCATTCAGACATAACGGAATTAGCCGAGAATTATGTGAGTGACTCCGATAATTCTGACTCACATCTAGCCCATGCCGTAACTGTAGATTTGCAAGAAACACAGTCGCGAGACACTTCTTTTGAGAGTAGTGAACATTTAATGGATCATTCAATTGGTGATTTACACCGTAGAAACCTTAGGTCTGGTAGTGCGTTCGACACACCACCTTATTACTGTCCAGTTCCCTTTCATCCTACAGAGTCTCAGTTTGTCAGATAATTTTTCTTTGCCTCCCGCACCCACTAATCATTCAGTTAAGCATAAGTTGTCTAACAACTCACTAACCATTGCTACATCTAATACCGGCATGTCATTTAACCCTTGTAATGTTATTCAGGAGCTACCTCGCAGCGACGAAGTTCGCGAGTTTACGGCGGAAGATGACTACAGTGTAACTACATTTATAAGAGAATGTGAAGATACAATGAAAAACATTAAAATAATGGAGGACGATGAAAGAAAGTCTTTTGTCCACTCTCATATCAATCAAGTTAGTTTTGCTAGTGAGCATTTAGACGCTAGTGGCATTGCAGATCCTTCATATGACAGAGTTAAGAGGTTATTATTTTGTCGTTTTGAATTTGGAGCACAACAGAGACATTTAAATTGGATGTTTAGATGGATGGTTCGCGCAGTAGATCCAATGAAAAGTGTCGCCATTGCTGGTGATGTTTGTCAAGACATCCTGGTTAATTTTAGTGGATCGCCTTGGTTTGACACTAATGTCAATGTGTCTCGGGACAATTTTGCAAAAGTAATTGAAATAATTATTTTTCTTTTGACGGTCTGTGACTCTACATATATTAAAGCACAGGATTATGCTCTAACTGATCTGATTCTGGAGTAATATTGCTCCTAAGTCATCGCAAGGACTGTAACGCCTGTAGCACCAGTTCAGCAACGGGTTACCAAGGAACTCGCCCAAGGCAAAGCAACATTTGGTATGTAAGCATTGCAAAAAGACTGGTCGTACAGTTGAACAGTGTTACAGGCTCCAGCGCAGTGGTGTTAAACCTAAATACAAATCAACCCCTCAACTACGACCACGACAAGAACCACCTAAGACCTATGCAGCAGCTGCTCAAACCAAGTTTCCTTCAGGCCAGGCAGCTGACGTGTGGTGCGGTGCGCATACATGAGTTTCCCACCCATTCTACGGAGGAATGTTTACCAGTCAGAAGATGTCAGAAGACAGCCGCGTCGTCGCTTTCACAAGAAGTCGGGGGAAGACCAACGCCAGTCCCAGTCCGACGTAGGTTAGGTACGCCAATACTACCACATTATAACACTTCTGTTGCAGCCTCATTAATAGTGGCGTTGAACAAGGCGGAAGTGTTGTCAGTTTCGGCGAGAGTTGGGTCAGTAGTTGGCTTTAGACATTGACACGGGTGCATGTGCAAATGTAAATTTTTTTGGCATCCTATCAAGAGTTACAATGAAAATCCCCTCACCGAAGATTTTGAATTCAACCTACTGACACCGATCTCGCAAGAGTTTCCGGTACGCAGCTGGATATTGTAGGGATGGTAACATTACCACTACATTTTTATAGACGTGGTATATCCTTTTCTGCAGATTTTTATGTAGTTCAAGACTTCATAATTTACCAGCTGATGGCTTAATAGGTCTACCATCTCTTAAAACTAACTTAATAGATGTTCAGCCAAGCAAACATACTATCACTGTTAATGGTATTTCTTACAGTGCCATGCACAAATCTGTTCCATTGCTCTCCGCAAGGGTGAATGTGTTGTTCACCACTCCTACTACGAGGACGATGAATTCTGAGTCAAAGCGAGTCCAAGACCCCACCGACTCACTTCCCCAGCGTGTTTATAGCAGCAAAAGTTGGACGATCATGCCTGCAGTTTAACGGGTACTCTCCATTTTCAGAGTGAGGAAATCACCAGAGCCACTGTGAGCTTACCTGACGTGCTAATGGGGACTGATGACGGAAACATGCAAGGCTAAAGGTCTAGCATGCGAGTCTCAACAGAAGAGGCACTCTAAGAAAATTGAAAGGGGGTTATTATTTGTGTGATTTTCGAGTTTATCATAACCAGGGAAGCAGCTAGGTTACACAAATTTAACCTCACATCACATATCTCTAAAACAGAGCACAAACCCAATTTAGCGAGTAGGGTTAAAACCGAGATAAGGAAAGCCAAGAGGAATAATGAGGTAAGGATAGCAAGGAAGGCGAAGACAAACCCCAAAGGATTCTACCAAATGTATCAAACTAAAACACGAGAAACGATTGGACCAATACGGTGAGACACCGGCGAGCTCACTGATAAAGACAGAGAAATGAGCAATAATTTGAATAAATATTTTTCAACAGTTTTCACCACCGAAAATTTAAACTTGATACCCGGGGCACAGACTTTATTCAGAGATAATGAAGAAACAAATTAAGCGAGATAGTAATGACTAGTAACGATGTTAGTAAGCAAATAGACAAACTAAAGCCTAATAAGTCACCTGGTCCCGATGAGATATTTGCCAGAGTATTAATGGAATGTAAGGAAGAGCTTAGTATGCCCATACCAAAGTTGTTTAACATGTCCTTAAAAACAGGTGTAGTACCAGAATCCTGGAGGATAGCAAATGTAATACCGATTTTCAAGAAGGGGGATAGATCACTATCCTCTAACTACCGCCCAATCAGTCTAACATCAATAGTAGGCAAATTACTGGAAGCAATCATTTCAAACTCTATACAAAAACACCTGGAGAAGCAACGATTGATTAATGATTCCCAGCATGGCTTCACAAGCGGAGGTTCTTGTTTAACTAATCTATTAACATTCTTTTCATCAGTTTTCGAATCGGTGGACGAGGGGCACAATTATGATGTGGTATATCTCGACTTTAGCAAAGCTTTCGACAGAGTCCCCCACGAAAGACTAATTAGAAAGGTAGAAGCACATGGCATCAAAGGTAACATCCTTAAATGGATTAGGGCGTGGTTACAGGACAGGAAACAGGGAGTGAGCATTAACTGCACTAAGTCCCATTGGAGCAACGTCACAAGTGGAGTTCCCCAAGGATCAGTACTTGGACCATTATTATTTATTATATACATAAAAGACATAGATATCGGCATAGAGAACAACATAAGTAAATTTGCTGATGACACTAAAATAGGACGTGTTATTAAATCTGACTAGGACTCCGCACAACTACAGGAAGATCTAAACACATTTTTCGAGTGGTCTGAAAAATGGCAGATGAAATTCAACGTGGACAAATGTAAAGTACTCAGTATAGGAGATGTAAACAGGGAAACCAGATACCAGATGAACAACGATGCCATAGAGAAATCCGGTTGCGAGAGGGATTTAGGAGTAATGATAAGTAAGAACCTTAAGCCAAGTAAACAATGTGTTTTTGCTCGTAACAAGGCAAATAAAGTACTTGGGTTCATACAAAGGAGAGTTAGTTACAAGACTAGCGAGGTCATCCTAAAACTGTATCTTGCCCTTGTGAGACCACACCTGGATTAGGCAGTTCAGTTCTGGTCACCGTATTACAGGATGGATATAGAATCATTGGAAAGAATTCAGAGGAGAATGACAAGACTAATCCCGGGCATTAGGAACCTTGAGTATAGAGACAGGTTAAAGCATCTTAATTTGCACTCCCTCGAGAGACGTAGAGCGAGGGGCGACCTGATAGAGGTGTATAAGTGGAAGTCAGGGCTAAACAAAGGGGAAATTACAAAGGTACTCAAACTATCCAACCAGGAGCGAACTCGTAACAATGGTTTTAAATTAGACAAATTTAGATTTAGGCGTGAAATAGGTAAACACTGGTTTGGAAACAGACTAGTGGATGAATGGAACAAGTTACCAAATATCATCATTAACTCAAATACGCTGAATAGCTTCAAACATAGGTTGGATGCTTATATGAGCAATAGGGGTTGGGTGTAAACGGGACTGCCCAGTATGGGCCAATAGGCCCGCTGCAGTTTCCTCCATTCTTATGTTCTTATGTTCTTACATACCAGCTTACCGACTACCACATAGCCAGCGCGCTGTAGTCCAGGACATGATTCAGAATATGTTAGATCACCAAGTTATCACACATTCAAAATGTCCTTTCAATAGTCCTTTATTTTTAGTGCCTAAGAAGGATAGAGGTTTGCGCCCAGTAATTGATTTTAGGCGCGTCAATGAAAATACTATCCTATATAGGTATCCAATGCCTGTCTTGAGTGATATTTTACAACCCTAGACAAGGATAATGCTGTATTTAGCAACCTTGATTTGCTTAGCGGATATTGGCAAATACCTCTTCATGAAAAATCTTGAAATATTACTGCTTTTAGTACTCCTTTGGGCCATTTTTAATTTATGCGGATGCCTTTCGTTCCCAGAAATGCCCCACTGACCTTTCAAAGGATGATCAACACCTTGTTCGCTGGGTTGATAGGCACCACAGTATGTGCCTCCCAAAATGATCTCATCGTAGTCAGTAAGGATGTAGACACTCATATTGCCAAACTCCATGAAGTTTTTCAAAAAGTTTCTACAGCAGGATTCAAAGGCACACTTTCGAAATGTGAATTCTTAATATCCAGAATCCAATTCCTTGGTCATGTAGTTGACGTAACGGCATTCATACAGTGGATGACAAAATTAAGCCTCTTGCTCAGTTCCCATGTCCTACAACTGTGGTTAAGGTGCGTAGTTTTCTTGGTTTATCTGTGTATTATCGTTCTTTTATTAGAGGCTATGTGACATTAGCTTCACCCTTGAATAAGCTACTTAGGAAGGATGCAACTTTTGTATGGAATGCTGAACAAGAAGATAGTTTTATTCCATTGAAGACAGCACTTACAAATGTCCCTATTTTAGCATTTCCTGACTACACGCAAGAGTTTACTCTGTGTACCGACGCCCCAGGACAGGGAATCGGAGCTGTACTTATGCGGCTGGACGCAAAAGGAAAATTTAGAGTAATTGCTTTCTCCAGTCGTAAACTTAATGATGCCGAAACACGTTATTCAGTAACGCTTCTAGAAACATTAGCTGTTATATGGGCACTGAAGAAGTTTAAAGACATAATTTTTGGTTATAAAATAACTTTCTATCCAGATCACGTGGCAGTGACAGAGCTGTTCCACGGTAAAAATCTTTCAGGTAGATTAGCACGCTGGTATCTGACCATTCAAGAGTTCGGACCCGTGGTCAAGTATTTATCGGGACGAGCAAATGTAGTCGCTTTGTCCAGAAACATAGCACCAGTGACGTCTGTATCTTCGTTCTCTTGCTCACAATTAAGGGATAAAAAAAGACTCGATCCATTGTGCTCTGCAGTCATTTTTGCTCTTGAGTCGGTGGAGGAGGCTAATCTTCCAAAGTTACCTCTTCCGTTCAGTTAATTTGAACTACAACAAACCATACTCCATCGCTCCAATCTAAGCAGACAACTGAGGGTATTGTTACACAAGTCGTCGTACCTGATATATTGCGTGAAACGATTCTAACGATGTTCCACGACGTTCCTAAAGTAGGTCACCCTAGACGTGACAAATGCCTTACGGAAATCAAAAAGAAATACTTCTGGACAACTATGAAAAAAGACATAGAGCAGCACATTGCTAAGTGTCTGCCGTGTGCTCAGCTTAAGGGTACTACAATGTCACCGGCTCCAATTCTACCATATCGTACACCAGAACGTCCGTTTGACACAGTTGCAATAGACTTGTTACAACTTCCAAGGAGTCATCAAGGATCCTCGTACATTCTAGGGTGTGTGTGTGTGGATCATTTTTCTAGGTTTGTGATTTTAGTCCCACTGAAGGATAAAACAGCCGAATTTGTGGCTTATGCCCTAGTGATGCACCTCATATGTCCTTTTACTACTCCCAAGGATTAGCAATCAAGAACCAACTTTTAGCACAAATATGTCGACAATACGGCAACCAACAAAGCTTCATAACAGCTTATCATCCACAGGCAAATGGCCTCGCTGAAAGAACCAATCGTATAATCCTAGAGATCATTCGTCCAATATTGAGTCAAATGCACCATGCTTGGGAGGATTGGTTACCTCAGATCGCAGCTTCTATTAACGGGTCGATCAATAGTTCCACGGGCAACTCACCCTACTACATTGTTTATGGCAGAGACAAACGTCTGCCGTATGACGAACTTGCGGACAAACCATGCCCTGTCTGTAATATGGACGATTTCGCTACCAAACAAATCATCGTTTTCGCGGATATTCATGGACAAGTACGGAAACATTTAGCAGCGTCACGCTCTGAAATGATTCACAAGCAACAAAAATAAGCTTAGCCTGTCATGCTAGAAATAGGCGACGCTGTTATGGTGTGAGAACCTGAATGAAATTCCAAGCTTTCACCCAAGTTTGACAGGACCATTTCGCATTATCACCAAAGAAGCGGGCAACAAATTAAAAAATGAAGTCAAATTCACAAACTTCAGATGTTGTGCATGCCGACAGACTAAAAAGGGGCCACCCAAATCTATTCCCAAGGAATGTTAACGATGTCACAGACACATCTGCCCAGACCGCAAACACATCAAATTCACCCAGTGTACCCAATACTTATCGTTTAAAACCTCGTTCTGCGAAACAATACTAAGAAGAATCCACCTTCTCTAGAATTTCTTGGATCATTGTAATACTACTCCTACTCCTTCGTGGCATCACCGCGTCGACGTACGCGTCCACGGAAGTCTTCAAACCAGGTGCCTTAGCCGCACTTTTGGGACGTGACCATAAAGTATGAGCTGCACAGACTACAAAATATACCGCGCCATTTGGAGACTATTGATGCTCAGCTCCAGACAGCTATGGGCACCCTTGAAAATATACGGCAAAATCCTACCATTTTACTATGATACCACAAACTGTAAATCTTCAACTAATTCGTCTCAAGACCCTTCATAAGAATATCATCACAGCTGGACGAATAATTCCATTATCTCTAGATGATCTTGCAAGGAAGGTGAGTTCACAACCGCGAAGTAAGCGAGGAGTATTTAATTTGTAGGTCTCATTCAAAGGAACCTGTTTGGCACAGCGACTGCCGAGGGTGTAGCTAAACTAGGAAACCATATGAATATTGTTAATCAAGACGTAGTTAAACAAAATCGAGCTATAACACAAACATTGCATGCAATTAATTCTTTGAAGAAAAAGGTTCCGAATCTAATCATTTGTCTAAAATCGTTTCTGGTTTAATGAATTCAGTGCCTACACTGGAATAGCACATTTCGTTTTCCGAGTATTTGCATGCTGTGGAAACTTCAGCTCAAACTCAATTTAATAACAAAAACAAACTAATTTATAGTGTAATGGATGCAGGGTTAGGATGTGTGGATGGGCAAACTTGTGCCTGTGAAGATTCTTCTTGAAGCTTTACAAATAGCCAAGGCGAGTTACTATTTAACTCCTATTTTCACAGAACATGAGGTCGAATACTATTACCAAGTTAGAGTCAACTCTCTCACACACAATGCTATGCTCATCCACATTCCTATGCTAGGGCAACGCAAATTTAATGCATGGCATTTAGAACCCTTCCCCTTGTATTCTAATGACACACTGTTTACTCTGAACAGGCCAACCGAAATTTTGCTAATTGCTGAAGACTAATCTTTGTTAGCAGTGGATGTTCCTAGGGTTTTAACATGGTGTAAATCGTCATACCTATACTTACACGGATGTCCTGGTGGTTACAAGTGTTCCCTGAAGAATGCAGTGATGGGTAGGGAAACACCGGGTAACACTGAAGTCCGTTTATTATGGATGAGAGAAATACAAGTGGTGACTCGCATGTGCCATGCACGGCTCACACAGTCAGACTGAGGCTGCCTTGCCATATGGCAGCCTCGGGGCAATGTTGCCACATAACGTGCAGTGTTGCCACGTGATGATATATATAAATGCTACTCGGCACAGTAGCTTATATACAGGGTTGCTACTCGGCACAGTAGCTTATATACATAACCTACATCTCCCTCCCCCCTCACGCTCATAGTCTTTGTCTTGAGCGGACTTCTTAGTCCTAAGTCACTCCGAGCGTCGAGGTGCACTGTGGGGCGGATCCTCGTGAGGTGTAGGTGACTCGTCCTCGGTCAGGGGGCCAGCAGCAGGGGGTGGGACTGGCCGGAGGAAGCGGCGGTTCCTCCACCAGACACGGCCGCTCGGCATCCTGACCTTGTAGTGCCGCGACAGGCCGACGCCCATCACTATGCCCACCTTGTCCCAACGTGTCGTCGTCGGGTCCTGGACGCGGACAAGGGCACCATTCTCCAGCGGCTGAAGAGGGCGGGCATGGTCGTCATACTGAGCCTTGGCGTCCTGGGCACGTGTAGCGGCGCGGCGGTAGCAGCTCTCGACTTTGGCCTGCCAGTCCTTCGCAAAGACCTTGGCGTGTGCAGGAACGCAAGAGCGGAGAGGGTGACCATACAGGATCTGCGCAGGGGAGCGTCCTGTGTGGGTGGGAGTGGACGCAGGTTCTGGGCAGCTCTGTGCCGCAGCGCCAGGCGCGTCGCTCGTTGACTCACGCACCCTGCTGGCGGTGTAACGAGCAACTGGGATCTGCTCAGGAAAGTCTCTGGGCACCACGCATAACTCCTTGAGGTGCTCCCACGACAACAAGGGTGTAGCGAGAGTAGGCTGCACGTCGATCCATCCGTGACACGACCTGTCGCCGTAAGTGATCTCCGCTTGAAAGGAGCCCACAGCGACCGGCATCTGGGAACTGTCGGCATTGTAGTACAGCAGCTGCGGCAGTGGTCCCAGGCCGCGTTTGGTGAGGCCCAGTTTCTGGAGGTGCTTCAACCCAATCACCATAGTATCAGCGCCGGTGTCCGGTATCACCTCGATGTGATCCGACACATCACCGTGTGTGACGGCGACGCGGATGGTAGGGGAAGGGGTAGCCCTGGGGCGTGTGGTCGATTCCACCCCCCAGATGTGACTCCGCTGCTGCTTGGGGCTGCGTGGGCCATCTGGAGGGGGCTGCGTGCGAACCACCCCGAGGGAAGTGCGCTGCTTTCCTCCTCGTCTCGGGCTTTTGGGCTAGGGTTGGCGGCAGCACTTGTCGTAGTGTCCATAGCGACCACAGGCCTGACACTTGCAGCCTCGTGCAGGGCACCTGTCTGTGTTAGACCAGTGGCCCTTACGGTCACATCCACGACACAGTGCGTCGGCGGCCGGGCATGTCTTGGGGCTGTGCTGCTTTCCACAGCTGCCACAGGAAGCACTAGGCGGAGGCGTGGAAGAACGTGTGGCAGCCTTCGCGTTGTTGGCCGCCTTCTTACCTTTCTTGTATTGTGAGATAGCTCTCACAGCAGGTGGGGCCCGTAAGGCAGATATAACAAGACGGATCTTGCAAGAAGAATATATATATATATATAGGAAGAATATTTAGTAAGAGAGTAAAAGAGAGAGGAAGATTTTGGTAGCGTGGCCGTGATAGATATTTACACTGTCAGTACACTTATCGTATCTTCTACGTCAATACACATCTATTACGTTCTTAAAGGCGACTTCTCAAACACTGCTTCGTTACAACTCTTTATTAATTACGAACATGACATGAACACATTAATAACACCTTCTATTGAAGTTACTAGGACATTATATTTATGTTACTAGGACATCATATTACGTTACTAGACGCTCTGACTCTCGGACACGAACATGAAATGAATACACTTCCCACATAAGTAACACATCCCGTGGAAAGCTATGACAAACACTCACGTGACCTAGGGAAGGCCTAGCAGGGAGACTGCTTAGCTGGAACACTGGTGTCGGGAGGGCGACTGCTTAGCTGGGACACTGGTGTCGGGAGGGCGACTGGTTAGCGGGGACACTGGTGTCGGGAGGGCGACTGCTTAGCTGGGACACCGGAGGGAAGTCGGGGAGGGAAGTCCTGCATGACTCTCCTCCCGTGAGCGGGACTCGGCTGTCGTGGACCTCCTCCTCCGATCCCTGTGTGTCTCTCTCTCTGACTCTGCGAAATTCCCTGAGGGAGGACTAGGACGTCCTATATATTGGGATGCGAGCCGTCAGGTTCAGCTGGTCGGGGGGGGGGGGGGGGCGGCGAAGGGTCTCCTTACATTTGACCTGGCCAATGTGAGGTCAGGTCTGGACTTTTTCAGAAACTATAAGTTTTATCTTCTGGGAAAGTCATCAGGTGGGGCCGTGTGTATATTGGGAGAGAGCCGGCCGGTGCCCCCTTACATGTGTGACATGGGAGGGGAGCCTGGCTAATTTACAATCCTTGGTCAACCGTGAGAGTTACCCTACACTTGACCTCCCTAATGTCGGGTCAAGTCTGGACTGTTTTCAGAAACTATAAGTTATATCTTCTGGAGAAGTCATCAGGTGGGGCCGTGTGAGCTACCCTACACTTGACCTCCCTAATGTCGGGTCAGACTGGAGTTTCTGAGATGTAAGCTGTGGTCTGACAACCCATCACTACACAGAGGTGGCGGACTTGGTGGCCTCGTATGACCGACATTCAGTCACTATCACCTGGAGTGTGGAGGAAGCGTCCAGGGGGATGAGTCGCTGCACCAACTCTTCCTGCCTGACACCTGTCAAGATCCCGTGCTTGATCCAGGCTTCCTCACATTCCCGGCTGTGCGCCTTGCAGACGTCGATCTCCTCTGACAAACTCTTCAAGCGTACAAAAAAGTCGTCAAAGGATTCGTTCTCCTCCTTCTTGCAGCTGGTGAAGGCACGGCGACGCAAAGCCTCATTGTTCCGACCCTTAACATGCTCCTGTAAAAGGTCGAGCACATCCGTCACTGAAGAGGTAGAATCGGGAGGCACTTGCAACGTGTGCACCAAAACTCTCTGGGTCTCCAGCGACAAACATATCCGCAGCTGGATGAGCTGTTTGTTTGGAGGCATGCTGTTAAGGTCCACCATCGTGGAGTAATCTGTCCAACGCCGCCTCCACTCACGAAAAAGCTGAAGCGTGACGTCTGGTGAGAGGGCGGGTGGGGGTTGAACAGATGCCTTGGGAGCTGTTTGTTTGGAGGCAAGAGTACCAGCAGGACGCTGGTGTGGTGGAGGAGGGAGTGTACTGGCGCCTATATGCGCGCTACCTGCGAGTGAGGGAGGGTGGGTTAGCGCCAGGCTCACCAATAGTGCCTCAAAACGCAACTTTTCCTCCTCTCTTCGTGTCTCCTCCCTCTGAAGTTCCATCTCTCTGCGTCTCTCGTCCCGGTCGTCGATCCACCTCAGAATTGTGGCAATGTCCGTCACTGGAGGTGGAGGATGAGAGTCTGCGCCCGGTGGAGGGGAAGGTGGTGGGGAGTCGTGTCTCTCATCTTGATGTTGTCCCTTCTTACCGCCCATCTTTGTGTGTGCGTGGACTGCACTGTTTAGTATGTAAAGTGGCGCCTCAACAGCTCGAACCACATACTGTATATATGACATAAACAGCGCAGAAATAACGCAGAGTCCACTGTTCTATCCGTGAGTGAGTGCGTGCGTGTGTGTGTGTGTGTGTGTGTGTCTGAGACAGCAGATGCACTTTGTGGTGGCCTTAATGCCGGTGGCTAGAGACGCGGCGGGGGGGGGGGGGGTGAGACCGTCAGTGTCTTCCCGGATGTCACACGAGAAGGGTGTACTCCTGCGTGCTCCGTGGGTACCACAAAAAACAGGCCAATGCTCAACTCTCAGCTCTAGACACACACTAATACATTGACACTAACACTGCCACCGTCACTAAAACGCACTGTGACGGAGCAACACTGCACATCGCGGCGAAACACAGCGCAACACAACACAACACACTATGAGTCGAAGCGCATCACCGGCAGACGTAACTGTCTCGGCTTTTCACACACTTTGTAAGTCCATAGATCCTAGCCACTGCGCCATGATGGTTACATGTGTTCCCTGAAGAATGCAGTGATGGGTAGGGAAACACCGTGTAACACTGAAGTCCGTTTATTATGGATGAGAGAAATACAAGTGGTGACTCGCGTGTGCCATGCACGGCTCACACAGTCAGACTGAGGCTGCCTTGCCATATGGCAGCCTCGGGGCAATGTTGCCACATAACGTGCAGTGTTGCCACGTGATGATATATATAAATGCTACTCGGCACAGTAGCTTATATACATAACCTACATGTCCAGATTAATGCATTCGCAATTATTCCTGCTGTAGAAGGAATGTGTGAATTAGCGATCATACAAACCGACGTTCGCACAGCGCTCAAACAGTGTAACTATACACCAATTTCTAGGAAAATTATGTTTCATGCACATCTACATAATGAACAATATTTTTTATTCCCTGAAGAAACTAGTGTCATTTTGCCGTGCCAGGATGGTGGTAAACATTTAATTGTAGAAGGCTATTATAAGGCTCCGGACTACTGCGAAATAGCCTGTCGTTTGTTGAAAATCTTGCCTTCCCATCAGCATTTTGCTTTGAATTTTAATCTACCTTCAGATTTCATTCCTATATATCCAGCTCCTAATATGACTGTCAGTGAACTCAATACAGTATCATATAAATTAAAGTTTATTTCTTATCTAAAGGAGTCACATTTTTCAAATATAGAGGATAACCTGCCATTATATTTTTCACGGGGATTTGCTATACCCAGTTTAACTGTCCCCACTATTGTGTTAATATTGGCAGTAATATTTCTGTTTTGTTATTATAAGTCAATATCTTCTAAGTTTGCCATTGTGCATAATATTTTTTCCCGTAAGGCACTTCAGACTATGGCTCCAGTAACTGAGGAACCTCAGGTTGCAGGTTTTCCAGTTTAGTGTCTATCACACATATGCATGTAAAATGAGTAGGTATATTTATAGGGTTTTCCTGAGAGACAAGCTAATTCGTCGTAGAAGCTCAGAAGGTGGTGACCGAGTGATGTAATAGCCCCTATCTTTTAGACAGTAATCCTTATATAAATATGGGTAATTACAATGTTAGTGTGTAGTTCCATCACCGGCTCTCGGCAGTTAATACTCATCTCTCACTAGGTAAGGAAGTCTGACATAAAAGCTTATCTTAAGTTAAGCTCCATCCTTAACATACACTCACAGTTCACAGTGTAATTACGTTGATCCTTATTGACGGTGTGTAATATATATTTTTATAAATAAATGGAGAAAAGACAATTTGAGGTTTGACAATTTAACCCAACAAACTAAGCAGCTCCAAAGCTGTTATATAAACTAGTTATATTGGTGGAAAACAAGAATTATATATAGATTATTATGTATTAGTAGGTGGCGACATAATAGTGGTTAGTGACTCTTCCTGTGGTAAGAGGTCCATCACATTGGGACAATCAAGGCAATGCTATTGAAGGGTGTTAGTGTTGGGACAGTTACAGAGTTTACAAGAAGAGAAATGTGGGTCATCCCCACCTCAGACACTTTGCAGTTAGGCCTGTATCCTAACCTAATACGAGCAGAGACAACATTATGTCTGCGAATCATAAGTCCACGTCGACGATACTTGTGAAGATAAGGAAGAAAGTGATCATAATGCTGGATGGATATACTCTCAACCTATTCACTATCCCTGGGAAGGATTGTGGGGAGAGGAGCGACTGACGTATTCTCTTTAGGTGTAGCAGGGAGGGCCAGTCCACAGGCATTCTTCTCGAGACGGTTAACAGTCATTTTTTGTTATTCCAACATGAGATGGAACCCACAAAAAATGTTTGACGAGAATTATCATAGGCTAAAGCTAATAGACGTAACAACTGTTGAATTAAAGGGAGGCATAAAGGTTTAGAGGAGGAGAGGGCTTGGAGGGCACATTGAGATTCGCAAATGATTATATCGACCAATCTGCTCTGAAGAAGGAGATCAACTGCATCCATGAGTCCATGGAATTCACTGCAGGTTGAGCTCGAGCAGTTCGGAAGTCTGCAGCAGACCTAACCTCCCGCCGGTGGGGCCACATCTAGTGTGACAAGAGCACACCCCGCACCCCCGTCTGCCTGTAGGTAACCGTCGATGTATAGATGGTGTACGGCAGGGATTGCGGTAGAGACTCTGTGTATGGCCTCCAGAGCTAATTGTTTCTGAAGTAGAGGAGGGTCCACCTTTGTGATGTGAGTAATAGTAGACTAGCTAGGGGAGTTAACATTGCATTTTATAGTGTAAAGGTCCCACTTGACAAAAGTGTTTCTTTGGGTAAGAAGAAAAAAATATATCTAAAGAGACACTCTGTCTCTATGCATAGAACCCACTAATTAGCATAAATTATGCTAATTAGCACATTAAAGGAGGCAATTTCGAACCTTTAAGCCATATCGCCTAGAAACATGTGTGATTAGTTGAACCTGGCTAATTTTAGGGTCAGAAATCCATTTTGGTGTTATTTTGACAATTGGCGGCCATTTTGACCCTCAAGTCTAAGATGGCCACTGGCCGCCATCTTGAATGTAGGCATACTTTACAACTTTTGAACCATTTGAGTGACAAACTTGTATGATATACCAGTTTCTACTAATTTGGGGTTGGAAAATTCGTTTCTGGTATTATTTTTGTGATAAGAGGATATTTAAAGGAATATTTAAAGGTGAATTCCAAGATAGCTGTTATTGGATATAGGAGAAAAGTATGATGCATCAAACTTATCTCGGAGTACATCTTAACATTTGAATTCATTGGGGTCAAATTTTATAATGCATGACTGTTTTGGGTATTTTTAGGTTACATTATTGATTACAATGAGAGATAGTTTATTAAAAATGACCAGTAAGGATACACGTAACTGCAACTTATGTTTTATATGTCAGTCAGATACAAATGAAGCAATTACAGATCCTGCATCATCTATAAAATTTCGTGGCTAACCCAAGAACCTGGAAGCATGTTACCAAGAACTTCTGGACAATATCTTAGAGTTCTATGAGTTAGGCGAGTTACCCAGCTTCTTCGTACTAGATAACATTGGTGGCGGGGGTGGTGGTGCAAACAGTATAGTAGAACTTATGAAAACTAACCATGAAGTGTTGCACAAAAATTGCAGAAGCGCCGTCAACAAACAGAAGGTAGAGCGGGCCAAGAGTAAGGTAGAGAGGAGGAGTAAGCACCAAGGAAACCCAATGAAAACACTACTGATGAGCTCTGGCAGAGTTTGTGTCAAACTGGAATCCCAGGTTACATCAACTGAAGGCAAGGACTCTTCTGCAATAAAATGCTTCTTTTGTGAAGAGTCTGGAGACAAGAAGGACTTGAGAAAAGGTTCCACTCTTGGCTTAAACCAGAGAGTCAATGATGCTGCAAGGAAAATCGGTGATGTGAAACTTCAGGGCAAACTTTCAAAAGGAGACATGATTGCGATAAATGCTGTGTACCACCGGCCATGCCTGAATATACTTTATAGAAAGGCAAAAACAGTTGATCGTGATTCAAATGAAAGCTATGCTGCCAAAGTAATAAAAGCTCAAGCTTTCAATGAGATTCTTGATTACATTGAGGACCACCGTGGATCCGGTACTGTCCTGAGTATGGCTAAATTGGCAGCACTTTATGATAAGCGACTCGTATATCTTGGTTGTCCCCATAGTCATGGTCATACAACACGACTTCGCCAAGACATTGTCAACATATTCGCTGACATTAAGGGAGCTGGTGTTTAGTGACGACCTTAGTGAAATAGTTGAGGAGATGAAGGACACCACCTCAACAGACATGAGAATTTTGGCACAGGTAGCCAAGTTTCTGCGAAGAGATATCCTAGAGAAAAAGCAGGTGTTTTCAAGCTCTTTCTCAAGCACCTCAGAAGCTGACTCCGTTGTTCCCACACTGAGAACTGGTTTGATGAAAATGACCCGGAAATCGTTGTACTCCTCCGATGACAAATGTGCTGCTTTAACTGACTGGCAGAATAACCCTCAGTCTCGATCCAAAGCTGATACCTTCTGCAAGAAGAAGGCTGCGGCCCAGCGCGAACTTCGCAATCTATAAAACGACAGGTTTAAAAATAAAGCATGTGAAACGCAAAAAATTGTAGATCAACATAGGATGCACGAATTTTTCATTTCCACTAAAAAATGTTATGGGCCTATCCCTCATGGTGCAGACCCCCTCCACTCATCCAATGGTAACACCCTAATTAAAGACGAAGAAGGTATCCTTCAGGGTTGGAAAGATCACTACCATTCATTGCTCAATTGAAACACCGATGTGGATATCCTCATTACCCAGCTGGTCCCTCAGCATCCAGAGCAGACCCATCTCAGCTATCCTCCAGCCCTGTATGAGGTAGCTATTGCCATTAAACAGATGAAAAATAACAAGGCCTCAGGACCTGATTGAATCCCAGCCATTGTGTATGAAGCAGGAGGACCTCTGCTTACCATCTGTCTCCACTCTCTCCTGGAGAATATATGGGAAAAGGAGGAAATCCCCAAGCTCTTAAAGTTGCCTCCATCTCCAATGTTTATAAGAACAAGGGAGACCGGTCAGACTGTGGCAACTACCGCGGGATCTCGCTGCAATCCGTAGGTAGCAAGAATATCGCCAGATTCGCCCTAAACAAAGTTCGTCCTGAGGAGGAAAACTTCCTCCGAGAATCTCAATATGGCTTTAGTCCATCACGTGGCACCAGTGAAATGATTTTGGCTGCCCGTCAGATACAGGAAAAGTTCAGGGAACAGTGTCGTTGTAACGACCACGGTCTTACACGCCAGTTAGCGCCAAAGTCAAATGATTCATATTACGCTCAATAGCCCACAAAACATGTAACTCGGCTTTCGTTTGAGTCCTCCATCTGAGGAGTCCGTTTTCTCATCACTTCAAGACACCTCAGCCCTCCGTTATCCCATTTTCTCTGACTTACTGAAACCAACCTCTCTATAAAATGAATTTGAGTGTGAGAGAGAACACCCTTGTTTTTAGTCAACTTAGATATGTCTGTTTACAGTTGGAACATTCAAGATCCATTGTGAGTGGTGTTGAACGCTTCAACTGTCCTTATCGTTAGTGGAACGTGTCAAGTAAGTGAGTATCGAGTTTACCAGCTAGAGTGGCGTATTTTATGTTGTCCGTGGGGGTATCCATGAGTTTCTGATCGCGCCTGAAGTTATATCATTTTGTCGCCCCGACATCAGAGAATCTGATGTTTATAGTTTAATTAGTGTCAGATGTCTATTTAAGAAAGTCATTAATCTCCTGAACTATTCTGTCAACTGGTATAATCTCCAAGATCTAGCGCCTCCCCGTGAATAGCGCCTTGTTCGCCTCAAGCCTGAGCTTGCAGAATTAATGTTATCAACGTGTATATTCCACCTTTTCCTGGCAAGCTCAACCTCTGATTAGATTATATGAATAGACATAGGAAATTACCCTGATGAAGAACACCGGAGTTCATAACTAAGTATACAGTGATCCAAAATGATAGAGAAGTTACGTTGTTGGTAAGATCGACCCTTCTGGTATGAATACGGAGGCCCAAGCTGCCCCGCGGGTGCACGTATATACCTCTACACGAGGGAGAATCACGCATTCGTGACTTCCTCAACGTCTCTCCAGGTATGTTAACGTGTGTTCCCGCCGCCTATTAATTCAGTTTAACTTAGTCAATTTTGGTGAATATCAGTGCTCATGTGTTAACATGGTGAATTCTGTGCCAATTAAGTCGAGTAGCGTAGAGATTTAGATATCGTCTGAACCGTTGCCAGGCGTATGTTTTGTATAGTTGAAGTTAGACCTTTAGGCATTCGTGACTCTTCCTCAACGTCTCTCCAGTGTGTTGAGCTGAATACTCATCGGCTAACGTGGGGCGGTAACCGGGTTGGACGATGCCGTTAATTCGACAGGACTGAACTGGGAAGTCCGTTTCCTGCAAATCAGGCGCCAACTCCCTGAGCGTGTGTCGGTCTACAACCGACCCCTAACAGCGATCTTCATTTGTTGTAGAGACCAGCGTTACCCTGGGGCACTCCTCACAGTTACATAGGCCTAAGTATTATGGTATCTTGTTTGGGGGATAACTAGCAGAAATATAGTATCCCAGGTTAAGTATTGAACCACTGAATGAGAGTTAAAAGTGCCATGTCGTTCCTTGTGAATTAACAGGAGGTATTGTATGTTGAGATAATTGTGGAGTTGTTCAGTGTGCTATGTATTCATTGGTAGTGACCATGAAATGATAATCTGAGAGTATAATGATATAACCAAGAAGTGAAGAGTTAATTTGCTACTTGGTAAGGTAAGACCTGAGGGTCCAGTGATATCTGGTGTATACCCAGTACTGACTACCATTTGGCAGAGTGACAATACCACAATTGTCGATTGAAGTAATAAGTATTTGGAGGTATTTAATGAGGTAATAAGTTCTTGAAGTGTTTGATGACTTAAGAAATATATTGCAGTTCTGCTTTGTCTGAGTGAATCTAAGATGCATCTTATCCAATCACTGTGTTAATAAATATTGAATTAGTAATCTACGTCTACGAGTATCACCACTCTATCCTTTCCCACATTGGTTCTCAGAAAATAACTAACTCACGTGCCTAGAAGCTCGCTACCTAACAGTTAACTAAGAAATGTTATATTCTAGAAAAATCCTGGGTGGTGGCAGGTCTACCGGTGTAAGTATAATAAGTGTGGTAATAAGAAAGACATGGCTTCCCAGGTTAATCCATGGTTTAGAATATAACTAGAACAAAATATATGGAAGAGATCATAGTATATGAAAGGAAATTTAAAGAAAGAACATTGACTTGGAAAACATAAGCAGAGAAGCGTAAGAGTTACTTACATAAGAATGTATAAGAATCTAAGGTATATAGAGATAAAGAACATATAAGAATATAAGCAAGAATATATAAAAGTAAGGATGTATGTAAAGAACTGAAGAAGGATAAGTATATAAAACCGGATACTCATTGAAAAGAATAGCTGGATGGTAAATTATTGAAAAGAGGAAACTCGGCCCGTTACATCGTTACCTGTACATGGCCTTCATGGATCTAACCAAGTCCTTTGACTCGATCAACAGGGAAGCCCTCTGGCGGATCCTCAGTGTCCTGTACAATGGCACCCAGTCTGAGTTCTTCCCCATACAAACAGGGGTAAAACAAAGCTGTGTACTGGCGCCAGCTCTCTTTTCGATTTTCTTGCCCGCCTTGCTTAGCCGTGTCAGTGACAATTTGGCCGGCAGGGTAGACATCCAGTACCGGATGAAGGGTCTTTTCAACATAATACGACTCCAGGCAGGAACAAAGGTGTTGGTAGCTTCCATTACTGAACTTCAGTATGAAGACGACCTCACCCTTGTCGCTCACACTGAACGCAACCTACAGGATATCCTGAACACCTACGCAGATATGTATGCACACTTCGGCCTTGAGGTGAATGTATGTACAACTCATACTCTCTTTTAGCCTGCCCCTGGTTCAGCCACACCTCCACCATCCATCCAGCTTAACGGTACTACCCTTTCTAATGCTATCCACTTTCGGATCAGATGATCTCAATCCTTTGGTAGACTCCGTACCCATGTTTTCAGCTGTAGGGAGCTGAAATTAACTACAAAGTTGCACATGTATCTAGCAGTGGTCCTTCCCACCCTGCTATATGGCAGCGAGGCCTGGGTCACATACAGGAGGCTCCTCAAGGCACTTGAAAACTTTCACCAACGTGGTCTGTGTTCCATCCTCTGAGTTCGCTGGGAAGACAAGACAGACAAAAAATGTCGGTATTCTCGATGACACCAACCTCAGGAGCATCGAGGCTACCATTAGCCATGAATATCTATGTGGGACTGGCCATGTTGCCCGCATGGACGACAATAGACTGCCAAAGCAGCTACTTTACAATCACCTAACAAATAGTAAATGTAACGCTTGCGGGCAACTGAAAAGGTATAAGGCTAGTCTTAGGACAAACCTGAAAAGTACCAAATTGGCCACCACACCTGGGAGACTATTACTCCACACCGCAACGCTTAGAAGAGCACCACACGAGAAGGTGTCAATACTTTCGAGTTAGCCCGATTGCATACCGAAGCAGACAAGCACCAAAGCCAGAAAGACGCTGCGACCGCCCATCCTACAGGTGATGTAGCCCTCCACATGTGCAACATCTGTGTACGACCCTGCCGGTCCCGTATCATCCTCTTTAGTTACCTCAGATCTAACCAACGAAGATGACTTCCTCAATAACTCATTTCATTGTCTCTTTGCTGGATAATCATTATATTCGATTCCGAGTCACAACAAAGTAGTAGTAGTAGTAGTAGCAGTAGTAGTAGTAGTAGTAGTAGTAGTAGTGTGGGTGTGTGATCATTATTCTAAAGAGGGTAATGAGCGTTCTAAACTACACTTAAATACTTTTCGTTTTATGGAGAAGTTGAACCATTTCAAGACTATTTTGTTCTAAATTTAAAGAGAAACAACTTTATCCTTTAAATTTTGTGAATTGAGCTGTATTTATTGGGGTATAAAAATTTTAAATTTTAAATTACTAAAAGAAAATAGCAATTATAAATTCAGAACCTTAAGAGAAACAGAAGCGATAAATGTTTGCACCTTCAGTAACTGATTAAAATAACATCTGTATGGTTAAAATTCATCCATAAATAAGAGGTATAGTAAAGGACACCAGGCCTGAAATGTGAAATTTTCGATACAGGAGATACAAAATTAAATACCATTAACGCTTGATCCACTTATTAAAGATTTGAAATTTACTATGAAACTAACAGAAAACACAAGGATACACCTATGTAAGTCTCAACTCTCTTGTTCAATGATAATGAGATAGGCTTTTACCGGAAACAATTACCTCACCACTGGGTACCATCTTCTTTATCACCTGTATGTTTTTTCTGGGTCTTCTCTTCCTAGGCATCTTGCAAATAATATTCAAAGTGCCGAAAAAAGTGGCAGAAAAATGGCTTAAATTACAAAAGCGCCTCAAAAGGGCATTACCACTGAACATTTATTACTGTTTACGGTAACTTTTCGTTTTCTTTCAGACCACCAAGCGTGAAAGAAGAAAACAGAAATTATGATATGGGATAACGTAAGCATATATCTTTCACTCTACTAACACACATTATAGTAGTAAACCATGGGGTAGGAAATGTGCATCCCCAATCACGATGTATGCATAAAAAATAAAAATAAAAACCCTTATTATTATTGGTTAATACTTACGAAACTGTTATTATTAGAAGTTGTTTGTTAACTTGCTTTATTTTTGCTTTACTTATGATTTTATGTATATTAAAAGAAACGACAACTTTCTATTATATTTTTTATTTTTAAGATTTTTTTTTTTCAATTACTTTTTCCTACGATCTTAAATTCCTTGTTAGTAGGTAGGGCATGAAAGATGAGAGAAATTGCGGAGTAAAAACATAGCGAACACTGATGTTATGGCATTAAAATTACGTATGTACTGTAGGTGCATTTCAAACGGCAAAATTTGTTTTCTCATTGTAAGTCAGTCCCGCTTCACAATACCATCCCGCCGCCATTCCTCGCTTCCTGTCCAATTGTAAAAATTTTGTTCCATTATTACTGATCCATCTATTACGAAACAACCTTATACAGAATTGCCAACATGGTTTTATGCCGGGGCACTGCTACTTAACACAATTGCTCAAGGTATTGGATATTTGGACCCATATTCTGAAACGGGGTGGTAATATCGACAATATTTACCTTGATTTTGCCAAGGCCTTTGACAGTGTACCCCACGAAAGGCTGAAAATCAAACTGGAAGGGTATGGAATTCAGGGAAATGTCCAAGCGTGGATCGAAGACTTTCTACATGACCGCAAGCAGTGTGGGGTGATTAATGGCACGAAATCATCATCCGTACCTGTCACAAGCGGAGTACCACAGGGCAGTGTATTGGGCCCGCTGTTGTTTGTTTGTTTCATAAATGACATGCCTGACGTTGTACACTCCTCCATACAAATGTTTGCCGATGACGCCAAGTTATTTCGAGAAATCAAGAACCAAGCGGACTGTGAAGAGCTGCAGAAGGACCTCTGTGGGCTCCAAGAATGGTAGAAGAAATGGCTGCTGAGATTCAATGTCACGAAGTGTAAGAAGATGCACCTGGGGAGTACCAACGGTAAGGAGGCGTATCATATGTCCCAACAGGATGAAGAAACTGCACTATTTGAGACTGAATGTGAGAAGGACCCAGGTGGGTATTATAAGGGTGGGGTCGCGTTTTTTCTTTTTTCTTTCCTTATTTCATACTTCTTTCTTTTCTTTCCTTTTATTCTTTCTTTTCTTAAAGTTACTTCATAACCTCTGACCTTTGTAAGCATGGCGAGGATTAGGGCACATGGGTTCTGTAATTCTGGTATCAAGCTATTGGAGAAGAATAAAGGTAGATACTGAGGGAAAATGATACTCCTAACATACTCTAAAAATTGTTTATTAATTTGAAATTAAATTTGGTTAAAGATGTCATTAACATACAACTACAAGGATCAACTCCTTGGCTTTACTCATCTGCAATTCCAATTAGATACTCTTGCTTCTTAAATCATTACTGGTGGTACATTTAAAAGAGCACACCACATGACTAGCTTACATATGGTACCTTCACTAGAACTGTTGGTAGTACATATGAAGGATGCACTCACAACACATAACACGTTATTATTGGTACTATCAATATTTATGGGTCCACTACTCAATTTGGAATAACTATATTTCTGATAATTATCCCCAATCATATACAACAATAATACTTTGGCCCCTATATTGTAAGGAGTGCCCCAGGGTGTCACACTGGTGTCACCACAACAAACGTAGAGCGCTGTTAGGGTCGATTACAGTCCGACACTCGGCGAGGGAGTTCGAGCCTAGTTCCCAGGGTGCAGACTCGCACAATTTAATCGTGCCGAATTAACGACATCCTGCGACAGCCAGCTGGCATGCAGCTTCCGATCCCCGGTCGCTGCTGGGTATTCAGCTAACACCCACTCTGTGCCTGGAGATGCGTTGAGGAAGAGTCACGAGCGTGTTAAAATGGTCTAACTTCAACTAACATAACATACGTCTGGCAACGATACTTACATTACTTTAATTATACTTGGCACACAATCATTTCACTATGTTAAAACATGAACACTGATATTCACAAAATTCAACTGAGATAAAATGACTTTACATAGCGGCGGGAAACAATTGTTCACATACCTGGAGATGCGTTGAGGAAGAGCCATGAGCGTGTGGGGTATGAGTTTGTTTGGTTCACACTCAGGATGGAATGGAGAAAGGAAACTCACAATGTGCTCTCTATATACATGTTGTATTGGATGTACAATGCAGCTTGGTGCTGGGAAGGCAGCATGGTTACAAGCATAATGTAGAGAGAGCTGGTTGGTGAGGATGCTCAGAGGAGGACAGCTTGTGGGTCGCCATGCTCGCCAGCGGGAGAGAGGACCGCCAGGCAGGCGGAGGAGGGAGGGCCGCCAGGCAGCGGCAGAGGAGGAGGTGTTGCTGGCTGTGGCTGTAGGTAGAGAGAGAGAGCACCACGAGGTCAGGTCTTAAATAGCGGGGGTAGGCGTGGCTTAGCAGTTGACCCCCGCTCCGTGGTGTATGGCGGCGCTGGTTGACCTAGACCACGAGGCATACACTGGGGAATTGATGGGGTCGGCTAGGCAGCGACAAACAGCGTTTGTAGCGGAGAATTCCGCTACAAGCGTGTGAGTCTTCCTCGTGTATTCGTTTATATATGGGCATCTGGCAACTCAGGCTTGCCCAGGCATGCCAGAAGGGCTAATCTCATAAATGACAGAAATTCGATTCAACTCAGTCACTGTACATTCAACTATGAAAATCAGTGTCATGGGTCAGGTGATTTTCTTATACCTATTTTTATAATTTAATCAAATACACACACTGTTAACCTTAGTCTCACAAACTCTAGACAAGGAGCCTGTATGGGTATACGTTGAGATCTTGGAGATAAAGAGTTTGACATGTTCTTTTCAGGAGATTAATGACTTTCTTAAATAGACAATTGACAGTAATCAAACTGCAAATATCAGATTCTCTGAGGTTTGGGAATCAAAATAATCTAAGTTCAGTAGTAATTGGAAACTCATGGCTATCCCCAAGGACGACATCATGAGATGCCATTCGTACTGGCAGACTCGACGCTCACTTACTTGACAAGTGTTACTAACAATAAAGACAATTGAAGCTTTCAACATCACTCACAAAGGATCTTGAATGCTTCAACTATGATCAAACATATCTAAGTTGACTCAAAACAATGGTGTTCTCTCTCATATTCAAATTTACTTTACAGAGAGGTTGGTTTCAGGAAGTCAGAAAAAATGGACGGCACCTAAGCCAGAGAAAACGCGTTTCTTTCGAGGGATAACTCACCAGTTATCCACATGTTTTGCGGGCGTGGAACATAATATGAATCATCAGGTTTCAAACAGACCAGCTATCATTGTTACTATGACAGTCTGTTGACAATGTGCTGAAGTTCTCGGGCCATTGAGAGAAGGTAAGTCAGGCAAATAAATTATTGGGTCGTATAAGAAGGTCGTTCAGATATCCCTCGTAACGATTTTCAAGAGTGAAGTGTTTTCCCATCTGGAGTACTGTCACCCCGTCTGGTCACCAGACTGGTGCCTGCACTTCGGCACCTCAGCTACCCTGAGAGATTGGAGTGCCTGAACTTGCCTAGCTTATACTACAGACGGGCAAGGGGTGACCTAATTGAGGTATATAAGCATCTCAAGGGGCTCTACCCAGTCAAGTGTCCTTACTTGGAGCTGGCGGACGCTCGCCCCAAAAGGGGTCACAGCTCAAGATTGAAGAAGCCACAAGTTCAGAAAACTGTGAGGGCAAGCTTTTTCGGAGTGAGAGTTGTGAACTCTTGGAACAATTTACCAGAAAGTGTTGTGATGGCACCGATTGTGAGCTCTTTCAAAACAAGACTTGACCAACACTTGCCCAGTACTTGCCAACAGTGCGTAACAGAAACGTGACCGATCGGCCAAGCAGCTAACGAGCCGATCATTTGGTGAAGAGGATAAAAGAAAAGGAAAATAGTTTTTCTCTTTTTTTATCAAGCAATAAATAATGTAATTGTGACACATTTCTACTTTTACACGATCCTTTAGGCTGATTGGATTATCTTGTCATCGTTTTCTATGCCGTTAACAATCGTCACAATTCTCTATGAACTGTGTGTCCTCCCACTTATTCGGTTCCCCCAAGGGGAGGGTACATGACGTGACTATTCCGTGTTAGAGCGTCTCGTTTTCATCATGTTGGCCTGCGGTCGTTGTGATTATTCTTATCGCGAATTATCAGGCCTAGTCCTTGATGATTCTCGATTGTTACCTCTTATTTGTGACCATGGTTTAATTAAGAACACTTATAAAAGTTCCAAATGCGGAAGAAACTTACACATTAATAAAATATACGAGTTTCAATGTAATAGGCACTCCTGCGCATTTGTCCACAATTGTCAACCTCAATATGAAGGTAAGTTCTTTAAGATTTTTTCCTACGTGACAATAGTTAGGTACGGTGTTATAAGTTCTTTTGCTTACTTTGCTTGCCATTAAGGTAAGTTGTTTGTTTAGGGTTGATTTCGTTCGTGACAGTCGTTAGGTAGGGTTTCCTCGGTTCTTTTGTTTTAACAATCGTTAGGTAGGGTTTCTTAGGTTCTTTTGCCTTTGATAAAGTTAGGTTAGGTTAGGTTTCCTAGGTTCTTTTGCTTATGAGAATCGTTAGGTAGGATTTTCAAGGTACTTTTGCTTATGACAATCGTCAGGTAGGGTTTCCTAAGTTCTTTGGCTTAGTGCAATTTGCTTTATATTTTTGGACCACACTATTAGCAGAATAATAAACACATAAATGAACACGATATTGCATAGAACCTGCTAGAACTTGACCTAATAGCATGAGTATGTTAGGTCAGGTTCTAGTAGGTTCTATGCATTGTCGTTTCCATTTCTAATAATAATAAATAATAATAATAATTAACGGTTTATGGAAAGAGCATGGCAGCCGGAAGGCTGAAAATATGCAGTTACATAACTGGGGAATGGGTCTCTTGATTTACAAATAATATACAAGTAACATAAGTGATACAAATATTATATATGATAACTAAGTGGGGAGAAGCTCAAACTTCAGGGCTTTTCAACATAGTGACAGTGCAAAAAGTTAGATTGACTGGGAGTGAATACACTGGTTGATTACAAGTTATTGATAATTTTTACAATGGTTTGGACTGGGCTGTTCTTATAGCGAAAAGTTCGTTCTCGTATGGGCGGTTGTGGTGTCGAACAGCAATTCTCGGGCGAGGGATCTCAGGTGGTAGTAGGAGCCGGTGGCGAGGATGGTGCAGAAGCTTTTCACCAAATTTGCAGATGAAGTCGTGGTGATGGTCAGTGAGAGCCGAGAGGGTCAGTGTGTTGAGAGCTTCTTGATATTTGGAGTAGGAAGGGGAGAGAATAATCTTGCATGCCCTCTTTTGTACTCTTTCTAGGTGTTTACGTTGTGTGGCATTTAGGGAGGAAGACCAGGTAGGGGAGGCATAGGTGAACTTGGGAAGTATAAACAGTGTGTAAAAGAAATTTCAAGCAAATCGCACATTTCCTTCTTATGATAACAGTTTCGTAGACCTTATTATTATTATTATTATTATTATAAGATCCTTATATATATATATATATATATATATATAGGCTATATATATATATATATATATATATATATATATATATATACAGTATATATGGTAATGGTGTAGACAATGGCTAACACCAGAAGAAGTTTGTTGAATTTCTTGAGTTTTGCTGTACTTATTGTTTTGCTGTTTTTAAGTATATTAAAAGAAACGACAACTTTCTATTATGATTTTAATTATTTATTAGGATTTTTTTATGTACTCCAGCCTACGATCATAAATTCCTTGTGGGCAGGGCACGAAGGATAAGGGAAATTACGGGGTAAAAACATAGCGAACACTGATGTTATGACATTAAAATTAAGTCACTACCTGGGTTTTTGGCGCCAAACATCAATATCACACCTTTAAAGAGTCCTGCCGCACAATTCCCCTGCCTCCGCCATTGTTCGTTGTTGTTAACCTGTATAAATTCTGTACGGTTAATCCCGACCCGTTAAATAAAATAAATATTAAATTTGCATTACGTTAATACCGGTCTCTTGTTCTTTTGTTTAGTTATTAAATGCATTCAACCTTCTTTTCATATCATCTATCTAGAACCAATAAATGATGTGAGTCATATTTCTACTTTTACCGAATCTCTTAGACTGATTCCATTCTCTTTTAATTGTTTTGAATACCGTTAACAGTCGTCACAATTCTCAATTAACTGTCTCTCATATATACGTATGTACAGCACGTGAAACACTGTCTCTTGAACGTCATGGCGAAGTGCGAAGGTTGTGATTATTCATAACGTGATTTATCAAACCCTTTTCTTGATGAATCTCGCTTGATATCTTTCATTTGTGACCATAGTTTAATTAAGAACACTTTCAAATGGTCGAAATGCTGAAGAGACTTACAAATTACGAACAACAAAAAACAACTTTCATGATCCTATTATATATATATATATATATATATATATATATATAATATATATATATATATATATATATATATATATATATATATATATATATATATATATATGCAAGTAAATCACTGTAGGTGCGCGTGATCTAGGTATATGCTGATAACCACCAGGAAAGAAGAAAACACGAAGTTCCCAAGCGCTTTCGTGTAATTCACATCTTCAGGGGTGAGTACAGACTAGATAGAGTAATGCAGAACAAGATGAATATATACAGAGGAGGGTGAGACCAGGTCCACAATGGTCAGGTAATGACCCTACTAATCTTTAAATGGCACACAACGGTTGGTGGTTGGGTCAGATGGGACAGTGACCCGCCCTCTCACCTGATCACAAATCTTCTTAATTACAAAGTTGTCCAGCTTGTACAAGCCGTTACTCAAATTCATGTTGAATGCTTCGGTATGTTTAATAAGACTAGATTCTATGATGTTCCTACTATCAATTGAATTACATGGTAATATTGAGGAGGCATTATCCCAGTCAATGCAATGCTTGTTATCCCTCAAATGAACAAACAGAGCATTGGATTCCTGGCCTGTCCTGACACTGTATTTGTGTTGTTTAATTCTAGTTACAAGATCTTTACCTGTCTGGCCTAAGTAAAACATATTACATTCCTTGCAAGGAACTTTATAAATGCAACCAATTGTGTTGTTGGGGGAGTTCTTGATTAACATTTGTTTAACAGTGCATGAGTTTTTAAATGCCACATTGACGTTCCAAGATTTTAGCTGTGCCGGAATGTGTGAGAAATTTTTGTGAAATGGTAATATTAAGATATTCTTATGGTCATGGGTGGGCTTGGGATCAGTTCTATAAAAAGTTTTCTTAGTAATGTTTAAGCATTTGTCTATGAAAGATCTAGGGTATTTAAGGTTTGAGCCAATATTATATATATATTTGTATTCCTCATCGATGAATTCCGGACTGCAAATTCTCAAGGCACGTAAAAACATTGTTGTAAATACTGACTGTTTGACTTTATTGTGGTGGGCAGAATAATAATGAATGTATGAACACACATTGGTTGGTTTTCTATAAATACTGAACTTGAAAGTGTTACCCATTCTGTGTATCAGACAGTCTAGGAATGGCAATTTACAGTCTTGCTCTAATTCCACAGTGAATTTGATCGAGGGGGCTAAGTTGTTAAGTTGTGGTAGGAAAACTTTTAGGTCCTCATTACATGGCCAGAGACATAATACATCATCAACATATCTAAACCAGACTGCTGAAGGTGGTAAAATATTACTTAATAGTTTCTTTTCAAAGAATTCCATATATAGGTTGCTTAATACAGGTGAGAGTGGATTACCCATTGCCATACCAAATTTTTGAGCATAATATTCCCCATTGAATTCGAATTTGCAATCCTTAATACATAGTTTGATGAGTTCGATGAAGTCATCTTTCGAGACGGGCAGTGAAGTGTTATCCAGGGAATCTATGAGGAACTCTAGTAAATCATCAACTGGGACCTTTGTAAAAAGTGACGTTACATCAAAGCTAACCAGTTTAAAATCATGATTAATGTGCAAGTTATTGAGTTTATCAACCAGATCCATATTATTCTTGATATTGGAGTTAGAAATGTTGCCAACTAGGGGGTTTAGTAAGGAAACTAACCATTTCGATAGTTTATAAGAGATTGACCCAACAGAGCTAATGATGGGTCTTGCTGGGTTATTGGGCTTGTGGGTCTTGATTAAACCGTACATGTAAGGCAGTGGAGGGGACGTTGAAGTAAGATGTTTAATGAGAGTAGCTTTGCCTCTCAATAGGGACTTAAGTTTTTTGTTGAACTGGGTGTTGACAGTGTTGAGAGGATTATTTATGAGTTTAGAATATGTTGTAGTGTCACATAAAAGGTCATTCATTTTTGAGATATAGTCATCTTTGTTTAAAATCACTACTGTGTTGGCTTTATCTGCTTTAGTGACATGTAGATCCTTATTTTTCTTAAGGGCTTGGAGTGCTTTGGTGAATCTTTCTGGACAGTTTGAAACACAAGGCTTGGACATAGATGCATACACAACACCTTTACACATGTTCACTTCTTCACTTGTCAAATTACTGAATTTCTCCAAATTGCAAAATGCTTTGGCTATGTCAACACTGTCGACTCCCTTGTTGGAACCATCAAAACTTAAACCATAGCCGAGGGCACACAAGGTATCATTGTCTAGTTGTTTAGAGGAGAGATTCACTACACAGTTGTTATTGGCATCCTTAGTCCAATCACTATTTCTAATAAGGAGTGCCAATTTGTGGTCTATCTTGGCTTGAAGATCAGAACGCTCACGTCTCAGGTTATCAAAACAGTAGTCCAACATGAACTTTTTCCAATAACTTGGTATGGTCATGATAAAAGCGCGCTTTTTTTGTCTTACAATACGGAAGGCTTCATCCACTTCAATTTTCTTTATTTCAAAATGTTTCTTAAGGATGATTTCTTGGAACTCATCAAAGGGGCGGTCAGACATCTTAAGGACACGTTGTGGGAGGATTGATCTTGGCATAACTTTTTCACTGAGGCATGTCTGGAGAAATTTCAAACGTATTTTCAATTTGTGGGCCTTGATCATCGAAGAGGAGTATTCAGTAACGAAAGGAGACAGTCCAGGACAGCTTGTAGAGAAGATGAAGAAGTGGCGCGTGGAATCCATTTATGCAAGTAAATCACTGTAGGTGCGCGTGATCTAGGTATATGCTGATAACCACCAGGAAAGAAGAAAACACGAAGTTCCCAAGCGCTTTCGTGTAATTCACATCTTCAGGGGTGAGTACAGACTAGATAGAGTAATGCAGAACAAGATGAATATATACAGAGGAGGGTGAGACCAGGTCCACAATGGTCAGGTAATGACCCTACTAATCTTTAAATGGCACACAACGGTTGGTGGTTGGGTCAGATGGGACAGTGACCCGCCCTCTCACCTGATCACAAATCTTCTTAATTACAAAGTTGTCCAGCTTGTACAAGCCGTTACTCAAATTCATGTTGAATGCTTCGGTATGTTTAATAAGACTAGATTCTATGATGTTCCTACTATCAATTGAATTACATGGTAATATTGAGGAGGCATTATCCCAGTCAATGCAATGCTTGTTATCCCTCAAATGAACAAACAGAGCATTGGATTCCTGGCCTGTCCTGACACTGTATTTGTGTTGTTTAATTCTAGTTACAAGATCTTTACCTGTCTGGCCTAAGTAAAACATATTACATTCCTTGCAAGGAACTTTATAAATGCAACCAATTGTGTTGTTGGGGGAGTTCTTGATTAACATTTGTTTAACAGTGCATGAGTTTTTAAATGCCACATTGACGTTCCAAGATTTTAGCTGTGCCGGAATGTGTGAGAAATTTTTGTGAAATGGTAATATTAAGATATTCTTATGGTCATGGGTGGGCTTGGGATCAGTTCTATAAAAAGTTTTCTTAGTAATGTTTAAGCATTTGTCTATGAAAGATCTAGGGTATTTAAGGTTTGAGCCAATATTATATATATATTTGTATTCCTCATCGATGAATTCCGGACTGCAAATTCTCAAGGCACGTAAAAACATTGTTGTAAATACTGACTGTTTGACTTTATTGTGGTGGGCAGAATAATAATGAATGTATGAACACACATTGGTTGGTTTTCTATAAATACTGAACTTGAAAGTGTTACCCATTCTGTGTATCAGACAGTCTAGGAATGGCAATTTACAGTCTTGCTCTAATTCCACAGTGAATTTGATCGAGGGGGCTAAGTTGTTAAGTTGTGGTAGGAAAACTTTTAGGTCCTCATTACATGGCCAGAGACATAATACATCATCAACATATCTAAACCAGACTGCTGAAGGTGGTAAAATATTACTTAATAGTTTCTTTTCAAAGAATTCCATATATAGGTTGCTTAATACAGGTGAGAGTGGATTACCCATTGCCATACCAAATTTTTGAGCATAATATTCCCCATTGAATTCGAATTTGCAATCCTTAATACATAGTTTGATGAGTTCGATGAAGTCATCTTTCGAGACGGGCAGTGAAGTGTTATCCAGGGAATCTATGAGGAACTCTAGTAAATCATCAACTGGGACCTTTGTAAAAAGTGACGTTACATCAAAGCTAACCAGTTTAAAATCATGATTAATGTGCAAGTTATTGAGTTTATCAACCAGATCCATATTATTCTTGATATTGGAGTTAGAAATGTTGCCAACTAGGGGGTTTAGTAAGGAAACTAACCATTTCGATAGTTTATAAGAGATTGACCCAACAGAGCTAATGATGGGTCTTGGTGGGTTATTGGGCTTGTGGGTCTTGATTAAACCGTACATGTAAGGCAGTGGAGGGGACGTTGAAGTAAGATGTTTAATGAGAGTAGCTTTGCCTCTCAATAGGGACTTAAGTTAATCAAGAACTCCCCCAACAACACAATTGGTTGCATTTATAAAGTTCCTTGCAAGGAATGTAATATGTTTTACTTAGGCCAGACAGGTAAAGATCTTGTAACTAGAATTAAACAACACAAATACAGTGTCAGGACAGGCCAGGAATCCAATGCTCTGTTTGTTCATTTGAGGGATAGCAAGCATTGCATTGACTGGGATAATGCCTCCTCAATATTACCATGTAATTCAATTGATAGTAGGAACATCATAGAATCTAGTCTTATTAAACATACCGAAGCATTCAACATGAATTTGAGTAACGGCTTGTACAAGCTGGACAACTTTGTAATTAAGAAGATTTGTGATCAGGTGAGAGGGCGGGTCACTGTCCCATCTGACCCAACCACCAACCGTTGTGTGCCATTTAAAGATTAGTAGGGTCATTACCTGACCATTGTGGACCTGGTCTCACCCTCCTCTGTATATATTCATCTTGTTCTGCATTACTCTATCTAGTCTGTACTCACCCCTGAAGATGTGAATTACACGAAAGCGCTTGGGAACTTCGTGTTTTCTTCTTTCCTGGTGGTTATCAGCATATATATATATATATGTGTGTGTGTGTGTGTGTGCGTGTGTGTGTGTAACCGGTCGGAAAATCTCACTACTCGTTGTTGTTGTTTTTTTTAGTTTTAGTGGTTGGTAATGCAGTGGAAGCGCCACTCGGAGAATACCGAACCAGCACAAACACAATTAATACAAATATTTTCCATGACCGTGGAATAGCTAGTACCTGTGATTGGGGTTAATGAGATGCACTGGTAAAAGATAACACTTATATTCCTTCCAACACTACAGACGGAAATAATAATACCTCTTAGTGTGGCATACATCACTACAATGGGAAACAAAAGTTATACATGGTATCAAAAAAATTTTAAAAAGAAATTAATTGCATCTAGAGAGTACTACTAATGCAGCAGTATTACATACACCAGTACAATAGGGTGTGTCATAGGAGGGAAGATCATCTAAAACTAATGGCCCATCACGTTTTTGGTAGATTTTAGTGTATATAAACAGAAAATAATTTCAGTTTCAATATTTTGCAACCTTTTGCTAGGTAAATTTTAGCGTGAAATTTATCGAAACTCTAACGTACAGCTGCATTAGTGCATTACAATTAAATAGTGAACATTGCTTTCTGACTTCATTCTTTAACAACCCAACTAACAATATTTTTTTCTATTTCAGATTCTGATGCATTTATAAGTTGATAATATTTGCGATGGCTGCTTGTGTCAGGACGAGGAACCAAAAATCCAGCCGTCTCAGTCACTATCTTGGGTCTGGGAGAGAGCTCCTGAAGTCGGAGTTGCCTACATTGAGAGATGCTTTGAGATACGGTGTTTTAATCAGGCAAATCAGTGAAAAGAATCAAAGAACTTACACAAACAAAGACATTGCCAGTGATATGACCAAAGCTGTCTTGGCACAGTACACTCTGGCTAACGCTCAGTTCAAGCCTCCAGTCATAACAAGTCAGAAGAAGATTAGTGAGAGACTGCTAGCCAGTTGGGAAAAGGCAAGAGATATCTCTCTTGGGAGAGGAAAACTTGCAGTTAAGGACAGCTTTGCCAAGCAACTGGACCAGTTATTTGACATAATTACTTGCAAGTGCCCAATTGTTCTCTGTCCTGAGTTTGGATGCGATCGTAGCTGTAAATCCGAGGCCCACATCTCCTGTATTTGCAAGCGTGAACTGAAGATTCCTGTGATCGAACTGGCATTTGTCAAAGCACAGAGAGAGAAGACTGGCAGTATAGGGGCTCTCATGATTACTAGCCAAGATATTCCGGAGTCCAAGAGACAGGAGGCTGCCACAGAGAGACAGAAGAGGAGAAGAGTTGCCGAGGAAAAGAGACTTGAGAAGGCCCAGGGTGAGGTAAAAAAGGCCGATGATTGGAGTCAAGCTGATTCAGAGTTTAATGACTTCCCCATGGCTGATCCGAGTGCTGACCAGGAGAATGGTGACTTTGTCCCTAACCCAGAAAATAATGATCCCAAACCTTCCAGGCATAACATTCGAAATAGGAAAGATATCCCGAGCATAGCTCTGGCCAGCATGCGACACCACACTGGTCTCAGAGAAACTGCAGAGATAGCAACAGTTGCCTGGGTTGACGGTGGTTTGATAACACCTGATGATGTTCACCTGGTGATAGATCATAACAAAGTAAGGAGAGCTCTGGAGAAACTTGTCAGTAACCTAGAAGAGGAGTTTGATAAGGGGATAAGAGAAAATGGAATCAATTGTTTGTTCTTTGATGGGAGAAGGGATGACACTAAAGTGTTCATGAAAGTTGGAGATTCTGACAAGTTGTTCCCTGCCATGGTGAAGGAGGAACACTACTCCTGCTGCAGTGAACCAGGAGGGAAGTATTTGTGGCATTTCACTCCAGAGAAAGATGACATCAGGAAACCAGCTGAAATAGTGGCAGATAGCATTATGAACTGGCTCAGAGAGAGGAACGTAGACCAGACCCTGCAGGCCATTGGAGGGGACAGCACCAACACGAACACAGGGTGGCAAGGGGGGGTCATACAGTGGATAGAGCGGAAGGTTGGGAGGAAGCTGGTCTGGATTGTTTGTGACCTCCACACCGACGAGTTGCCACTCAGACATCTGATCCAGGAGCTGGATGGCAAGACTCTTTCAAACAACAGATGGTCTGGTCCTCTTGGCAAGATGCTGGACTCTGCCACTGAGTTAGAAATAAATCCGAGCTTTGAAAAAATCACAGTTGGCCCTCCACTCGTTGAGCTTGCACATACTGTCATTGACGACCTGAGTACTGACCAGTACTATGGTTACATGATTTGCAGTGCCATCAAAACTGGGGTCATGCCTGATAGACTTGCTTACCTGCAGATAGGTCCAGTCTCACATTCTAGGTGGCTCACAACGGCTCTCAGGTTCTGCAGAATTTGGGTCGCTCATCATAAACTGAAAGGGAACCAGCTTCACAACCTGAGACTTATTGTCCAATTCATCGTGAGTGTCTACTTGCCAAATTGGTTCAACACCAAGGTCAAGTCATCGTTCTCCGAAGGTCCGAGGCATGTTCTCTTCCAGCTTGAGCTCCTGAGGAGTCAGCCAAGGAAGGTTGTTCAGACTGTGGAGCAGACTGTGAGGAGATCTTCCTGGTATGCTCATCCCGAGGCAGTTCTGCAGACAATGCTCTGCAGTAAGGATGAGGAGGAGAAAAGAGTGGCAGTCAAAAAGATCTTGGATATGAGACTTATGAGAGGATCTGGGCATGACGAATCAGTTGGTGACGATTCCTTCAGGGTCAGGAAGACTCCTGAAGTCAATCTAGGTGCCAAGACCCTCACTGATCTCATAGATCTGGATAACATCCAGGCTGGCAGTGAGCCCCCTCTTACATGCAGCCTCACCAATGTTCAAGTCAGAGCTTTCCTGGACAACCCCATGCATGTCCCTGCCTGGCCCTCGCACACCCAGAGTATAGAGCGTTGTGTACAGCAAGTGAGCGAGGCCAGCAGTCACGTGTACAGCCAGGAGAGGAGGGAAGGCTACATCCGAGCTCAGGTGGTCAGCAGGGAGGTGATGAGTAGAAACAGAAGCAAGAAAGACAAGTTCTCTTTGGTGTGCAGCAACACCGGGTCGTAGTCGTAAAACCGGTTTTTGTATTTGATGATTTTGTTTTCTAAAGGAATATTAAATTGAATAAATGTGTCAAGATCATTCGTTTCACTATTCTGGATCATTTTCATCCAAATAAATTAACCTGATACATTTACTTTACTTTAAATAAGCTATTTAGTGGTGTTGGTAAAAGGGTGGGAATACTGAATTTTCATAAGATTTCAAGTTAAAAGTTACCTAGCAAAAAATAAAAACTTTTCAAATCTGAAGATATCACATGATTCTGCACATAGAACTACATCATTAATACCATGGGCCGATTTTTCAAACTCAAAAGAAAAAAATTCGCCTCTGTATGACACACCCTACCTGTACAAGGAACTCATCTGAAACAATTCTTTCGTAAATCCTACATCACTTAGTGGCACATAAAACATTAAACAGTATTACTTGCACCGATGAACATGACTTAAGTGCATCAGACAAAATTATAGCAATCAATGAGGAATAAAAATCCCGATTTAAGCCATACTACATAAGAACATGGATCAGTCATAGCCTGTCTGGGATGACCCACAAAATACTATAATCCTAACTGTCCTAACTACACAGAACCCGAAGGTTGTAACTACTAACCTGCCAAGTGGCAGGCATTCGCAAGAAACCGAGAAAATCACTCATGACCCGTCAGGCAGGCGGGTGCTCCGCTGTTTTTTCATTACTCTTTCTAGGTTTCAGGAGTCATGAGTGTATTTCTCCACCAACACCCGTAACATGCTTCACACATAAGTTCAGAATGAACCCGTACTTTAAGGTGTTACAGCCTTTCCGAATTTTTGAAGAGGAACTCCTACATCCCACGTGTGCAATCAACCATGAGGAACGTTGATCTCACACCTGGACTTGGTTATTATAATCACATTTCACCACCATCACCTGTAACATGCTTCACACATATGCTCAGAATACACCCATACTTTCAGGTGCTTCAGCCTTTCACCAAATTTTGAAGAGAAACCCCTACGTCCCACGTGTGCAATCAGTCATGAGGAGCGTTGATTACACACCTGGACTTGGTTATTTTAATCACATACACCCAATTTTTGGGAGATGAATGTCCCTATTTAGCCACTAGATCTCCGGTCCCAACGTGTGACCTTTCATTCACTCAGTGTGCACTCAGTTTACTCCCAGTACCTCATGGACAGGATGAGAGCGACCATCAGCCTGCCTAGATAGGCCAGCTCAGAGTACAACCAGGTGAACCCTGCCCAGCTGAAGGAAGGGTTCTACTTTCCCGTTAGTAAGATTTTTCACTGACTGACTGAAGAGATGTGGTGGTGTCTGAACCAAGGTGGGGAGATTTGATGAGCCAGACGCCCACCGACCAAAGTGCGGCTACTGGTCCCTGTAGTTAGTCGTCAGAGACACCTGTTTGCCTGCTGCTCCGGTTGTCTCTCCTCGTGTGTTGCCAGCAACATCTTCCAAACCACCCTCACCACTAACCATCGATCACCGACCAGGTGGGTTCTCGTAACCTTGCAACACCGATGAAACGCGAGCGGGAAGGGACGAGGCCACGTGGTCATTTTCCTTGGTGGGACTCATAGTTAGACGTCCTTCTCGGTCAATGACCGGGCGCGGACTGAGGCCCCATCACCCCTGGCATCCTTCAGGACGCTCGCCTGCCCTCACCCCATGACGTCATCTTTCGCGTATTTCTAATAGTTTCTTTGGGACACACGTAACATATATAGACTGGGAAACTATCCACAATAACTTTAAATTTTATAATTGTCCTTTAACGTCATGAATCGTGTCTACATTAATTCGATAAAGTACATTTAAATTTCCATAGGCCTAGTTTAAAATGCTTCCACCCCCTGACTGAGGGCGATGCTTGGAGGCCTTTGTTTTAACTCGCCATGAGGCGTAGGTGTTTCAGCCTGGCCTACTTATGTTTTCCTGTTCGGCAGATCGGTCTTTTTTGTTCTAACGTCTCTAAATGTCACTTTAAAATTTCTGAATATTACAATCGACCCCCTTAAAAAAAGACAGCACTGTCCTCATGTGCTGAGAGAAAAAAAGTATGCATACGACCCCCCAGAGGAGACCTGCTCTACAGTAATAACTGCATCTCACACCTACGACACGCTTAAACAGCATTTCCGTCCTCCAACTTCCGGCACCCCTGGTGAGGCTAGTTTTTCTTTTTTCCCCTCTGACAATCGACCCCCCTAAAAGAAGACTGCACTGTCCTCATGTGCTGAGAGAACAACATAGCCACCTTCAAATCTGCATGATTCCAACTCACAAGCCAGCAAACTCCGCTTTCTGCCTAGTCCTTGAACCCGAGAAGTAGTGTCAAAAATTAATCTGCCTCCAATCAAGCACTCTCCCCTTTTGTCCCCTTTTGCCTGGCCCTTGAACCTAGAGAACCAGTGTCAAAAACTAAACCTCCTCCAATCAAGCACTCTCCCCTTTTGCCTGGCCCTTGAACCTAGAGAACCAGTGTCAAAACATAATCCTGACTCAAATCAAGCACTCTCCCCTTTTGCCTGGCCCTTGAGCTTAGAGAACCAGTGTCGATTCATTCCACTCTCCCGACCCTCATGCCGGCAGGCCAGCCCTCAGACAATGCACCAGTCAATACTCGTGAGGCCCTGGCCATTAAAACCATACACATAACCCAGCTCTTGACATCACAACCACAACCCATCCTTGGCAGCCTGTCTACTTCTCGTCATCATGCCCACCTGTGGTGGAGGCCCCTTGTCTTCACTTTCAGGTTCATCCACCACTGGGTCTCCTGTGTGCCTTCGGGGTGGAGCAGCCTTCAAGTTGCTCCAGTTTTCCACTCTCGCGGCCAGGTCTTCTTCCCCACTCGGCTCAATGCGGTATAAGCCTGGCCTGGAATTGAGGACCTCGACTATGTGCCATCTCGTGTCAAACCAATGGTTTTGGAGCTTACACCGGCCTATTTTTGCGTTGTTCTTCAACAAGACCTCCTGGCCTACTTCCCAGTTACTCTCGTAGGCTTTCTCTTCTCGTTTCCTTCGGTTTATTTCTTTTTGTGTCTCCACACATTGATCTCCACGGCCTCCTGCAACCTCCGTTGCCGATCTCTGATCACCATCACCCACTCATTTACCGGCTCTGGGTCTACCTCCGGCCTATGGTCGAACGGCAGGTTTGGTTCTCTCCCGTAAAACAGCAGGAATGGGGAAAACCTCGTCACAGCGTGCGGGGTCGCATTGCATTGTGACACCACTGCCTGCAGATGCTCGGGCCACTTATTCTTCTCCTCCTCCTCTCGGGTGGCTAGCAGACCATGCAGGGTTATATTGAACCGTTCCACCATACAATTTCCCTGCGGGTGGTATGCCGACGTCCTGATCATCTTCACACCAAATGTGGTGTAATGGTCATGACGGCTAACCTGAAAACCTTAAGGATTCATATTACGCTCAAATGTCCACAAAACCTTCCGAGTCCCCCAGTGTAAACGTTCCCCGTTTTCTATGTTTCCCCAGTCTTGGTCTATGGGAGTAGACGCTGTATGTTGGGACCTGTTGCCATCCAAACCTTTGTAATCAATTTAATTTGGCTTTCGATAGCCGAGTCAGAGCATTGTTAGTGAAGATGATAATAGAGAATGAAAATGAGTTCATAGTCTCAATTTCAAGGTCAGAGTGTACAGTAAATTAATTCATCGGAATAGGAGTAACTGGACTCCCTGGCCTGTGTTGAGTGAGGGCGCTGCGGGCATTTCAACCATTAGTAAGTGCCCGTCCCTTCATCCATACAGGTAGGCCAATCCACGCTGTGTTGTAATTTGCCCTTCTTTAAGTGATTTGACCCAATTAATAGTTGATTGTGCAAGTGTTACAGTAACGTAGTTGATATGCTCTGAGTGAAGTCATATTTACGTCTTTAACGTCCCCTGAAACGTGATGTTGTTGTCACAGTTAGTAAGTGCCCGTCCCTTCATCCATACAGGTCCCGTGACGCTACCCCGTTTGTCTCCAGGGCGAGGGTGGGCTTAATTGAAACCCACCCGTCGCTCGGAGCCGGTGAATACCCAGCAGTGGTCAAATAGGAGTGATGGCGGTGATTCGGCATGATTAATCGGCTCTACTCTACCTCGTGGGCCGAGGACCCCAAACCCATCTCGGGTCGGAGTGTAACCGACCACAACAGCAGTTGTTAGAGGCGCCAGTGCTATACCCTGTGACAGGCCTTGGAATTATGGTCCACAGTGTGGTTGTAGGTGTTGTTAATACTTACCCATGTTGTGGGGGACCCATGTCGGGGTTTGTATCAGTATTAGTGTCTTGGGAGGAAAGACAAGGAACTGGTCCTGCGATATAATGTAAGGTGACATCAGGTATTGTGTGCACTGTAAGAGTGTAATGTCCGAATAATTGCTGTTGAGTAAATAGGAAAACAAGGAAACCAGTACATAAGACATAGAGAGTTTGCAATAGGCCCAGGAGCTGAGCCTGGTAGTTATATGTTAATAACATCTATTTTCCCCTTTGATTTTATATTAATAAACTTGTTCTTTGAGAATTTTAGGAGTATTCATTTCTCCCACAGTATTTTACCTTTATTTCCATCCAAGTGACCTGATACCAAAATTACCATACTCACGTGCCTAGACCCTCGCCCATGCTACCCAAGAATAGGTGACGGAACTGAGTAGAGTAAGAACTAAGAGAAGTAGATAAGATGAGGGTGGTGTAGAAACAGAGAGGGAGTCAGGCCCCCTCACATTGGTGACAGACCGAGAATACGCCCCCTCACATTGGTGTGCAGCTGGGATGTAATTTATATGGTATCAAGGTCAGGAGGAATAAATGTGATACTGTGGGTAATTTCTGTGTTTAAATGTGAGCTGTAATAACCATTTCTCCGTGCATCTACCTAACCATGTCACTGTAACTAATGAATATTTCAGAGTGCTAATAATCTTGTAATGGAAATTTTTCCCAGTGTACAGTATAGTGTAATTCTGTGCAAAATTTTTTTGAGGTTACGGAGATGTTGAAAACAGTTCACGGCAAATACTTTACTTGGAGTTAGGTTAGAACATGGGCCTCGAGAAAATTAGAAATCTGTTTTAAAGTAAAGTGTACAGCAAAATGTATTGAAAAGTGTCTGAAAATGTCTGAAAACAGAGGTTAGCTACCTAAATTTTTTTGAGTTTTTTGTGAAATCTCAGAAAAGTGTTGGTTGTATGCCAAGGTAAATTTTTTTTTGTGTGCCTTTCTGCACTGGTACCATAGCAATTGTTGTGATCACTCGAGTTAATGCTTTGTTATTTACAGACAATGAGGGACATTGATCATGTGCCGTGTTACGAGTGTTGTGGACAGTGTCGATTTCTGAGTGTACCGGAAGGCCATAATTATATTAAGGTTACGTATTAGTGTTATTTGTAATTGACATAATATGGGTGTAGTTGTTTTAATTTTAATTGGAAGTGTTTAGTTATAAGTTGAGGTCAGTTTTGACAAGTGAATTTATTGGTATAACCTGTGTTGTGTTAGATACCCGAGTATTTTGTATTTTTTGTATTGTTTCTATTAGTATGATTTTTAGTGCATAGAGCATTAGTTTCTAGCAGTGTAGACTTACAGGCAATGTCATTAAGTGTGTTTTATGTTTATTTGAGATCTAATACATGTATAATTTCAGCAATTGCTTTGATGAGTTGAGGACTCTATGGTGATATGGACACCTGTAAAAGAACGCAATCTTTGAAAATTGATTGGTGAAAGTACATGTAAGGACCCCCCATTTGTGAGTACAACAGAGTACATTGCGAAGTGATAACAGTGTTGAAATCATTGCAATTGAAAAGACAGTGAATATTTGTTGAGTACTGAGGGGACAGTCTCGTAAAATATTACAGTATTACCACTTTATTTTGTGAAAGTGACACTCAGTAATGGAAATGTCTGATTCTTTTTTTAAGTTTGATTTGTTATAGTACGGTGTAATTCTGGAAGAGTTAATACAGTGTTGCACCCTACAGAGATTGACAATAACAAGTACCATTGCCTTTGAGTGTGCACAGTAAGTTTGTCTTGAAAAGTGACAGCAAAGTACAAGTTCACATTTCAGTATTATTACTACGGGTCATGAGTAATAAGTTGAGTAGAAATTTGTGCAATAATTTTGAGCCAGTATTTCAAGTGTTCTCATGTATTAGAAGGACAGTTAGGCAGTAATCCATTTGTTTTTGAAAGTGTGCACTGTGCCCGTATTGTGTAGTACAGTGAGTAGTTGTGACCTCCAGGCATGATGGCCGTCACAAGAGAACAATTCAGGGCAGTCAGCTCAGAACCGGTGTCCAGTGAGTTGATGTGTAGACTTGAGAAGTATGAGGGTGGAGACATGTTCATTCTCAGGAATGACACCCAGGTTTCACCACCAGTTGCTTCATCAGGTGCATGGCCTGATGGACAAGGAAGTGTAGAAAAGAAGAGTGTGGAATGCCTCTCTTGCTAGTTATGTGAGAGACGAGCATCAGTGTTACCGAGATTTCTTTAAAGGGCTGTAGACTTTGACTGGAAGGCATTGATTGTTGACATACATGGTGAAGAGTGATGTTTTGTATACATGTGTTGCAATTGAGAAGTACAACTGGTAAGTGAGTACGTTGTTTGCCATGTGAGTTGGGAATGTTTGGGAGTGTGTAGGTGTTTGTGATTTTTTTTTCTTTGATTTTTTTTTGATGGGGATTGTCAAGTGCAGTAGACACAGAGATTGGAAGATGGATTGGCTGTTATGCAATCATCTGATGGGTATCTGTTACTAGTTGAGTAAAGATACCAGTTGAGAGTTCTCAAGTTTTGCTGGTAAAGCCCTAGCTAGGCTTATTGTGGATGTGTATAGGAGTAATGTTCGTGACTTTCAGGTGGAGTCAGGCCTCGACAATGGCGCTGATTCTACTACATGGCTAATGCCATAAGTACAGACAGTTTTTGGTTTGGCGGTGTTCTCATGAGGACCGTTTCGTTAGCATTTTTGAATTCTTGGGAATACCCGCTCGTTCGGAGTCCCTTGAATGGTGCTGCCTCTCGCGAGTGCGACACAACTCTTAAGATTAAGAGCAACATGTCATTCCTTCGACTTGATGGGGTCTATTCATCTACGTCCTAGCTTGAGAAGTCTAAGTTAAATCTCAGTAGTGTCGAGTAAGCATTTGATAAATCTCCTCTTTGAACTATGATATGAGAAACGGTGTCTTCAGAGTTTGTATGGTGAAACAAATTTTTTATGTTATGTATGTAACCCCATTTTTTTGTTTTTTCTTTATTCTTGCATTATTTTCCTATGTATGTTTAATTACTTGTATTTTGTTTCCCTATGCCATGTTGTCAATGATAATGGATTAATTTGTTTTTGCTACTGGTTATCCCATGTATGTAACCATTGTTTGTTTGTATTTTGTATGCTTTTGTACCAGATACCTGTAAGAGTCCTGATGTGTTTTACGAGTGTATGTAGTGTGAAACCGTGACGAAAGGTAACAGTTGTTTAAAGAATCTGTGTAATTACCGCACATGTTTTGCGAACGTTACCGCCTAATATAAGTCTTGGGGAAGGGGGAAGCTTTGTAATGGTCATGACGGCTAACCTGAAAACCTTAAGGATTCATATTACGCTCAAACGTCCACAAAACCTTCCGAGTCCCCCAGTGGAAACGTTCCCCGTTTTCTATGTTTCCCCCGTCTTGGTCTATGGGAGTAGACGCTGTATGTTGGGACCTGTTGCCATCCAAACCTTTGTAATCAATTTAATTTGGCTTTCGATAGCTGAGTCAGAGCATTGTTAGTGAAGATGATAATAGAGAATGAAAATGAGCTCATAGTCTCAATTTCAAGGTCAGAGTGTACAGTAAATTAATTCATCGGAATAGGAGTAACTGGACTCCCTGGCCTGTTTTGAGTGAGGGCGCTGCGGGCATTTCAACCGTTAGTAAGTGCCCGTCCCTTCATCCATACAGGTAGGCCAATCCACGCTGTGTTGTAATTTGCCCTTCTTTAAGTGATTTGACCCAATTAATAGTTGATTGTGCAAGTGTTACAGTAACGTAGTTGATATGCTCTGAGTGAAGTCATATTTACATCTTTAACGTCCCCTGAAACGTGATGTTGTTGTCACAGTTAGTAAGTGCCCGTCCCTTCATCCATACAGGTCCCGTTTGTCTTCAGGGTGAGGGTGGGCTTAATTGAAACCCACCGGTCGCTCGGAGCCGGTGAATACCCAGCAGTGGTCAAATAGGAGTGATGGCGGTGATTCGGCATGATTAATCGGCTCTACTCTACCCCGTGGGCCGAGGACCCCAAACCCATCTCGGGTCGGAGTGTAACCGACCACAACAGCAGTTGTTAGAGGCGCCAGTGCTATACCCTGTGACAGGCCTTGGAATTATGGTCCACAGTGTGGTTGTAGGTGTTGTTAATACTTACCCATGTTGTGGGGGACCCATATCGGGGTTTGTATCAGTATTAGTGTCTTGGGAGGAAAGACAAGGAACTGGTCCTGCGATATAATGTAAGGTGACATCAGGTATTGTGTGCACGGTAAGAGTGTAATGTCCGAATAATTGCTGTTGAGTAAATAGGAAAACAAGGAAACCAGTACATAAGACATAGAGAGTTTGCAATAGGCCCAGTAGCTGAGCCTGGTAGTTATATGTTAATAACATCTATTTTCCCCTTTGATTTTATATTAATAAACTTGTTCTTTGAGAATTTTAGGAGTATTCATTTCTCCCACAGTATTTTACCTATATTTCCATCCAAGTGACCTGATACCAAAATTACCATACTCACGTGCCTAGACCCTCGCCCATGCTACCCAAGAATAGGTGACGGAACTGAGTAGAGTAAGAACTAAGAGAAGTAGATAAGATGAGGGTGGTGTAGAAACAGAGAGGGAGTCAGGCCCCCTCACATTGGTGACAGACCGAGAATACGCCCCCTCACAGTGGGACAAATTTGTCTGACCAGTGCACTGCCAAAATTTCTCCCCTGGTCAGTCAGCAATCGCTCAGGGGCACCCACGGCCAGGAAGATTTGATTCACCAGGATCTTTGCAATCGTCGAAGCTTTCTGGTCTTTGGTGGGAAAGGCCCAAGTGTATCGACTGTATATGTCAATCATTATCATAACGTTCTCCATTCCTTGCAGCTTGTCAAGCAGGGTGAAGTTTGCGACCAGCATCTAGTGGTTTGGTAGCTTCAATTGTCCCTAGATGCAGCTGGGGTTTTGGGACTTCATCCTTTGCCACTCCACACCTTCCACAGCTGGCTATGTAGTCCCGCACAGTTGCTCCCATGCCTGGCCAGAAACCTCGCTCTTGCACCAGCAACAGAGTACGATCCCGTCCCTGGTGCCCAAACTCATCGTGACAGGCTCTAATTAATGCCTCCTGCAACTTTGGCGGTAACGCTGGTACCTCCCTCCATAGATTCTTTCCTTCCGGTCTCCTCCGCCAGACAACCACTTCTCTTACGATCAGGGATTGCCTCACTCGGTACAACCTGCGGAAGTCTTCATTTTGGAGCTCTACCTGTACCTCGTCCTCCAGCAGCCCTCCCGCCATCCATCTCCGCATTTCTGTAACACATTTAACACATGATATGCCATCTACCGTCCACAGTTCATTCATTCCTGCCCCATTCTCCTCTACGATCTGCATAGCCATGTACTCTTCCTCACTATCTTCCTCCTGTTCCGTCAGGATCCTAGATAGAGTATCTGCCACCATGTTGCATTTCCCCAGCTTGTACCTGATAGTGAAATCAAACTGCTTTAGATCAGCATTCCACCTACTTTCCTCGACACCTATCTTAGCATTCTTTCTGTGACTAAGTGGGTTGTTATCTGTATAGACCGTGAAATGTTTCCCCGTCAAATAATCCCTCAAATTGTCAACTACTGCCCATTTGAGTGCTAACATCTCTGACTTACGGGAGCTATAGTTTGTCATATTTCTCTCTGATTTCCACAGGTCCCGGCTTGCATAGCACACTGGATGCAGCTTACCGACCTTCCTTTGGTACAGCACAGCACCTAGCCCACTAAAACTTGCATCTGTCTCTAATATAAATTCCTGAGTGAAATCAGGACAGGCCAACACCGGTGATTGAGTCACCCTGTCTTTCAGCTTCGCGAAAGCCTGTTGCTGTCCCTCTCCCCACTCACTATCTGCTAGCTCTTTAGATTTCCCATGCATCAACGCATGCAGTGGGGCGGCTATTTGGGCAAATCCTTTTACAAACTTCCTATAAAATGATGCAAATCCTACAAAGGACCGCACATCTTTCACCGTCTGAGGGACTGGCTAATTTTTTACTACCCTAATTTTCTCTGGATCAGCTGTGATGCTTTCAGCGGACACCTGATTTTCAAAATAGCTTACTTTGGAGGCCATTATTTCACACTTCTTAGGTTTAAATCTTAGCTTATTCTCCCTCATCCTGCAAAACAATTCTGTAATAGGCCCCTGTCTCATCAACAGAGCATATTATATAAATGGGTCAATACATCTGGGATTATATTCAGATTCACCCCCTGTAACTTTCCACTGTCTATGAGTAGGACATGATATGGACACGTGAGTGGGCAACTCACCCAAGAGGGCGAGACCCATAGCTCAGCATTTCTGTAAGCAAGCACTGCTATGCCCTTAAGCTTCAGTAGCTCACCTCAACTGATATCGTAAGGACGTGACCTAACGTTTATTATACATAAACGCAGTCCCCTTCTCATTCACTCCTAAACAGTGAGACTTACTGTTGATATACACTCAGGAATTATATATACAACCTTTTATAATAAAACAAAGGAACTACCGTTTGGGTTTCGTTACTTAAAACCCAAATATAAATATATGTGAAATGACTGGTTAATTGGACAAGCAGCCAATTCATATAGGTGGCAAGGGGTGTGTACGGATTCTTCAAACTGGTAGTCGTATCATCCGTCTGTGTTTTGTGAAAAACAAAAAACACACAGCAGTGACGCGTTACATAATCAGAGTGTTTAAACTATATCCCGTATTGAGACGATATTTAGTGAGCGCTCCTTATCTCTGTCACATACAAATACGGGCAGAATTCGTAATATACTGTACATATATTACAGCCTGTTGGTACATATCCAGATTGAGCCGGTTGAAATAGACCCCACTCAGCATTTTCTAGCTACAGTGTTGCAGTGTTGAAGAAAGGTTTCATAACCTGGACTAACAATTGGTATTTCACTAGCAGCTGAACAGTTTTGTTGTGTCGTCAGCGTGAATTACGAAGTTCCCGTGTCATCATACAGATCTCCATATATAAGTGGACTGTGAAAACTTGGCACAGGGCAGTTTCTCTAGCAACCCAGCAACGACCAGAGTGATAACCAGTCATCAGCAGTTACTGATTGCCGGAGGAGGAACTCTCCTAGTTCAAGTGGACTCGTCTCTCACCAAAGCAGAAGCGTCTTCTCGTTGCCAAGGAAACCAGCAGCAGCGCACGCATCCTAGGAAGAGGCCCCGCCCACAATCCACCCACCACTCGACTCAGAACTCTTGAAGGATCACATTTTCTATACAGACGTACTATTCTGCATAAATAGGTATTTAAATTACATAATTCTACACACATGAACACGTTCCAGAGATATCTTCACACCTATAGGTTCGTCGGATAGGATTATTTTAATGATTAAGTGTCGAATGTAAGATTAATGTATTGAAATCCTATAATTTACAGTGGTTTGTAAGTGTCTGTCTTCTTATTGATAGTTTAATAATTAACTACAATTCATATTCATTTGTCTTGTAAATGAGAAGCAAGTGATCTGCTTACTGTTAAGTATTCATTGACCCAAGGGGGCTAATAGATAATTTCTAAGTTTCCCATGTCTAATGTAGATGAAATCGAACGCTTAGCGCAACTGTTCGCTTATAACCAACTCGTCTATGATCAAGCCCAGACTGACATAGACTTTGAGTATGGAACACAGTTAAATGAGTCGGTAGGAACTAGTGAGAAAGTTATTGACGAATCATTTGACGACTTAAACCGTCGTACCCTACGGTCTGGTAATCACTATAGTACCTCACCTAAGTATACAAAAACAGTTACCCCTGTTACAGGTGATAGTGTGTCTGTTGCTAAATCAGTAACAACCTTATTAACCCAGCCTTCTGTTAAGAGTAAGAATACTAACTTGCTTAATACTAACACTACAATGGCGTCATCTAACCCTCACACCAGTACTACTACCACACCTAAAACTGATAATGTTATTAATATCATGCAGCGCGGCGACTATGTTCGAAATTTCACGGGACAAGACGATTATCGGGTCGCACATTTTATTCGTGCATGTGAAGATAGCATGTGCAATAGTCACATAACGACTGACGAAGAAAAGAAAGCATATGTACGTTCCCATATAACGCAGGGTTCCTTTGCAGGCAGTCGTTTAAATGCGTTTGGTTTGCAAAGCCCTGACTATGAAAAGTTTAAGTGAACGTTAATTGGGATTTTTGGGGGTAGGTCACAGCTGGGCCAACTGCAATGGATATTCAGATGGTTGGATCGCTGTATTCCAGGTATACGAAATGAAACGCCTGTCGACGCTGTTGACATTGCAGGCGAGGTTCGCCAGGACATGCAAGCGACCTTCCGGTCCTCAAGCTGGTACAACTCACGGGGTGATATGCCACAGGACAATGTGGAAACATTGATAGAACTAATAAGTTTTCTTCTTTCCGTCCGTGGTCCCTTATATACCCGGGCATAGGAAGTAGAGTATGAACCACCCTTGGATATGGTGGAATACGCAAACAAGCTCTGTCCCCAGGCTCCGGGCCCCTTACTGGCGCAGCCCTCAGTGACGTCACCACAACCCCAGCCGTCTCAGATGCCACAGATGCCTCACTCCCAGACTCCTTATGCGACACACTTAGCTCTGATTGCTCCTCCCCGCCTGACATACCAACAGAAAACATCGTTAAGATGTGCACATTGTAATAAACGTGGCCACGTAATGGAAGATTGTTTTCAGCTCCGAGGTAATAGCGCAAATAAAGCCACGCCCGGTGCAAAGCCATTCTCAAGGTCAAACAGTGAGGGAGCCAAAGCAGCACCTCCTCCTACCCAGAAAGGGCGCAAATGGTGGGCTCTTCACAAATCGACATCTCATAGTTCACATGAGTGCGATGTGCTAATAAGGGCTAGGGGAGTGGACCTTAGTGAAACGGAGGTGTCGTATAGGTGCAAGCAGAAACGTCCCCAGGACAAGTCATCTGGGGAAGACCAGCGCACACCACAACAAGGAGAGGGATAGATAGGGTAATTCCCACCCCTCCTCACAGCACTTCTATAGCGGCCTCATTAGTAGCGGCGCTTAGCAAAGTGGAAGTGTTGTCAGTGCCGGTGAGAGTGGATAATACCAGATTGGCTCTTGATATAGACACAGGTGCTTGCGCTAATGTATTGGCCTTGACATCATATCACGAGTTACAACGTAAATTCCCTCACCGCAAATTCAAATGGAGGCCTAGTAACGCTGAGCTCGAAGGAGTTTCAGGTACTCAGCTGAGCATCAAAGGAATGGTGACGTTACCACTTAGATTCTCAAGACGTGGTACGCCCTTCTGCGCCGACTTTTATATAGTTCAGCAGTTCAATTTGCCAGCTGACGGGTTACTTGGTCTACCAACTCTTCGAAAGAACATGATAGATGTTCATCCACGTAATAATAGTGTTACGTTTAAAGGTGTTTCCTACACAGCAATGAGTCATTCTGAACCTATGCTCACCGCTAGGACGAAAGTGTTGTCTACCAATCCTATTAAGAGGAAGGCGGATCGTGCGTCAGAGATACCTCTCGACCTCAACCACACACCTTCCCAGCGTGATTACAGCAGCAAGAGTTGGACGATCGTACCAGCAGTGTTGAAGAGTACTCTCCATTACCAAAATGAGGAAATCACCAAAGCAACTGTCGAACTACCCAACGTGTACACGGGCACAGATGTTGTGTGTCTCCGGGAAACATGCAAGGTAAAAGGGCTGTCATGTGAATCTACCCTGAGCACTATACGCCCTGGTGGTTTGACCGACGTACTGATTCTAAATCGAACAGGAGTTCAACGAATCTTAAAGAAAGTATGTTATTTGTGTGATTTTCTAGTATATCACAACAATGTCGAAGTGCAACCAAATAAATTCCCAATTCGAGGTATTGTTGCGAATTGCCATCAGACTCGACTGGCCATGATAGATCAAATAGCACCACATGTTAAGGTGATCGATCATCCACAGGGCAATACACGCCTTTTAGAGCTGCTTGTCGACTACAGAAATATAGTAGCCTTGCCAGGGGAAGCGCTAGGTCAGACAGATTTAACATCCTATCATATAGCGTTAAAGGAAGGAACCAACCCTATTTACGTACCAGCTTATAGACTACCTCATAGCCAGCGCGCTGTAGTGCAAGATATGGTACAGGGTATGTTAGATGAGAATGTCATTAGACACTCGAAATCCCCCTTTAATAGCCCATTATTCCTCGTCCCGAAAAAGGATGGTGGATGGCGCCTGTCATAGATTTCAGGCGCGTAAATGATCAAACAATCCCTGATAGGTACCCAATGCCTATCTTCAGTGACATATTGCAATCCTTAGGCAAGGATAATGCGGTATTTAGCAACTTAGATTTGCTTAGTGGGTATTGGCAAATACCACTCGATGAGAAATCACGAGAAATCACGGCATTTAGCACGCCTCTAGGCTACTTTGAGTTTCTACGAATGCCATTTGGTCTCAGAAATGCCCCACTAACATTTCAAAGAATGATCAACACCCTGTTTGCCGGACTAATTGGTAACACAGTCTGCGCTTATTTGGATGATCTAATAGTAGTCAGTAAGGACGTCGATTCCCATCTGATTAAACTGCGTGAAGTTTTGCCCAAACTTTCCACAGCAGGCCTCAAAATAAAACTCTCAAAGTGCGAGTTTTTAAAATCTAGAATCCATTTCCTTGGTCATCTAGTCGACGGTGAGGGCATACACACAGTTAATGATAAAGTAAAAGCTGTATCTCAGTTCCCGCGTCCTACCTCAAATGATCATGTGCGTAGCTTTCTCGGATTATCTGGTCATTATCGTTGCTTTATCAAGGACTATGCAACATTAGCATCGCCCCTAACGAGGTTGCTCCAAAAAGATGCAATGGTTATATGGGATGCTGAACACTAAGAAAGTTTTACGGCATTGAAGACAGTGCTAACCAATGCCCCGGTTCAAGCATTCCCAGACTACACTCAACCTTTCACTCTCTGTACTGACGCTTCCTGAATTGGAGTCGGAGCAGTGCTCATGCAAGAGGACACGCGTGGGAAGTTTAGAGTGATAGCATTTGCAAGTCGCAAACTAATCGATGCTGAAACACGTTATTCGGTGACGCATTTAGAAACGTTAGCCGTTGTGTGGGCACTTAAGAAGTTCAAAGACATTATCTTTGGCTACAAGATAACTGTTTTTACTGATTATGCGGCAGTCACCGAACTGTTCCATGGCAGAAACTTATCAGGCAGATTAGCACGCTGGTATCTGACAATTCAAGAGTTTGACCCCGAATTTAGGTATTTACCTGGGAGGGCGAATGTTGTCGCCGACGCTCTGTCAAGAAATATAGCACCAGTTATGCCTGCATCAACATTCACTCTTTCGCAACTGGAAAATGAGCAACGACGCGACCCATATTGGTCAGCTGTTATTTTTGCTCTCGAATCGGGCGAGGATGTTAAACTCCCCAAGTTATTTCTTCCCTTAAGTCAGTTTGAATTACGACATAACGTACTCAATAGGACGAGAAAATCTCCTGAGGGTAATGTGTCTCAAGTAGTCGTACCTAACACGTTGCGCAAAGCAGTAATGACATTGTTCCACGATGTCCCACAAGCAGGTCACCAAGGTCGTGATAAATGCTTAGCGGATTTACGAAAGAAGTATTTCTGGAACACTATGAAGAAAGACATAGAATTACACATAGCTAATTGTTTAGCATGTGCTCAACATAGAGGATCAACAGGATCAGCTGCCCCGATTCTACAATATCCTACACCAGACCGTCCGTTTGACACAGTCGCTGTTGACTTGTTACAACTCCCAATGAGTCATCAGGGATCAGGATACGTCTTAGTGTGTGTGGATCATTTTTCCAGGTTCGTGGTCTTGGTCCCACTAAAAAGCAAACCGGCCGAAGCAGTAGCCTATGCATTAGTGATGAATCTCATATGCCCATATACTACGCCTAAAGTTCTACTCTCTGACAATGGAACAGAGTTCAAGAATGAGCTAATAGAGCATATATGTGCACAATATGGAATTAAACAAACTTTTGTGACAGCTTATCATCCACAGGCTAATGGCCTTGTTGAAAGAACCAATCGTAAAATCCTAGAAATACTGCGTCCAATTGTTAGTGGTTTTCAATACGCATGGGAGGATTGGTTACCGCAGGTTGCAGCGTCTATTAATGGGTCAGTTAATAGCTCTACAGGCAAAACACCCTACTACATTGTCTATGGTACAGATAAACGTCTGCCTTACGACATCCTTACAGATGCACCATACCCGGTATATAATACGGATGATTTTGCGGCAAAACAAATTCATGTCTTTGCAGAAATTCATAACCAAGCACGATCACAGCTAGCGGCGTCACGCACCGAAATGATCATCAAACAACATAAACATGCTAAACCTATTGCACTGAAGGTTGGGGACGCTGTTATGTTAAGAGAACCTGAAAGGAACTCCAAACTTTCGGCAAAATTTTCTGGCCCATTCCGCATAATCTCAAAAGAAGCAGGCAACAAATTCAAAATGTGGAAGCCTAATGCACAGATCGCAGATGTCGTGCACGCGGATCGTCTGAAGAAGACCCAGATAATTGTACCTCCAGTTGATGATGACATGATTGATACATCCTTACAGAGTGTTCAGAAGCAAATGTTCCAAATGACTATTGTATGAAACTACGTTCTGCGAGTAGAAGTTAACTCGTACTTTCGCGTCAGATGGAAAACGTCGACGGCCAACTACAATCAGCATTGGACATTCTTCATGGTCTCAGCACAGCTTCGATGAATTCGACAATAGTTTCATGAACGTTGTCGTTCAGGCTGTATCTCAAGAGAATCGTGTTATTTCTCAAACCTTTCACGCGATTACTGCTCTAGAATCAAAGGTTAATGCAATCATAATGGAGTCTAACCAAGTTTCGAGGATTGTTACTAGGTTACAGAAAGCAATCCCGACGTTAGAATGGCTCCTTTACTTCACAGAATATTTGCATGCTGCTGAAATTTCAGTTCATAAAATTGTAACCTCTAAAAATGAACTAATAGACAGCATTGTAGATGCCGGGATAGGACATGTGGACGTGAAGCTTGTGCCTGTGCAGACGCTTCTTGAAGCTTTAAAAATAGCCAAGTTGCAGTATCATTTAACTCCGATTTTCAATGACAATGAGGTTCAATATTATTACCCACTGTTGGAGTCAACCCTCACGCACAATGCAATTCTGATCCACATTCCTATGCGAGGGCAACATGAGTTTAATGCATGGCATTTAGAACCCTTCCCCTGGTTTGTGAACGACACACTGTATACCCTAGATAGGCCTAAAGAACTTTTCTTAGTAGATGAAGAATATTCGTTGCTATCAATAGAGGATTCTGAGATACTGTCAAGGTGTAAGTCGTCTTATCTACACCTACACGTATGTCCAGCCTACATGTTTGCATTTATTCCTGCTGCAGAGGGAATATGTGAATTGGCAGTCATACAACCAAATGTACGCACAGCGTTAGCGCAATGCAGTTATAGGCCAGTTAGTCTAAAGACTGTGTTCCATGCTCACCTTCACAATGTACAGTATTTGTTCTTTCCAAATCTCACTACTGTAATTTTAAAATGCCAAAATGGTGTTAAGCAGCTAGTTGTGAAAGGGCATTACAAGGCTCCTGATTACTGTGAAATCACTTGTAGTACATTACGGACCTTGCCTACTCATCAGCATTTTGCGTTAAATCGAAAACTCAAGTCTGCTTTAATTCAACTTCCTGTAATGAATTTCACTATCAAGGATATTCAAATAGTATCAGAGAAAATAAAAGTTTTAGCCTTCTTGAACGAGACACATTTTGCTGATTTGGAAAATATATTGCCATTTTACTTATCACGGGAATTTGCACTACCAAGTCTTACGATTCCCTCTATTCTGTTAATTCTGGCAATTATGTTCCTGTTCTGTTATTACCGGGTAGCATCATCCAAATTCACATTGTTCATAACATACTAACCCGTACGACCCTAAAGTCTAGGTCCCCTGCAGTAGCAAATACCCCTACAGTAATAGATTCCCCAGCTTAGTGTCTACATATCTGTTTATAACATGGTTGTCTAGGATGTACTGTACTCTGTGAGTTATTTAGGCCTCACGGAGCTCGGCTGGTAGGTGACCGAGCGATGTAATAGGCCCCTGTCTCATCAACAGAACATATTATATAAATGGGTCAATACATCTGAGATTATATTCAGATTCACCCCCTGTAACTTTCCACTGTCTATGAGTAAGACATGATATGGACACGTGAGCGGGCAACTCACCCAAGAGGGCGAGACCCATAGCTCAGCATATCTGTAAGCACGCACTGCGATGCCCCCAAGCTTCAGTAGCTCACCTCAACTCATATCGTAAGGACGTGACCTAACGTTTATCATACATAAACGCCGTCCCCTTCTCATTCACTCCTAGACAGTGAGACTTACCGTTGATATACACTCAGGAAATATATATACAACCTTTTATAATAAAACAAAGGAACTACCGTTTGGGTTTCATTACTTAAAACCCAAATATAAATATATGTGAACGGACTGGTTAATTGGACAAGCAGCCGATTCAATTCTCTCAATCTGACTACATGCTGATCTATTGTACTTGAAAACACCATTACGTCATCAAGGTATACAAGCAGCGAGGAGAAGATATTATCCCCTAGGATCCGCTCCATGTATCTCTGAAAGGTTCCCGGACTATTTGACAATCCCATTGGCAGTCGCCTGTACTCAAAGTGTCGGAAGCTTGTGCTGAAAGCAGTCTTAGGACGGTCTGAAGGTTTTACTTCGATCTGGTGGTATCAAGCCGCCAAATCGAAAGTTGAGAAAAACTAGGCCCCCATCAGAGATTCTAGAGTTTCATTTATCCTAGGCAGAAGAAATGCATCGCGTACCGTGACCTTATTTAGGTGCTGGTCCACCAGCACTCTGGCAACAGTCGTGGCTTCCTGATTTGGGATGGCATATGCTTCTGGCCACTTAGTGAAGTATTCCATGGTCACATAGATGTGCCTGATGTACCCATTCCCATCTGCAGTGAGTGGCAGAGGTACTACGATATGCACTGCGACCCTCTCCATTAGTGCAACTGCATGGTACAACTGCAGTGGAGCACGCGTGTGTAGCTTCTTGACGCAGCAGACATCGCATGAACGGCACCATTCTTCCGCACCCTTACGCGTGCCAACCCAGAAAAACCATTGCCGCGGGCGACTCAGGTTCATCTTCACTCCCAGATGTCCACTGGTTAGATTGTTGTGCATCTCCCTTAGGATCTCTGACTTCATCTTCCGGGGAAGTACTGTCTGCCAGCACCTGTTGAGGCCATTGGTAGTCACCAACTGGCACTGCAGCAGACCATACTTCAGCCGAAGAGCATCCCACTGCTCCCAATAGTTTTTAGTCGTCAGACTTGCTCCAGAGATCGTCTCCCAGGCTGGCCACACTGAGCTCTGGTTCATCCAATCGACCACTTGTCTCAGGTCTTGGTCTTCCAGCTCCAGCTTCTCAAGGCCTTCCCCAGCAACGGCTGGATCCTCCTCCACTGTACTGCGACTACACTTCTTCGGAACTGCCTCTCCCCTGCAACACTACTGACAATCGTGCTCCCCCACTCCCAGACGGGTAGGCAAGGCACCGTTAACCTTGCGTGGCAATCGTATCTCCGATCTTGGGGGAATAACTCTTGTCTGCCTAGAGGTAATCTTATCACTTGCATGCTTCACAGTCCTCACTTTCCCTTTATTTTCAAATGCATCAAGCCAAAGTCCAGTTGACACTTGCGAGATAGGAGGTAGTCCAGACCCAGGATGCAAAGGTCTTCGATATCCGCTACCTTAACCTGTAGGGTTTCTTTTTCCCCTCCTAACTTGATGCTGATGTCCACTGGTCCCTTTAACACTGCGCATCGTCCAGTTATCCCACACAGCTGCTGTGATTTCTCATGTAGTTTTCGATGACTAACCACGTCCGGCCTCACAAAAGTCTGCTACGAGGCTGTGTCGATCACTTACGGGCACCTTCAACCTGAACAGTGCTTACAGTGGCTCAGTAGCATTTTGTCAACAGTGGGGCTCTGGTGAGACAGGCTTGTCGTTGACTCTCTGCACCAGCTATCTCTAGTTTCTCCGTCTTAGTGGGGTGCTCAGCTCTCCCTCTCTTGGAATTCTGCGCGCAATTAGTCTGGAAGTGTCCATCTTCTCCACACGTCCAACATCCTCTCATCTCCACGTTCTTCTCGGTATTGCCCTGCTCTCGTTCTCGTTTCCGCATGTAACAGTCCTCCTGTTTATGCCAAATCTTTTCGCAATATTTGCAGGTATCTCTGTCATCTCACCACTCACTTTTTGTTTGCGCTGTTTCAATTTTTCACCGACTTCCACTTACACCTCATGAAACGTATCATTCCATCTGTTACACATTGCTTGCAGAGCCTCATCCCGTTCCTGAATTTTCTTGTCGATCTCTTCCTGCAGCTTCTGTTCTTCTCTGTTCTTGCAATAATTGTTTATTTTTTTCTCGTTGTGATTATAGCTATTTTTGCAAACTTATTTGTTGCTCCTTCTGTTCTTCTCGTTGAGATTGTAGCTGTTCTTGCAACCTTGTTTTGTAATAGCATCCTTACATTATATAAAAATTCACCCAAATGTTTAATACAAAATTATTCACAAAGTTATTCAACAATGACTCAGTAGTTATTCACTAAGTTATTCAACTATGACTCAGTAGTTCATGTCACTTCTTCAGAAATCAGGCGGGGCCCGGCCACTAAGCATAACAGCATGCAGGCCGGCTCCTCTTCTCACAGTCACAGTGGTAGAAAATTACCACTAGTAACCGCGTGAAAACCTCACTTAAGTGTTCTTATATATAAGTGCACTCAAGACACTTATCTGGAGAGAATTCACAATACATTCTGTCCCAAACTAAGTACCTGTGTATATAGTAACTGGAGAAATAAATAAAGCCCAGAACAAGTTTTTACGTCAACCCTGCCACTTTAGAGTTCCAGAACTATTATATACAGTTTTGTGTGTGATATATATAAAACTGACTGTGCTGTTTCACTTTTTCACCGACTTCCACTTGGACCCCATGAAACGTATCATTCCATCTGTTACACATTGCTTGCAGAGCCTCATCCCGTTCCGGAATTTTCTTGTCGATCTCTTCCTGCAGCTTCTGTTCTTCTCTCTGTTTTTGCAATAATTGTTTCTGTTCTTCTCGTTGTGATTATAGCTGTTCTTGCAACCATGTTTGTTGCTCCTTCTGTTCTTCTCCTTGTGATTGTAGGAACTGCATCAGATCATCCATGGAAATATCCCCTTGCCTGGCCTGACTTCTGGTCTGGACCTCTTCAACTTCCATTTTGACTGATATCTCACCGCTAGGCTATCCCACTCTTGAAACCAGTGTTACGACCCTCCTTCTTTCCCCGCTTACCCAGCTTCCACTTCTGGTTACCAGCGGCCAAGGTCGTAATGTACAGAAGCAGTAGATATATCATAAGTGTCATCGAATTACCACTGGCTGTCCCGCCAGTCTCCGGTAATAACCGACGATCGGTATCAGTGTACAGACAAACAACAGACAGATAGATTTCCACCAAGTCACAGAAACACGCTTGTGTACTGCAGTCTTCGTTAATAAACAATGATTCTTCACAACACTGTTAACAGGGCAATGGCTTCACAACTGGACTTCTCCCTTCGAATATAATAATAATGGATGCCCCTCGAAAACGAGGTTGGCCGGCCCAAGGGCCTCCTAGGCGTGAATTTGTTAAAGTGTAGTTCGAGATGACTGGACAATTCCCCAACTCCCCAACTGCGCAAATCTATTAACATCCAGGTTCCCAATTACTGCTGAGTAGACAGAGGCAAATGGCATAAAGAAACTTGCCCATAGTTTCACCCTGCCCGAGGATCTAACTCTGGTTCGCTCTACCAAAGAAACAATTCCTTAGTCTGTTCACTTTATATTAATCACAACACTCTGAGCGGAAGCGATTGACTGACTTCTATGCCGCGCTGGTGTTTATACGCCTCTTCAGACGCCTCTAGCACCACCCAGACATGCCTGGAGTTTCTAGAATATTCTACTCTGATTGTAACAGGTCGTCGGTTGGAGGTGACCTAGCGGTGTAACAGCAATTTGTATTATATAAATAAAAACCCAATGTATATTACCCATGTGTTCTGACCTCACTCAGTTGTGTTCTGACCTCACTCAGTTGTGTTCTGACCTCACTAGGGGAAAGGTCACGGCAGGGTTAGCTCCGGAGGGATAATTATCAGATATGGCCAGAGCAAGGTGCGGTCTTGGGTATGAGAGTTTGGTGACCAAACTGGAGTGGTCCACTGAAGAATTGGCGAAGGTCAAGTTGGAGAACTTGAAATTAAGGGAAGAGCTGGCGATGTTAAAAGGAGAGGCTGGACGAGTAAAGCCAGTGGCTGACGAAAAATCAAGCGAGTGGAAAATTGTGAGTAGTGGGAAGACAAAGCTTTTGGTGAAGAAGCACACCAAGGATACGACAACAACGACAACAACAGCTAAGTGTACCAACCGGTTCAGTCCCTTGATAGACGAATTGGACGTTAGTACAGTCAGGGACAGGGATGACAAGGAAGGTATAAAAACTTTAATTGTTGGTGACTCACAGGTAAGGTACATGGACAGGGCCTTTTGTGGTAAAAACAAAAATAGGATGAGGGTGTGTTTGCCAGGAGCTGGGGTGGGGGATATAATTGACAGGATGGACAATATCTTGTCTGGTAATGGGAACAAACCCATTATCTGCCTCAGTGCAGGAGGCAATGATATTGGCCGGTGTAGGAGCGAGGAACTTCTTGATAAGTTCAAGGCAGCCATAGATCGTATTAGGACTAAGGGAGGGATCCCTATCATATGCGGTGTCCTGCCTAGAAGGAGAGTTGGCAGTGAATGGTTGTCAAGGGCAGTTGGTGTTAACGACCGTCTTGACAGATATTGCAAGTCAATATCAGTCCCATTCATTGACAACTGGGACAACTTCTATGGCAGAAGGGACCTTTATGCTAGGGATGGGGTGCACCTGTCTAGGGATGGAGTAGCAACCCTGGCTGGGGCTCTAGAGGGGGCAGTTCAAAAGATATCGAAGTCTTTAAACTGCTAAGAGAACATAGGGGCACGGGGGTGGAGGAGACTGCAGTGGGAGCGGGTAAACAAGGCGAAAGATTACAGGGAAATAGTGTTAGGAATGATGACATAACTAAATTAGACAGGGAGTTTAAAACTAAACGCGGTAAGGGAAGGACTCAGAACACGACTAACTTAAATGTATATTACGCGAACAGTAGAAGTATGAGAAACAAAATGGATGATATTAGGGCCTTGGTATGTACAGAAGAAATCGATATAATTGCATTCACTGAAACATGGATCAACCTAGACACACGTGAATTACCAGTCGAATACCAAATTGCGGGTTACAAACTGTTCCATACCTATAGGCAGACCAGGAAAGGAGGCGGAGTAGCAATCTATGTTAGGGATAATCTGAAGTGTGAAATAAATAAGGAAATAAAAACTGAGAGGAATACAGAAACAATTTGGATAGAATTAAGCGACGGTCGGGAAAAATTAATCACAGGAGTAATATATAGACCCCCCAATCTTGACAGAGTCAATGAGCGACTTATCTGGGATGAAATGCGCAGGGCTTCCATACACAACAAAGTCTGTATAGTAGGCGACTTTAACCTTGGCCAAATAGATTGGACCGACCTTACGGGAAACTCAGAATCAGAGGATTTTCTCGAGACGATCCAGGACTGTTTCCTAAGTCAACATATAACCGAACCCACACGGGGTAATAATATATTGGATTTAGTTTTGTCAAACAGAGAAAACCTCATTAGCAATGTCGAGGTAGGGAACGAACTTGCAAACAGCGATCACAAAGAAATTCGATTCCAGTTAGATTTTCAGGGCAGACGTAAGGAAAATTCCACTAAAGTACCAGATTTCAGAAGGGCAAACTTTGACAGTTTAAAGAGGCAGCTAAGAGAGGGGGTGTCGCGCTTGGCCGTGAACCTGACAGATGACACCGACCTGATAACGAGATCTGAGATTGCCGAGTTCCACGACAATTTAAATAGTGAGTTACTTAATGCACAAAGGCAGAACATACCATACAAAAAACTCAGATCAAACAACAATGACCCTAAATGGATAAATAATTATTTAAAGAACATCATTGGCCAAAGGAAGGCTATAGGTAGAAGGATAAATCGTGGCGAAATTCACCTCCGGGACTATTATAGGGTATTGGCGAGTAGGGTTAAAACCGAGATAAGGAAAGCAAAGAGGAATAATGAGGTAAGGATAGCAAGGGAGGCAAAGACAAACCCCAAAGGATTCTACCAAATGTACCAAACTAAAACACGAGAAAAGATTGGACCAATACGGTCAGACTCCGGCGAGCTCACTGATAACGACGGAGAAATGAGCAATAATTTGAATAAATATTTTTCAACAGTTTTCACCAGCGAAAATTTAAACATGATACCCAAGGCACCGACTCTATTCAGAGATAGTGAAGAAAACAAATTAAGTGAGATAGTAGTGACTAGTAACGATGTTAGTAAGCAAATAGACAAACTAAAGCCTAATAAGTCACCTGGTCCCGATGAGATATTTGCCAGAGTATTAAAGGAATGTAAGGAAGAGCTTAGTATGCCCTTAGCAAAGTTGTTTAACATGTCCTTAAAAACAGGTGTAGTGCAGAATCCTGGAGGATAGCGAATGTAATACCGATCTTCAAGAAGGGGGATAGATCACTATCCTCTAACTACAGCCCAATCAGTCTAACATCAATAGTAGGCAAATTACTGGAAGCAATCATTTCAAACTCTATTCGAAATCACCTGGAGAAGCACAGATTGATCAATGATTCCCAGCATGGCTTCACAAGCGGACGTTCTTGCCTAACTAATCTATTAACATTCTTTTCATCAGTTTTCGAATCAGTGGACGAGGGGCACAATTATGATGTGGTATATCTCGACTTTAGCAAAGCCTTCGACAGAGTACCCCACGAAAGACTAATTAGAAAGGTAGAAGCTCATGGCATCAAAGGTGACATCCTTAAATGGATTAGGGCGTGGTTACAGGACAGGAAACAGCGAGTGAGCATTAACGGCACTAAGTCCCATTGGAGCAACGTCACAAGTGGAGTTCCCCAAGGCTCAGTACTTGGACCATTATTGTTTATTATATACATAAACGACATAGATATCGGCATAGACAGCAACATAAGTAAATTTGCTGATGATACTAAAATAGGACGTGTTATCAAATCTGACGAGGACTCGGCAAAACTACAGGAGGATCTAAACAAATTTTTCGAATGGTCTGAAAAATGGCAGATGAAATTCAACATTGACAAATGTAAAGTACTCAGTATAGGGAATGTAAACAGGGAAACCAGATACCAGATGAACAACGATGCCATAGAGAAATCCCACTGCGAGAGAGATTTAGGAGTAATGATAAGTAGGAACCTTAAGCCAAGTAAACAATGTGTTTTTGCTCGTAACAAGGCTAATAAAGTACTTGGGTTCATACAAAGGAGTGTTAGTTACAAGACTAGCGAGGTCATCCTAAAACTGTATCTTGCTCTTGTGAGACCACACCTGGATTACGCAGTCCAGTTCTGGTCACCGTATTACAGAATGGATATAGAATCCTTGGAAAGAATCCAGAGGAGAATGACAAGACTAATCCCGGGTATCAGGAACCTTGAGTATAGAGACAGGTTAAAGCATCTTAATTTGCACTCCCTTGAGAGACGTAGAGCGAGGGGCGACCTGATAGAGGTGTATAAATGGAAGGCAGGGCTAAACAAAGGGGACATTACAAAGGTACTCAAATTATCCAACCAGGAGCGAACTCGTAACAATGGTTTTAAATTGGACAAATTTAGATTTAGGCGTGAAATAGGTAAACACTGGTTTGGAAACAGAGTAGTGGATGAATGGAACAAGTTACCAAATATCATCATTAACTCGAATACGCTGAATTGCTTCAAACATAGGTTGGATGCTCATATGAGCAATAGGGGTTGGGTGTAAACGGGACTGCCCAGTATGGGCCAATAGGCCCGCTGCAGTTTCCTCCATTCTTATGTTCTTATGTTCTTATGTTCATAATTATTCTGCCCACCATAATAGAGTCAAGCAGTCAGTATTTTCATCAATGTTTTTACGTGCTTTGAGAATTTGTAGTCCGGAATTCATTGATGAGGAATATAAATAAATCTATAATATTGGCTTGAACCTTAAGTACCCTAGATCCCAAGCCCACCCATGACCATAAGAATCTCTTATTATTACCAATTCACAAAATTTCTCTCAAATTCCTTTACAACTAAAAACCTGGAACGTCAATGTGGCATTTAAAAACTCATGCACTGTAAAACAAATGTTAATCAAGAACTCCCCCAACAATGCAGGCAGCTGCATTTACAAGGTTCCTTGCAAGGAATTTAATATGTTTTATTTAGGCCAGACAGGTAAAGATCTTGTAACTAGACTTAAACAACATAAATATAGTGTTAGGACAGGCCAGGAATCCAATGCTCTGTTTGTTCATTTGGCTGATAATAAGCACTGCATTGACTGGGATAATGCCTCCTCAATATTACCTTGTAATTCAATTGACAGTAGTAACATTATAGAATCCAGTCTCATTAAACATACCGAATCCGTCAACATGAATTTGAGTAATGGTATGTACAAACTGGATAATTTCGTAATTAAGATGATTTGTAACCAGGTGAGAAGGTTTGGTGATCTTACCCTCTGACCTGACTACTGACTGCTGCGGTGCTTTTAGACGATTAGTAGGGTAACTACCTCATACCTGACCATTGTGGACTTGATCTCACCCTCCTCTGTATATATATATATATATATATATATATATATATATATATATATATATATATATATATATATATATATATATATACCTCGTTATGTATTTCTCCTTAGTCTGTACTCACCCCTGAAGATGTGAATTACACGAAACCGCTTGGGAACTTCGTGTTTTTTTCCTTGTCGCTATCAGCATAAATATATATATATATATATATATACAGTATTTATATATATATATATATATATATATATATATATATATATATATATATATATATATATATATATATATATATATATATATATATGCTGATAACCACCAGGAAAGAAGAAAACACGAAGTTCCCAAGCGCTTTCGTGTAATTCACATCTTCAGGGGTGAGTACAGACTAGTCTGTACTCACCCCTGAAGATGTGAATTACACGAAAGCGCTTGGGAACTTCGTGTTTTCTTCTTTCCTGGTGGTTATCAGCATATACCTAGATCACGCGCACCTACAGTGATTTACTTGCATATATATATATATATATATATATATATATATATATATATATATATATATATATATATATATATATTATATATATATATATATATATATATATATATATATATATATATATATATACTTAATTTTTAGTCGTACTTCTTAAATGTGTTCATCTATATATCTTTATGTTGACTACATGTGAAGACTTCTTGAAGTTCACTTGTGTTTGTGTAGTTTATAAAATAATGATTGTTTGTGAACTACCTGAGTGGAGAGTGCGTAGAACCTCGCGCTGGCTATGATGTCAGGAGTCGATGACGTCCTTCTCAGGGAGGGATGACGTCACGTCTTGTTGTAGTCCACCTTGGGTCTTACGGCGATCGGCCTGGGGGCTGACCTCTGGGTTGGAGCGATCGGCCTGGGGGCTGATCTGGGGCTGAACTCTTGTTTGGTGCGATCAGCCTGGGGGCTGATCTGTGGTTGAACTCTTGGTTGGTGCAATCAGCCTGGGGGCTGATCTGGGGTTGTCCTCTTCGTTGGTGCGATCAGGCTGGGGACTGATCTGGGGTTGTCCTCTGTTGCACTCGGACGAGTCTTGATTGTTTAAGCAAGAGATTGTTTGATTGTCTGGAATCACTCTAACAACCTTCCTAAACTCCTGTGATGTAGTGTTAACTGGTAGTTATCTCAGGTCACACACTCGGGTAGGCTCGGGTGCTGTCGGCTCCAGTCGGGTTTAACCTTCAATAGTATGTGTAGTCACTGATGGTTTAACTGCTAAGTTTGCAATTTTTTATAATGTTTTTGTTACAACTGTGTCTCTATGTATACGTTTTGGAAGTGTTTATAGCCACTGTCCACTTAAATTTCTTGTAATTGCTTGTTTGCTGTTGATTCACTTAGGATACCACTTAAGTCACTAAATCACTTGAAGTAATGTTTGCTTCTGAGTGTTTGACTGATTCTTCTTATAATCCGTCTCACCGCTGCCACCAGTGTGTTGGTCACACAATATATATTTGTATATATATTAGTTCTTGATTTGATAAGTGGCAGGGCTGAAGTAAACACTTTATTGGTTTTATTTTATTGTAGAAAAATATAGTTTCAAAGGTACTGAGTTCAGTTGAGAGTATATTGTACCTTCTCTTCTACACTAAGGGAAGTGTCTTAGTGCACTTATTGGGAGAACACTTAAGTGAGTTGTTCACTGGGTAAGAAGTTATATATGATAGTCTCTCTCTCACGCACATCCTGTCAGGCGGGCGCCTTACAGGATACAGGTCAGGTTTGTTGTTGTTGAGAGGCGCTGACCAGGCTTGCTCCATGGAGGAAATGTCAACTCACCAATTGACTCATACTCATGGGTGAATAACTTGGTGAATAAGAACATAAGAACATAAGAACATAAGAATGGAGGAAACTGCAGCGGGCCTATTGGCCCATACTGGGCAGTCCCGTTTACACCCAACCCCTATTGCTCATATGAGCATCCAACCTATGTTTGAAGCAATTCAGCGTATTCGAGTTAATGATGATATTTGGTAACTTGTTCCATTCATCCACTACTCTGTTTCCAAACCAGTGTTTACCTATTTCACGCCTAAATCTAAATTTGTCCAATTTAAAACCATTGTTACGAGTTCGCTCCTGGTTGGATAATTTGAGTACCTTTGTAATGTCCCCTTTGTTTAGCCCTGCCTTCCATTTATACACCTCTATCAGGTCGCCCCTCGCTCTACGTCTCTCAAGGGAGTGCAAATTAAGATGCTTTAACCTGTCTCTATACTCAAGGTTCCTGATACCCGGGATTAGTCTTGTCATTCTCCTCTGGATTCTTTCCAAGGATTCTATATCCATTCTGTAATACGGTGACCAGAACTGGACTGCGTAATCCAGGTGTGGTCTCACAAGAGCAAGATACAGTTTTAGGATGACCTCGCTAGTCTTGTAACTAACACTCCTTTGTATGAACCCAAGTACTTTATTAGCCTTGTTACGAGCAAAAACACATTGTTTACTTGGCTTAAGGTTCCTACTTATCATTACTCCTAAATCTCTCTCGCAGTCGGATTTCTCTATGGCATCGTTGTTCATCTGGTATCTGGTTTCCCTGTTTACATTCCCTATACTGAGTACTTTACATTTGTCAATGTTGAATTTCATCTGCCATTTTTCAGACCATTCGAAAAATTTGTTTAGATCCTCCTGCAGTTTTGCCGAGTCCTCGTCAGATTTGATAACACGTCCTATTTTAGTATCATCAGCAAATTTACTTATGTTGCTGTCTATGCCGATATCTATGTCGTTTATGTATATAATAAACAATAATGGTCCAAGTACTGAGCCTTGGGGAACTCCACTTGTGACGTTGCTCCAATGGGACTTAGTGCCGCTAATGCTCACTCGCTGTTTCCTGTCCTGTAACCACGCCCTAATCCATTTAAGGATGTCACCTTTGATGCCATGAGCTTCTACCTTTCTAATCAGTCTTTCGTGGGGTACTCTGTCGAAGGCTTTGCTAAAGTCGAGATATACCACATCATAATTGTGCCCCTCGTCCACTGATTCGAAAACTGATGAAAAGAATGTTAATAGATTAGTTAGGCAAGAATGTCCGCTTGTGAAGCCATGCTGGGAATCATTGATCAATCTGTGCTTCTCCAGGTGATTTCGAATAGAGTTTGAAATGATTGCTTCCAGTAATTTGCCTACTATTGATGTTAGACTGATTGGGCGGTAGTTAGAGGATAGTGATCTATCCCCCTTCTTGAAGATCGGTATTACATTCGCTATCTTCCAGGATTCTGGTACTACACCTGTTTTTAAGGACATGTTAAACAACTTTGCTAAGGGCATACTAAGCTCTTCCTTACATTCCTTTAATACTCTGGCAAATATCTCATCGGGACCAGGTGACTTATTAGGCTTTAGTTTGTCTATTTGCTTACTAACATCGTTACTAGTCACTACTATCTCACTTAATTTGTTTTCTTCACTATCTCTGAATAGAGTCGGTGCCTCGGGTATCATGTTTAAATTTTCGCTGGTGAAAACTGTTGAAAAATATTTATTCAAATTATTGCTCATTTCTCCGTCGTTATCAGTGAGCTCGCCGGAGTCTGACCGTATTGGTCCAATCTTTTCTCGTGTTTTAGTTTGGTACATTTGGTAGAATCCTTTGGGGTTTGTCTTTGCCTCCCTTGCTATCCTTACCTCATTATTCCTCTTTGCTTTCCTTATCTCGGTTTTAACCCTACTCGCCAATACCCTATAATAGTCCCGGAGGTGAATTTCGCCACGATTTATCCTTCTACCTATAGCCTTCCTTTGGCCAATGATGTTCTTTAAATAATTATTTATCCATTTAGGGTCATTGTTGTTTGATCTGAGTTTTTTGTATGGTATGTTCTGCCTTTGTGCATTAAGTAACTCACTATTTAAATTGTCGTGGAACTCGGCAATCTCAGGTCTCGCTATCAGGTCGATGTCATCTGTCAGGTTCACGGCCAAGCGCGACACCCCCTCTCTTAGCTGCCTCTTTAAACTGTCAAAGTTTGCCCTTCTGAAATCTGGTACTTTAGTGGAATTTTCCTTACGTCTGCCCTGAAAATCTAACTGGAATCGAATTTCTTTGTGATCGCTGTTTGCAAGTTCGTTCCCTACCTCGACATTGCTAATGAGGTTTTCTCTGTTTGACAAAACTAAATCCAATATATTATTACCCCGTGTGGGTTCGGTTATATGTTGACTTAGGAAACAGTCCTGGATCGTCTCGAGAAAATCCTCTGATTCTGAGTTTCCCGTAAGGTCGGTCCAATCTATTTGGCCAAGGTTAAAGTCGCCTACTATACAGACTTTGTTGTGTATGGAAGCCCTGCGCATTTCATCCCAGATAAGTCGCTCATTGACTCTGTCAAGATTGGGGGGTCTATATATTACTCCTGTGATTAATTTTTCCCGACCGTCGCTTAATTCTATCCAAATTGTTTCTGTTTTCCTCTCAGTTTTTATTTCCTTATTTATTTCACACTTCAGATTATCCCTAACATAGATTGCTACTCCGCCTCCTTTCCTGGTCTGCCTATCTGTATGGAACAGTTTGTAACCCGCAATTTGGTATTCGACTGGTAATTCACGTGTGTCTAGGTTGATCCATGTTTCAGTGAATGCAATTATATAGAATTCTTCCGTACATACCAAGGCCTTAATATCATCCATTTTGTTTCTCATACTTCTACTGTTCGCCTAGTATACATTTAAGTTAGTCGTGTTCTGAGTCCTCCCCTTACCGCGTTTAGTTTTAAACTCCCTGTCTAATTTAGTTATGTCATCATTCCTAACACTATTTCCCTGTAATCTTTCGCCTTGTTTACCCGCTCCCACTGCAGTCTCCTCCACCCCTTTGCCCCTATGTTCTCTTAGCAGTTTAAAGACTTCGATATCTTTTGAACTGCCCCCTCTAGAGCCCCAGCCAGGGTTGCTACTCCATCCCTAGACAGGTGCACCCCATCCCTAGCATAAAGGTCCCTTCTGCCATAGAAGTTGTCCCAGTTGTCAATGAATGGGACTGAAATTGACTTGCAATATCTGTCAAGACGGTCGTTAACACCAACTGCCCTTGACAACCATTCACTGCCAACTCTCCTTCTAGGCAGGACACCGCATATGATAGGGATCCCTCCCTTAGTCCTAATACGATCTATGGCTGCCTTGAACTTGCAGGTGCTAATCAATAAATATATTAATGGAGTCCTTTATGACCCACTTTATTAAATGTTGTTCATTTCTCACTGCACCTGCCGTCCGTGGCACCAATCACCTTTGTCGTAGATGCAGTCGTTGACAGTTTCTAGGATTAACTATAAACAATTCTTGATTGCACCATCTTTCGCAATGGTGACAAAGCCTCACCCAGGGGGCAAGCCCCCCAAGTAGCGAGTCAGTCATTAGCCGTGATTTATTGTGTGATGATCTATCTCAGTCACTCTCTGAGAAGGTCGAGCCCTGAACAGTCTCTGTATATATACATATAGAGAATACAGTCCCTGCCATAACTAACATAAGAGTTTCCATGAACACCTACAAAGAGACTTACATAGAAAAGTGGATTTAAGTAATCTGTGGAAAAGTAACAGTGAACTAAGAGATGTTCCGTGGAGTCATTAACAAGACCTGGCAATTGCTCAACAGGCTATTATAGAGACTCTTAAACCAGTGTGCGTGTGTGTGTGTGTGTGTGTGTGTGTGTGTATATGTGTGTGTGTGTGTGTGTGTGTGTGTATGTTCCACCTATGGTTCTATATAAATAGGACAAATGCTTAAAGTTGGTGGCAGCGGTGGGATTCACATCAACCTCCAAAGAGCCATTGTCGACTTCATTTACCTACAATTCATAAACCACAGTGTCCACACTCTACAGCTACAGTTGTGTTCCTGATGAACTGACTACATCAGTTGCTGAATTCCTGCAAGAACAAAGAAGGTCTTTGTGATAAAGAGAATGACTTGCAGTACCCTCTATTTTTTCTTAACTTACAAACACCTAACATCAGTGTAAGTGTCTGAATTCCAGCAATCAACTTCAGTGTAGAAAGCAGTCGCCGTTTCTCCGACTCACCCAGGGTGAGTCATCAACACCAAGAGTCAGTCTTCAACTCCAAGATTCAGTAATGAGAGCAGGAAACTTTCACCATATCACCCATGACACAGTGAGTGACATCATGAAAGTGCACAAGGCTACCTGACGTCCTGGATGAGCTATTATATGAAGAGCCGTTACATCGCCCGGGATCACCATAACACACTGTGCATCTGAGGCGTTCAACACACAGAGCCACTACACAACTCACCACACCACTCCTGCAAACTCTCGCTTCATTCACAAGTTAAGGGACTTATACTTATTGTATTAATTAGACCAGTGTTGTGAAGTGTTCAGTATTACTGAGTACCTTTTTTTCATCATCCATACAGTCCTTTGCAGTTAGTTTTATATGTGTTATGGTGTAATGATCCTTACATTTCTAACTTTTTAATATTGTTATAAGGTAATGTTCCTAGGTCCTAATCATCGAGTTTTCCCAGGTCATTTGCTAAAGTGTTGAAACCTTTTGATACATTTAGGAAAAAGAAGAATAACTTTAGCAAAATGAGTCAGTTAGAAGACATACTGTGGAAATCCCTTCTTGTGAAGAGACAAAATATAGTGTAACAGGTTGGTTAGTCTCAAGATGAACGGGGTTTACCCTGGGTCAGTGCTTCATCCATTGGGACTGCTCCTGTCAACATGCCAATGTGACTTAATTTAATATCAAAACTGAGTTTTCTCATATATGTTATTATGTGATATAGAATTGTGTAACAAAATTATTTAGGTATGGCTCTGAAATGTAAGAGAGTTGGAATTTACAGAAAATAGGAAAGTACTGTATATGCTTAGGTAAGCAAATTATGCAAAGGTTTATATAAATCCTTAAAGTGTGCTGTTATCCTTGATTGTTAAGCGATCTGAAGTATTGTGTAAAATAAATTAATGACTTGTAAGTTTTAAAGTGAATTAACTCAAGGAAAAATTATTAAAGTAAGTAAATATTTTGTGAAATGATTGACGTTATTCTAATACATATGTAAATTTCTCAGTAAATTAAATGATGTTATATTTTTAAATGTTGATTGGAAGATAGATTGATGTTTGTAGATCATTATGATATCAGTGGATACTTATAAATATCTGAGACTGATTCATATATTGTGAGATACTGAGAGCAAAGATTGACCTGTAATTGTTAGTGAGCTATTTATAAAATTGATCCGATCTTGTTTTATTCCTGCTGTACAAATGTGTGATTCTTGAAATTGTAACCCGTTTTAGGAAGAATGGTTCAAAGTCATATAAAGTACATTTAAATAATTAGTAGAAAATTATAAACTGAATAAATGTAGTGACATTCCAGCGGGGAAAGACACTCCCTACCCCGCCAAGGAAAAAAAAAGTATCTGGCTGGCAAGGAAACTTCTCACACATACACTTGGGTGAGAGCACACAGCTGGCAGAAAAAACGGACGGATGGACAGGGCTTTGGATGGCTGCCCGTCCGCTTGCCGGCACCGTTGCCGTCGCCCGCTGGTCAATAAGCCTCTCGCCTACAGGTTGCTGATCAAGGCTTACTACTCCACTAGGACGGGGAGGCATGATGGTGAGTAGAGAGTGTGAGTCAATGAGGAAGAGCGGTATCTAATGGTCTGTCAGTCTGGCTCTTATTCGGCCGTCTTACTCTCACCGCTGAGAACTCTTCGGTATTTGTGATCTCGCGCCAAAAAAGCAGCAGCTGCTGCTGAGTGACTGTGGTGTCACCACTTAGAGGGTACGGGGTAAGAAGAGTCATTTTTTTTTTCTAGTGACAAAGGTGTTAGGTCTGTATCTGAATGCTTATTTGTTAGTGTGTTCATTTTGAACATCTACTGTAAGTGGAAGAAGACTGGATGGAACAAATTGGAACCGGACTTAGGAAAGCGGCTAAGTTGGTGTTTATTTATGAATATTGAAATTTATAAAATAAATTCACTTGTGAATAGTGGTGAATTTAAAGAGAACCGAGGTACAGTAATGTGTGTGTATGCCTAGTGAGAAGTACCACTGGATTGATATTATTATGATGTATAGAATTTAATGAAAGAAATTCACCAATGAATAGTAGTGGATTTTAAGAGCATAAAAGTTAGTGTGTGTACCTAGTGAGAAGTTATCACTATAAGATATTTGTATTGTTATGATGGACAGTAATGCGAATTAGAAGGGAGTCTACCTCATAAATTTATGCTATTAATGAAACTGTCATATATACTGTAATCTTCGTGTAATATTCATGCTATATGTTAATAATTTTCCTTTATAATTATGTAATTGCACTCGTATATTTAAACTGAGTGTTCATTTAACCCATCTTTACTTACAAGGAACTTCTTTAATTGATAACCCTTTGTTCTTGAGTTTTAGAGAAGGCAACATGCAGTTTGAAACATTATACTATCAGTTGGTGCAATCAACAGTTACCAGTTGTCTACCACTCAAATCATTATCTGAATTAGGGGCGAGATGTCACGGGTTCGATTCCCGGGCCGATGGAAGTTGTTTGGACAATACTTTCTAGTCCCCATTAATCCCTGTTCACCTAGCAGTAAAGTAGGTACCTGTTGTAAATCGAAAGTTGCGAATTCGTATTCAGGGCAAGTTGTTGGAACTTCCAATAACGCCCTTGATTCTTCAGGCTTCTTTGCCCTTAACTCATGAGACATAAAGGCAAGCATGAACTTAGCATGCCTCCCTGTTGGGAGCTGTAAACGCTTCTGCGCTTCACCTTACACAAGGATGTAGGGGGGGTGCCCAATGAAAAAAAAATAAATAAAAAAAAATTATCTGAATTACCTTGTCTTAATACCAAAGAATAAAGTAGTACTCCCAATTAATCTGAAAGTGTATAATTCTCTATACTGATAACTGCTGGTGTGATATTAAACAGTGTTATACTGGTGTCAATCGGTGTGATATTATATTACAGCAGTATACTGGTGAACATAGCGCTAGCATTATTTATAGCACTATAATAGACGGGTGAATGGAAGAAATTATTGTAAACACCACAAGGTCAACACACTCCACAAGGTCAACACACACCACACTGTGGCGTGCAGGGCACTAATGAAGAAAACACAGGTAACACATGTTGTTTCTTACACCTCACTGCCTAACACAAGGTCTCTGTAGGAAACAACCCGTTTGCCTCAACTGGGAATGACATAAGTGACAATTACACCTCAGCTCCAGGTACCTGTACTGTGTCACTGACCTTAATTTGTAATACCTCTCTCCAAGAGAGTGAAGGAAAAAGAACCCATAGTGTGGGGTCAAATAGGTCAGACCGACATATCGAATTTTTCATAATTACAGGGACTGAAGTAAATGGCTTAAGATTCGCATGGTCTATGAACTCTAGCTAGTGACTACTATGTCTTCTACCTCACATCAGAGGTATTGATGGTTCAGGTGTTAAAGTCATAGGTTCAGTACAACTTAAGGTAAAAATAATGAATAATTATCATACCTGTTTAGCTTTCGTAGCTGAAGGAGTTTCTATTCCTGGGCTTTTATTGTTGAGTTTTCCGACAATGAAAGAAACAAAATCATCGTTGTTCCCCATGAAGATTTTATTTTACTTTATTTTAGTCTTTGCTTTCTAAACTTCCCTCTTTTGGTTTCTCTCCCCAACTTTGTTTTCTCATCTCTAGCTTCTGCCACAATATTAAATTTACCCCTGATATGCTGAATAACTAAATTGTAATCTTGTAACATAAGACTCCAGCAGGTAAAACAATTGATTCTCATTCCTCATCTTATACAAAAAAAGCCAAAGGATTAGGGTCTGTAAACACTATAACTGGGGTTCCAGAACCCCGCAAATAAACATCAAAATGGTTCAGACTCAAAATCAAAGCTAAAGTTTCCTTCTCAACAGTACTATAGTTATTCTGGTATAACAGGAACTTCTTTGAAAAATAACATAATGGATGATCAATACCCTGCCTCTCTTGCATCAAGACACCGCCTACTCCAACATCACTTGCATCAACATACTACTTAAAATTAATGGTTTATCATAAATTGGGGTTGACAAAGTTGAGGCAGCACTCAACATTTTCTTAATCTTAGTAAAAGCATCTTCACACTGGACGTCCCATTCAAATATATTTTCCTTTGACAGCAGTCTGGTAAAAGGCCATGCCACAGTAGAAACGTTTTTACAAAATCCTTACAAATCCTTCTTACTCGAGGGAGCAGGATGTTTTACAATACCCTCAACCTTTGCGTTAATTGGTTTCACCTTTCCTTGGCCTCTCACATAACCTAAATATTCAACTTGAGCTTTTACAATAGTACTCTTCATCTAATTTACAATAAGGTTTGCCTTATTTAATCTGTCAGATACTCTTCTGATGAGTGACAAATGATTCTTCCACTCCTTAAAATACAATATGATATCATCTATACATACAGAACAACCATCAATACCATGCAATATTTCGTTTACTAACCTCTGAAAACTTGCGCAAGAGTTTTCAGTGAGGGGCGATATGATGGAGGTATGTAAATGGAAGTCAGAGTTAAACAAAGGTGATATAAAATAGGTACATAAACTATCCAACCTGGAGCGAACTCGTAGTAATGGTTTTAAACTAGAGCGATAGGGGTTGGGTGTAGAGGTACTGCCCAATATAGACCAATGGACCCGCTGCAGTTCTCCCATTCTCACGGTCTTATTTTCTTATGTGATTTAAATTCATTCTTTTGATATCAACTTTGTAGTTGACCACTGACCATTAATGACCATGACCGGACCTGAGGTTCATGTAGGGATTATTTAACTTAAATAAGTTGCAAATTAAAGGTTAGGTTAGGTTAGGAAGAAGAGGTATGAATATTTATCACATGTTATTCTGGTGATCTGAATATGACTCCAAGAACAAGAGTTCCCCTACTATTACTTATTTCTATCCATATGGTCTCTAAATCATTTCACGTTTGTATTTGTTGTTTAATATAGTACACTAAGTATTCCTTGACATATTCTTTTGATTTATAAATGATCCTATTAAATTAAAAAATTATATTTTTTGGAAAAAAATCGTATGAGTGGGTAGGAGTTGTAGTGGGTGGATACAAGTTTTCTTAGGTAAGGGTTCTCATAAACCCGACATGTGAATTCTTGATTCGAGGCAACAATAGTTCGAATCATTATCAAACATTTCCGGATATACAGTATATGGATGCAGTCAGTCACGATGTACCAGATATGGAGAGATTATGAAATAGATCTGGAAGATATTGATACATTAGGAAATTGATAGATAAAGTTAGACGAATTGATAGATCGGTAGATTGAGGTCGGGGTGATTAGATAGATATAGATAGCTAGAAGGATGGAGAGAAAATAGAGAAGGGGCAAAGGGGAGATAAAATAGAGAAGGGAGAAAAGGGAGAGAAAGAAAAACAAAGAAGTAAGAGAAGGAGAGTAGCAAATGAATGGGTGGAGGAGACAAGGAAACATGAAAATATCGGGAGGGATGTAAGAGAGGCATTTGGTGCTGTCTCCTTCATTGATAGCAAAGACGCTCAACTTGTAAAGGAAACTAAGACCAAAGGTCTTGGCGAACAGAGAAGCTCTAAAATGCCCGACATGTGTAACACATAATATTACCTTATGGTCATGTATGAATATGTGAGGCTTACTCGAATATATATGTATATTGGCTTTAGTTAAGTACTTACATTGGTGCTCATTAATAAGAAGAAGGGATGGAGCGGTTAAAACAACCTAGATGAGCAAAGTTTGGTCAAAGATAGTTCTGTGTGGTCATTGTGTGTGTCCTCAGGCTTTATCCGGGAGCCATCCCTTGAAAAACCAGACCCTAACCGGAGTATATTCCACCAGTTTCTCAAGTCGACTGGATGGCATAAATTGTCATTTGTAAACAATAGTGCTTGAAGTGCTGCCAAAAAAGAACAAAAATATTGAAAAAATTAACCAGGAAGCTCTTTTCATCCGTGACCTATTTCAACTGTTAACCAGCTGGTCCTCCGTTTTCCTATTGTATTTCAACTTTATTAGATACACAGAACTGAACTTAGGTAAGGGTAGTATTTATTACCAATTAAAGCGTTTAAGATCAATTAACTGTTTAGCACACAATGCTACACTTATGTACTTAGGTTAGGTTATCTTTAAACAAGATCAACAAATGTTAAGGCGTAATTTAAGTTGTAGGGTGCAGTGAGTATACACACACCCTAAATAGTTATTTTCTCAGGCATATAAACTTGCGTTCTTTTTATATAAGAATATTGTTTACACTGTGTGTCTAGTCATTGATATATTCATTTATTGTGCACAACCGTGATGAAGAAGTGGATATTCATAGATTCAATAAGTCTAACTTGTGTTCAACAGCACGTTACTTATGCATGTATCATTTTTTTTATATAAGTAAGATTTGCATTTTCTTGGTGCCAGGCCTATTAACATTACTAGTTTTATTAACTAATGGTCAGTAGTACATCGTAAATATTCAATATAAATTATTATAAGGAAGAATTGTAAACAATAAAGCATTCAAATTACCCAAAACATTTAATTGCGAATACCAGTAATACGCTACTGTTAATTAAAACAAAAATAGCTAAAATAGATCAGCATGAGACATAACAAGAGGACTTGGAGTTTCCAAGCCTAATTTCAGACTCTGGTGCAGAAGATGAGAAGAGTCAGGGAATCTTAGGCCCGAATTAAGAACTCTGGTTTGAAACCGCATGAAGGTTTAAACCAAGGATCGAGCGAAGATTGAAGATTGTTGGTATTCAGAACGCTGACTTGATCCAACATAAACATTCAAACTGAGTATGATATCGGATTTGTCGATCCTCGCGTTAATCCAGCCTGGAGGCAGGTTTAGCAGTCGATCTGTCATTCAAGACAGCAAGTCAACATGAGTTTTGACAGAGAGAGCGCTTTTCGGCGATATTGTCAAATTGGAAATTTTGTATAGAGAAAACTGATTGTAGATAGAAAGAATCCTATAAATTTTTATGATGACACGCAATTCAGACAACGATATAGGTTTGGCAAGGGAGATTTCCTTGATATTTTCCGTGATATGGAGCATCTACTTGAGATTGCTTTGAGATTCTTTGTAACGAATCGTTCTAGGAAAGAAAGATTCTGGTTACTGAATGAGTTATACTAATGTGTTACAACACATTCGTGTTTAGGGTACATGAGGATCAAGCAGGTATATGTAAAGAACACTGACGCTTCTTTATTTTGAGTGTTTTTCTTTAGGAAACTATTTTGATGAATTTTTCAATATAATTGAATCAATGCTGAGTGCATTTTGATTTTAATGTATTAATAAAGGAAGGTATTTCCTTAACATTAGTAATCAAGGGAAATGTGGCGTTAAAAGAACAGAAAGAAACCTAATCTAGCCGCATTGATTCATCTTGCTTTGGTTATTAATATTGACACCTGTCCCAGATTATATCTACAATTTGTATGTAATTTTTCCTCCTCTATGAATTTCTTTGTTATCATATAACAACACAGCCACGTTGTAACACAATACCATAAATCATTATAACTTGATCATAATTTGATTGTAATTATAGTAACAAAAGTGTACTTATGATGTGCAAGGAGAGATTTCTCCCATCCGTAAAAACTCGTTTAGTCATAGTTGCCGCCATAATCTTGTAAACATTACTGTCGATGGTGATGGGTTGGCTGTCGTAGTGGTGTAAATGAAACGTGATTGGATGGAATTTCAGTGTTCGAATCCTTGCTCGGAATTGAAGAAAATGCAACAGATTACCCGATTCGGGGCTCAAGCCGATGTTCTGAATATGGGTAATCCACTGCAGGAAATCTCGGATAGAGGAACCTCGATTCGCACGCCTGATCCGAGCTCAAATCCCTGGCGCAGACCACCGTTCTGAATTCGGGCCTTAGGACCAATCAACGTATGGCCGGTCTGAGATGATAACTCCTGCTGATGACACGCGACTCCTGGAGGTAGACGTTCCCCAGTTATAAATGCATTTGCCTTGAGAGACCGATTGCAACAAGATGTTTTACCTGGAACAATTCGAAACAGGTTGTAAGAAGCAGGGGTTTACCAAAGGACTTAGGCAAATACAGGTAAATTAGAAGATTGTCATCGACAGGCAATTCTTGAATTTACACAACATGAGAATGAGGGTCTTGATTACTGGGCCGGGTTATGGCTGGGCCGGTCCGGGCCATGGTCATCTCTGCAGTACTGTTGGTGAACGCCTAAACATCTATGAGGTGACACACAGAGAGCATGTTACTCGGGCAAATGGACGTTTGATATAATTTATTCTGGTTAACACCAGACGAATTTATTAAGCTTAGGAAGAGCCTCTGTCCCCTAAAAGGTCAATTCCTTTATTAAGTTTTATCTATATTTAATTTATTTTAGATTATATTATGCAAAATATGGGTACAAACGATGCGTATATAGGACAACTAGATATCAATGGTAATTCTTAGTTTGCATTGCTGTCACAACTTCCATAGTCCTTTGCGCTATCCGCCATCTAGTAAGTATAGACACTACACGCTAGAGTGATCGCTATCATAAACAAACACGCCTACTTTCCAAACGTAAGTTCTAAATAATGGTGAATTCATGTGTTGTTGTCGGATGCCGCAACACATCTAATAAGAAAGACAAGCCCCGATCATTCCACACTATTCCTGCTGTCATTTGTAATCAAGGAGATAATACACAGGAATTGTCTAAAAATAGGAGGAATTTGTGGAAAACCAGGGTAAACAGACAAGGGCGGTTACCTTCCAAACATTCCAAAGTTTGTTCCGACCATTTCATTGACGGTAGGCATAATAAATACGTAATATATTTTAGTTAATATCATATAACCACATTTTCTTCTACAAATAATTGTCCATCAGTATTACTGTATCAGAGACTTACTATCGGAGTTTAATATGCATACAGTTATCTCATTGTATAGGCCTAGGCCTACATGTACGTACATTATTGTACGTCCATGTGTGGACGGCATGTATATGTGTGTGGCATGGCAGTTGATTAGAATATATAAAAATGCTCTCATAAATGTATAAATTCTTCTCTGTTGGACACTAAAATATTATCACCAAAGTTGATAAACTTCACTTCATTAATTCATCCACAGACGAAAAAATTGTAGGCATCAAATGACTTGTATGCCCTGAGTTCATCAAGTGTAAAAGCACTTTTTCTATAAATCATGTAAGTAAGTATATCGGCTTACCGACCATCTTGATTTGGGAATTCTGTACTGGTCTCAATTGTCAGCAAGTTTCACTTTCTCCAAATACCTTGTCTTTGACGACGTGTCTAATGAATCAATATATCCCGGTGTGTTTTCTTTACCACCTCTGCCTGATTTCTTACTGGAAAACATTGTAATATGTCTTAAACGAAGCTGCAGCAGTAAATAGTCGCGTCGAGTATGGCGTGTTGTTGTTGACAGTTGTGAGTTTATACCCACTATGAGGGCTGGTACTGCCCACCATTTATAAGGGCCTCTGTGTGCCAGTAACAATTCCTTTTACTCTTACTTATCATCATTGGTAGCGTGACGATAGGAGGCTCGTGGGTAGGTGTAATGATAGTATCGAGCAATAGGGAAGAAATAACGGTAAATACTGTAGGTAATTAATAGACACAATTATACAAATACAAAGTTTATTTAACATGACTATGAAATTAAAAGAAAGGATTTATTTGTACTAACCGACGAAATCTAGTACTAGGCCCTCAGGCTCAACATACTCACACCATTACTGGGTGGACATAATAACTCTTCCAACCCTACTGGGTGGACATACTCAACACACACCTAGTAGTCACTTAGCACCATAAATACTATGGCAACTGCCACTACAACACTCAGTCGTCAGGTGTGATACTCAAGCAACAGCCATGGGGTCCAGCCACCATGGAGTACTTTCCAACGACTCTGGAGATCCCAGTGGAGTAATTCCACCACACAAATAGCCCTACTGAGTTAGACACTCATCCACCAATGATGGGGGCTGGTAGTGGTGGGTGGCTTGGCGACCCGGCGTCACCTCGTGGGCCGAGCGTTAGGGACAGACGAGCCAGCTATGGGGGCTATAGGTAGTCTGGAGTGTCTGACGGCCGGGTCTCACGAGGGTAAAAGATCCTACTGGACCTCGGACATCTTCCCAGACATTGTGGATGCAACATCCACCCTACAGACACGGCCTAGGCTGCGTTAGGGACCTGTGTGGGTGAAGGGACGGGCACTTACTAACCGGTGACAACAACATCACGTTTCAGGGGACGTTAAAGACGTAAATATGACTTTACTCAGAGCATATCAACTACGTTACTGTAACACTTGCACAATCAACTATTAATTGGGTCAAATCACTTAAAGAAGGGCGAATTACAACACAGCGTGGATGACCTACCTGTATGGGTGAAGGGACGGGCACTTATTAACGGTTGAAATGCCCGCGGCGCCCTCACTCAAAACAGGCCAGGGAGTCCACCTACTTCTATTCCGATGAATTAATTTACTGTACACTCTGACCTTGAAACTGAGACTATGGACTCATTTTCATTCTCTACTATTATCTCAACCAACAATGCTCTGACTCCGCTATCGAAAGCAAAATTAAATTGATTACAAAGTGTTGGATGGCAACAGGTCCCAGTTGAGTTGTTAAGGATTTCTGGCCTCTTCGCCATTAGGCTATTTCGGCCAAGGTCCCAGTATACCGCGTCTGCTCTTATACACAAAGGCTGTCCGTCGGTGACGTCACCAAGGAACCGAGAAAACGGAGTACGTTTCCACTGGGGGACTCAAGAGGTTTTGTGGACGTTTGAGTGTAATATGAATCCTTAAGGTTTTCAGGTTAGCTCTTATCTTGACCATTACACCACAACATGGCGGTGGCCAGAGGATCGCGTTGCATTATGGGAGTAAGGGACGTCATGCGAAAACTAGGAACAGGAGAACATCTTCGTACTGATTTAAAAAGTGGTTTACAAATATTTATGAAGACTTGCGTCAGTTATTTAAACCAGTTACCAGATTTACACCGATATCAGAATCATAAGGATTCATAGTAATTATTATACAACACTTCAGTTCGTTAGGGGCATGTGATATAATTCCCGTTACTTCTCACATATATATTCAGGGCTGGGCAGGAAGCGCTAATTTCGGACTCGAGGGAATAGATTCTAAGAGACGGCGGACTCACAGGAATCGATTCCCTGCGGGCCAGCAAGCAGATGAGTCGCACGCGGCTCAAGGAGGGATGGCTACTTACTAGCCAGTCCTGAAAACTACAGAATCTTTGCAGTAGACTCCCAGTTGGTACCCTCGCTGTAGTCTCAGCACCAGGGGAGTGTGTCCCACACCAACGACCGTTAAGGACTAACATTTACTAGTCTCGACTCCCCAAAGAGGCATCTACTTTCTTGGGCCTTCCAGCCTTACCTGCTGTGCTGCATAAATATGGCCTGTAACAATAATGTAAAAATATATTGGTTTTATTATTCCTTTTCTATTCTATTATTTTCTATTTATTTCTTTATTTATCATTTACTTCTTATATTCCCTTTTCTTCTGTCCCGTTATACTTGTGGAGGTGGAGGAAGAATTGAGGAGGGAGGGAGTGAGGGAGTGTATTTGTATATGTTTGCTGCAGGCTGCTGAGGGGTAGGAATGTAGTTTTTTTTTAGTTTAACAAATTTATTGACAAAGCTTGGAGTACAGTTTGCCTATTCTGAGTAATTCAGTCAGGTCTTGACACTGATGGTGGTATCACTTCTCACTGCCACGCAGGACAGAGGTTCATACACAAAGAAATACATCATATTCATTAACAGTATATAAATATATATATATATATATATATATATATATATATATATATATATATATATATATATATATATATATATATATATATATATATATGCTGATAACCACAAGGAAAGAAGAAAACACGAAGTTCCCAAGCGCTTTCGTGTAATTCACATCTTCAGGGGTGAGTACAGACTAAAGAGAAGTACAAAACAAGGTGAATATATACAGAGGAGGGTGAGACCAGGTCCACAATGGTCAGGTATTGGGTAATGACCCTACTAATCTTTAAATAGCACCGCAACGGTCGGTAGTCAGGTCAGAGGTTAAGGTGACCCAACCTTCTCACCTGGTTACAAATCTTCTTAATAACAAAATTGTCCAGTTTGTACATGCCATTACTCAAATTCATGTTAAATGCTTCGGTATGTTTAATGAGACTAGCATTCAACATGAATTTGAGTAATGGCATGTACAAACTGGACAATTTTGTTATTAAGAAGGTTTGTAACCAGGTGAGAAGGTTGGGTCACCTTAAACTCTGACCTGACTACCGACCGTTGCGGTGCTATTTAAAGATTAGTAGGGTCATTACCCAATACCTGACCATTGTGGACCTGGTCTCACCCAACTCTGTATATATACACCTTGTTTTGTACTTCTCTTTAGTCTGTACTCACCCCTGAAGATGTGAATTACACAAAAGCGCTTGGGAACTTCGTGTTTTCTTCTTTCTTTGTGGTTATCAGCATATACCTAGATCACGCGCACCTACAGTGATTTACTGTCTGTTTGTGTGTGTGTCTGTTCTGGGCAGCCGAAACGGCACAATCGTTTTTCATCAAACTTGGTGGAAGAATCGCAAAAAAATTCGTAGAGTGGAACAAACCTGGTCCCATATCGATGGTTTCTTTAGGAAGCCATTAATTAACCATTTTATTTACGTTGGAAAACGATACAAGTCTACGACTTGGCGCACCCTCAATTGCTGTACACTGTCAGCCCATGATTGCAGTTATCGTACGGCTCCCTCCTCCTCCCCCCACTTTTTTTCTTAGCCTACCTTTTTTATAATGTTCTTTGGATTAGTAAAGGAAGGAAGATGAGATAATAGAAGAACAAAGAAGGGGAAACAGAAAATAGTTAGAGATAACAGATGGGGGGGGGGGGGGTCGCTGAGTTTCATAATGTGTCTGGTTGCGCAGTTTCAACGTTACCAGACCATTTTCGGACCTTACAGTTACAGTGTGTACAGTAGAGGGATAGTGAGAGGAGGAGGAATGAATGGAGGGATAGAAGGACAGAATAAGAATGGTATAGAAGGATAGTAGAGAAGGAGACGAGAGAAGGAGAGAAAGGAAGGACAGAGATAAATAAAACAAAAAAAGAATAATTATTTGGATGATAACGTGTAGAAATTAGTCGGTTAAATGTAGGTAAAAAGAGTAAGAATAATGAGATAAAACATAAAGAAGAAAGAGACACTTATTATAACGATCACGACCATGATTATAACAACCACGACCATGATTATAACAACCACGACCATGATTATAACAACCACGACTATGATCATAACCAAGACAATGATTATAACAACCACGACTATGATTAAAACAACCACGACTAAGATTATAATACCCACTACCATGATTATAACAACCACTAATATGATTGTAACACCCACGACCATGATTGCAACAACTACGACCGTGATTATAATAAGCACGACTATGATTATAACAACCACGACCATGATTATAACACCTACGACCATGATTATAACAACCACGACGATGATTATAACACCCACGACCATAATTATAACAACCACGACTATGATTATAACAACCACGACCATGATTATAACAACCACGACTGTGATTATAACAACCACGACTATGATTATAACACCCACGACCATGATTATAACAACCACTACCATGATTATAACAACCACGACCATGATCATAACAACCACGACCATGATTATAACAACCACGGCCATGATTATCTCATATGCTAGGGGAATAGCCGTGTGTCTGTGTGTGTGTCTGTTCTGGGCAGCCGAAACGGCACAATCATTTTTCATCAAACTTGGTGAAAAAATCGCAAAAAAATTCGGAGAGTGGTACAAACCTGGTCCCATGTAGATGGTTTCTTTAGGAAGGCATTAATTAACAATTTTATTTACGATAGAAAACGATGCAAGTCAACGGACTTGGCGCACTCTAATTAACCACGCAAGTCTACTGACTTGGCGCACCCTCATTCGCTGTACGCTGTCACGAGCGTTCAAACTTTCACAAGGGCATGAAGGGCCCGCGATCACTTGTATATATATATATATATATATATATATATATATATATATATATATATATATATATATATATATATATATATATATATATATATATATATATATATATATATATATGCATACACATACACATACCTACACATATATACATAGATCAGATTCATGTGGGTGATGTCACTGTTCACTTCCATGCAGGACAGAGGTTCGTACACAAAGAAATACATCATATTGGCTCTCACACACCAACGGGTGACTGAGGGAGACTAAATAGCTGGCGACTAAGATACAACACATAACAGAGGGATAATATGAAGTAGTTATTACTTAGCACTATGTATTACTGCATACCACTACAGACACTTAGAAGGAACAATACTCTACTCCATGCACAAGGGAATTGAGAACTAATAACGGTTCTTCGTTTATTAAAGACGTTACTCAAAATGAACAGTTACCCTTCAAAACGTAACCTATCTCCCTAGCTAGCTAACCAGGGGTGACATGAATCACAATGCATTTCGTGAAACGATAAAACCTAATATACCCCTCACATTATACCCTGCCATGTGAGGATATGACACTCCCACGCCCACACTTAACTCTGTCCGAAACCCGACTCGCCTTTTTAAACTGCGTCGGCCACATTGGGGGCTGAGGGACGCCACCTCTTCATGACATCACGTCTTACAGGTTTTCTTATTGGTTCAAGGCCTAAGGCATTCACCCTATTGGCTCGAACCCTCAGGCGGGCGGGAAACACTCATGACATTGTTAGAGGCCTCTTAAAACCATACTTTATATGGAAAAAGACAGTAGTTTATGTAATTTTCGTATTACTTATATTGTTACTCTTTAGTTATTTTGAAAACGATGAATAAACAGGGAGTTTCTATGAGTGTATAAGTTGTGCATTGAAAGTATTTTAGGTTTTTCTCTTTCTTGATAAATATTTGTATATTAATATGGATTTCAGTATACTACACATACCTCCCATACTGCTAAAATAATATATTTAAGGCATGACTTTTTAATTAATAAACCCTGACTAAGCATAATTATTTTCTTAATGCATGCTGTCTATTAGACATGTTTTAGTGGTTTTTACCTAAAAAAGGAACAATTTAAGTATCACATAATGAGTAGTAATATAATTAATCCTAGGCGAAAAATTAAGATTTTTAGATTAGATTGTCCCCGAGGGGGCTAGTTTATTGGGCACCCCCTTACATCCTGTGCAAGGTGAAGCGCAAAAGCGTTTACAGCGCCCATATGGGAAGCATGCTTTGTTCATATTTGCCTTGATGACTCGTGCATTAAGGGCGTAAAAGCCTGAAGGGTCATAGGTTTTGTCAAGTTACATAAAGTGACAGAATGATGAGTGTATGGGGGGAAAGTTCCCGGTATGTTTGATCTGTTTATGGCAAAGCGTGGCAGGTCCCTAATAATGTCAAGTGCCAGGCCTGTCACTAGGAGGAGGGATATCTGGTCAGGGAGGGAAGAGGTGTTGGTAACAGCTGGGGACCTGTAGGAGGAGGTCATAGGGCAAGTGAGGATGTAGTGAGAGAGGGTGTGAGAGTCGGGTTGGCCACAAAGTTTACAAACAGTGCCGATGTACTCCCATAGGTACCTGTACCCTAGGCGCAGTCTCCTGTACATAATCTGTTGAGATCGAGTCAGGGATTGAGATTCTTTGTAGTGGCGGTTGTCGTCACCGGTTACAGCGTCATAGTGGCATAGTGTGACGCTACCCCGTTGTTTCAGGTGTGTCCAATTTTCGTCGAATGCCTCTCGTTGTGTGGCGTGTATGCGAGATTTGAGATGATTCAGGGATAGGACGAGAGTGGCTTTAATATCTTCTTCTTGTGTCGCTTCTTTGATGACGGGATCCAAATAAACTTGACACGGATGTCATCAGCTTGTTCTAGCCCGGCGACGGCGGCTAAGGTGTGTTAGGCGGCAGGGGAGGAGGGGGAGTGTAATTTGAGCCTCACTAGCGCAGAAGTGCTGTCACTGATTATAGGGAGGTTCCAGCGTTCAATGCGAGCATAATTCGCCCCCTCATGAGTGCCCGCGAGGATGGCTATGCTTTCAGCATCAGTGGAGGAGGCCCAGCCGTGGACCCTGATTTTCCTGCGGGCCTGGCGCTCAGGAATCCACACAGCTGCCCCAGCGCTGCCCAGCGTGGTAACAGACCCATCACAGTAGACAAGGATATGAGGGTAGGAGGTCTTGAGATAGGAGACGACATCATCAATCTGCTCAAGGCAGTTAAGTTTGAGCATATACCTCAGTTGGGTGGATTTACAACCAGGGAAGGTGTGGACGACAACATCAACACTCGGGGAAGTTGACGGCGGTAGAGGCGGATGAGAGTACTCGGGAAGGAGAGAGGTCGAGGGGGTGTAGAGGTGATAACGCAGGATGTCAGCAGCAGTGTGGAGAGGCCAGTGTTGAGAGGGGGAGGGAAAGGTAATGAGGACAGGCCGGCGCAGGAGTGTGTTAAGATGTGAGTTCAGTAAGCGAGACAGGAGAGTCGGTTGCTCACTGCGAAGTTTAACACCAAGGATGACATTGAGAGCAGTAATTCGATCACAGACGGGAAGCAGGATCAGTTCACGCTGCATGACTTCTATTCTGGTAGTCATAGGGCAGCCGAGGATGCGTCTCATTGCTCTGTTTTGGATTTTCTCTATTCTTTGTTTCTCGCGCTGGGAGGCAACTACAAGGACAGGAGAGGCATATTATATGATAGCTCTGACGATGGCAATGTACATGAGACGTAGGACCCTGACAGAGGCTCCTTTGAGGCCGTGAGTGAGGGACTGGAGGGGCCTCGTTCGTTGGCGGCACTGGGAGATGATGTGGGCGGCGACAGCGGAGGTGGTGGCACTGGTAGTGGCTCGCACAGGTAGACCAAGGTACCTGTAGGTACGTACTTGATCGATGTCTTGTCCTTGCAGAGTCAGCAGTGTCTGACGCCGGAAGAGTGAGATGAACTTGGTTTTAGTGTGTGAGATGACTCGCCCGAGTGTTTGACAGGTCCGGGCGAACGTGGAGAGTAAATGTTGTTCATGTTGCACTGTAGTAATTTGGAGGAGAAAATCATCGGCGTAGCTTATGATGTGACCGTCTAGGGCGCACTCAGCAAAGATGTCGTTGAGGCGGCAGATGGAGTTCATGAGAACATTGAAGAGTGTAGGGCTGAGTACACCTCCCAGAGGCGTGCCAAGATCAAGGTCCCTGATTGTAGAGTAGTGGCCCTGAAAACGGACACGGGCCTGTCGGTGAAAGAGGTAGTCAGCAATCCACATGAGGAGTTTGCCCTTCACCTCCATGTGAGTGAGGCCTTCAATGATCACTTCACTGTTGGCTTTATCAAAAGCACCCTTGAAGTCGGCGAAGGGGGAGGTTTTGGCTGAGGTGTTTGCCATGTAGTGAGCGATGCAGTGAGCAGTGCTCTTTCCGGGGCGGAAACCATAGAGGTCAGGGTGCAAGTGGGCTTCAATTTTCCAGTGGAGGCGGTGGCATATCATGCGCTACATCATCTTTGAGAAGCAGGGGATGAGGGATATTGGACGATATTCATCTTGTCTGCCTGGTTTAGGGACTGGGATGGTGGTGGCAGTCTTCCATAAGTGAGGCAGCTGACCAGTATCAAAAGAGAGGTTAAATAGACAGAGGAGGGGGTTACCAGGGGTGGCAATAAGGGCATTTAGCACATCATATGTGATGCCGTCATCGCCTGGGGCGGTGGACCGACCACGCTTAACAGCATTTAGTAGTTCACACTGTGTGAAAGGCACGTCAGTGTCTGCAGATAGGTTTTGGTACTCGGAGATGCGCTGTCGGCGTTGTGGTTGCAGTGCGAGGGTGAGGTCTCGTACAGCGTGTGGTAGCGCATCAATGGAGGCGGCCTCCTGCCACGTCTGGGAAATCGCCTCGGCTCGGGCAGCTGGTCTGGGGTGGAACGCGGGTCTGGCGTTGGTGCCCCGGGCACGGTTAATGGTGCGCCATATATCACCTATAGATGTAGACTGGTCAATAGAAGAAGCAAAATCAAACCACTGCTTCTCTCGTGCGAGATTGGTGGCCGATTGGAGCTCTTTATTTGTGCGCATCAGGAAGCGTAGAGAGTCAGGGGAGCTGGGAGATTTCTTCCACTGGTCGACTGCTAGTCGGTGCCATACTCGGATAGACTTAACATGAGAGCACGGTTAACATTCCGCGGACTCCTGGGCTGGCGGTTAGGGCGGAGGAGGTCAGTGCATTGTTTGGACAGATCAAGGTAGAGTTGGTCTGCGGTGGTGAGAGTGTAACCCTGAAACCATTCAGCAATGGTAGTGATGAAGGCAAGTATGTTGGCAGGGGGTAGGCTGAGCCTAGGGCCCTTGGGTGGGGGGGGGGGGGATATTCTCACGTACTGGAGGGTTAGTGCGGATAGGGAAATGGTCACTGTGGGGAGAGTTGAGGATGCAGGTGGAGTATGGGCGGTGAGGGTCAAAGTAGAGAGCGATGTAGTCAAGTTTCCCTCCCCCGATGTGGGTGGGTGATGGAGGGCAAAGAAGACGTACAGGGTCATCAGTGGATTGTAGGTAGGAGAGCCAGGAGTAACCCCGGGAGTTTGAGTGGGGCCCCTGGGAGCCGGGACTAGGGTGTCGGGCATTGGGGTCCCCCACAAGGAGGGTGGGGATAGAGGTGATGTGGTGTGGTAGGACAGGTACAATAGGGGTGGAGGGAGGCACATAGACACGACAATAATGAGGGACATACCTTTTAGTGTGATTGTGATGGCGTGTGTGTCGGTGGTGTCGTCATCAAGGGGGACGTCGAGAGGTTGGTAGGGGACATCCTTCTTGACCTTAGATCCGCAGTTCACGTGCATGGCCTCGTGGTAGTCCGTCGATGTGGAGAACAGGGGTGGATGGGCTCTCAACACATGTGTAGCCACTGAGCACATAGGTACCAGCAGCACAACGCGTTTCTTGGAGACACAGCACGTCGACATCTTCAGTGTAGACGTAGGTTTTGAGGGCACCAAACTTGCTTTGCAAGCCGTTTATGTTCCAGGTGAGTACCTGCAGTCCTGTAGCGTTGCTATTCATTGTGGTGTATTAGACTGATTACCCCTGACGTGGACGGATGGGTCTTAGGAACCGGCATATCGGTGGAGTATGGGTAGCCGGGGGTGGAGTTCTCAGGTCCAATAGGTAGCCCTGGTGGAGACAGCACAGACACAGGAGTGGGCGTGGCTTGCGGTGGGTAGACAGGTTGAGGCACTACGTGACGTGAAGATGAGGCAGGGCTTGGCTCGTGGGCAGCAGTACACACAACCTGTGAGCAGGGGGGGCTCACAGGGGGACTACCATCTTGTGTCAGCAAAGGGCAAGAGTTGGCGGTGTAGGTCGGAGAAGGCGGTACAGAGTTAACGAAGAGTTTCTCAACATGACTGGTAAATTCTTGAAAGAGGGACATGATCTGTGTCATGTCACTGGAGAGGGGTTGTGGGGGGGGGCACTGGTAGGGGCACGAGGCTTGACAGCGTCAGGGTAGAGATGGGGTTGTGGGGGGGGGGCACTGGTTGGGGCACAAGGCTTGACAGCGTCAGAGTAGCGACGGGTTGTGGGGGGGGTACTGGTGGGAGCATGAGGATTGACATCGTCAAAGTAGTGACGGGGTTGTGGGGGGGCACTGGTGGGAGCATGAGGCTTGATAGCGTCAGAGTAGAAACAGGGAGGAGGCTCAGTTGTGGTTGAATTAGAGAATGGTAGTTGCTGTTGTGGTGCAGCCTGGTGAAGCCAAGCAGGGGCAGGTGTCCCAGTAGATTGGGGGGGGGGGAAGGGGACGTTGTGGTAGACGGTGCCCTTGGGGAGGCCTCTCCCCTGGGACAGAAGGGCGACTGGGGCACTGCCGTGAGTCAGCATTGTGCAGGCCGCCACAGTTACAGCACCTGGGCTCAACTACATAGCCCACACCACCCGTATTAAGGTGTTATTTGATTTTCTGGGCACAGGCGGCAGAGTTGTGGTTACGTGAGCAGAAGAAACATCTGGGACGATCACGTCGGCAGCAGGCAGTGAAGGTGTGACCCCAATGAAAGCAGATAACCCATAATGCAGGCCCAGGATGATAGGGTTCTGCATAAAGTGGTGGAAGGATTGGATGGGCTTCCACAGTATTGGACATATCCTTCCCTTCCTCTTGACAATAACAGCAGCTTGTGGAGTGTTTCCCCGGTAATGTCAACGTATACTGAGTACATTAGAATTAAAGTCACGCGCATCTTTGATGTCAGCGTATAGGGGGAATTGTTTCACTAGGATGTGGCAACATTCATCAGCGTCTGCTGGGGGGGGGGGGGCACTAGGACAACCCAGTCAAAGCCAACAGTACTAAGGGTTTCATAGACCTTAGGAGTCTGACACTTGATAAAGTTCCGGTTCTTACCTTGTCGGAATTGAATGTTGGGACCGTGCTGTCTGCAGTACTTCATCATCTAATTAAACCGATCCTTGACGGATTTTAGTGAGTCCGTGGGAAAGTGGAGATTCAGCTTACTTGTTTGTTTGGCAGAGGGCTAGGTGATAGGGTCCATGGCATTGGTGTTTCCACTGTGGATAGTGTTTCCCATAGAAACATTACCATCACTGTCATAATCACTGGGGTCTGACTCTTGAAGGGTGTTGGATTCAGTCAAGTCCTGCTGTGTTTTATTCCCAGTTGGATTCTTTCTGCTTCCTTCTGTGTGTGTCGTCCTTTTCTTCCTATCATTCATGATCTCATCACTCTCGCTTCCTTCACTTTTCTTCGCCTCCTCTCGCCTCCTCTTCTTTTCTTTCTTACTAATCACATTTTGAAAACTGTCTATCACTTCTATTGTTGTTGGCCGCGGATCGTCTGCTTCTGATTCGCTACTTGAAAGCCTCAGGCCGTCTTCTAAGTTGTTCAGTAGGGCAATCTTTTCTTCTTTAACCAAAGCCTTCATAGGTTTCTGCCCACCACTCTCCCCAGGCATTGTGCAATGCTTGTGTTCGGTCACAGGTGAGATGGAGAGGCAACGACGTCACTACCACGTCATACAACGTCACGCTTTTCGCACTGCGCAGATGCGAAAATAACCGACCACAGGGTCCAGGCAGAAAGTCCAGATATTTTATCCAAAATATTGTCTAAGTCCAGCAACTATAAATTTCACAAGCGACACTGTGCTTACAACTGGGCTCCGCTGTAGTTCTCTAAACAGACTGAAGGTAGTCGTCTCACTAAATTCATCAGAATTGGGAATTGTAGGGAGCGCTCACTCACAGCCTTTGTTGATGTTTCACGGTGTGCATGTCATATGCGAAAAATTAAGCAAAATCATTAAGTATATATATCGCAACAAAAGATACTCAGTTTCCCTCGACCCATTGATAGGAGTTGAAGAGTAATAAGACAATTAGTTCACTGGAGTTTACTGAAGGAGTATCAATACAGAGGCAAGAGCACGGGGCAGACGTGTGCTTTGTATGGACCGACCAGTAAGACCGCCGGGTGAGCCGCCAAACCTACCCAATATCCATGTGGATATGGTTTACTACCCTGACGGTAGTTTGGGTGGCGCTGTAGTTTGCCAGATGTTGGACAATATTACAATACAAAGTAATGGTAGCAGCAAATACACAGAATACACTTACATACATATGGACCTACATAACTGATACATCATACGTATGCTTTATACACATACACCTAGCTAAATGAGAACTTTCCATCCCCCCCCCCCCCTCCTGGGGAAGTCCGAGGTAGAATCGAGGACCCGTATATCCAGTCAGTGAGAACATCTACGGTGGTGTTTGCTTCTCCTGGGAGACGAAACATGTGGCAGGGAGAAACTGATATGGTGCTCTAACTCCAAGGCTGGTGATGCTTTATTGTTGCTGCTTCAGGTTGTCATGAGTATGCTTATATTTTACATGTACAGTAGGGGGCAGTGAAATTTTGCTCAAAGCTGCACTCTTCAGGCATTGTTCCTTAAACATATCTAAGACTCCATGCCAAATTTGAAGCCCATATGTCGAGGTTTAGTCTGCCGCATTTTCTACTGAAATATTTAAATTTACCTCTGACAGACACTAGTTCACAGAACCGGACAAGACTCCCTACACTGGCTGCCGCTTGTGACCGATACTTGATTAGTGATTATGCTGGAGCTGCCATTGCTACTGCCACCTTAACTGACTATGGAATTATCACAAAGGATGACAAGAGTCAGGTTATTGGACCACATAAGCTGCGGGATGCGAGACAAAAATACCGATTTAAGAGGTAAGAAATTGAGATGGCTAGTTTAGATAATTTGACGTCACTCTATTTTGATGGTAAGAAGACCGCCACTCGTGTGATGATAAAGAATGAGAAGACCGAGAAATGGAGTTCGAGGATGATGGTGAAAGATCATTATGTCATCATGGTTGAGCCTGGCAATGAATATCTCACACATGTGACTCCCAAGACTGGACACGGAAAGCAGATTGCCAAAAATATTCACGACTTTCTGGTGGAGAAAAATCTAACCCAGCAGCCCATTGTGTGTATTGGTTGTGATGGAACCAATGTAAATGTAGGATCAGAAAATGGAGTCATTCATCATCTTGAAATGTTACTTGGTCACCCGCTCCATTATTTCATATGTCAGCTTCACGGAAATGAGCTGCCTTTCCGCGCAGTTTTTTATCATTATGATGGTAAACCAAGTGGTCCTGAGCATTGGCGTGGTCCCATTGGAAAGCAGATCAAGGAGTCTTTGTCTGAGCTTCCAGTTGTCGCCTTCCAGCCAGTCAGTTTCCCTGATTTCCCTGTGTTTAATGATGAAGTGGAGAAAGATCTGTCCTGGGATCAGAAATACCTGTATAGGATTTGTAAAGGAGTCATCACAGGTGTTGTTGAAGATGACTTGGCTGCTATTGAGCCAGGTCCTCCCTGTGTGTCAAGGTGGAACACCTTATAGAGTAGAATCCTCAGGCTGTATGTAGCAACATCAAGACCCAGCCATGAGTTGAAAAGAATTGTCATTACAATATTAAAGTTCAGTGCTCCAATGTGGTTTTACATCAAGATACACCCTTACGTAACACACGGCTCAAGGAACGTATTCCAGTCCCTGCTATATATGAAACACCTGAATAGTGAGGAGGAGACGATAGTGAAGAAGGCTGTCCAGAGAAATGCATACTTCGCCCACACAGATGAACTTCTTCTTGTTATGTGTGCAGATGAGGACATGACTGTTAGAGAAAAAGCTGTCTCAATGATAAGAAAAATTAGAGAGGAGAATCAGCAAAAGGAAGAATGCACTGGCAGATCTGAAGAGGAGGAGGAAGATTCTGATGCTGCTGTTGGCGAGAATTTGTTAAACTATACTGATGAGGAGGGTAAAGATGGAGATGGGAATGAGGATGTGCCTCCTGTAGTCAACATGAGAAAGGTGGTGACTCCGAAACTAAAGTGGCAAGCAAAAAACTATCATTCCATGATTAAATGGAGGAATGAACTCAAGACTGAGCCTCCTTACATTGCTTCTCTGTCAAATCTACAGGTTAATGACATTCTTGAGACACCATTAGTGGTGCCCAAGTGGCCAAGCAGCACTCAGGCGGTCGAGAGAGGCATAAAAGTGATGACTGAAGCTTGCACTGAAGTGACGGGATACGAATCGAGAGATGGATATATTAGGCAAAGATTATTGTCCAGGAAAATGATGCCAAGGTTCCGCACAAAAAAGAATTTCAATATGAACTTGTAATGATTTTCTATACGGTGTACCTGTAAAATAACATGTGAATTAAATCGATGTCACCCATGTAAAATTTATCATTATCCTGGAAAACATTAAATGACACCTAATTTTTGGTATACACTAAAAGTTGACAAAAAGTCGTTCGCGATGCGGCAGGGCAAGTATGCATGAAATGGCATGAAATTTTGCACAGGTGTTTGTTACAGCCATACAAACAATGCCTGAAAAGTGCAGCCTGCAACTCAAATAAAAGTGTGTTTTCCCTGCCCCCTAATGTACAGTATGTCTTTTTAATTTGATGATGTTCACGTTCTCTGTAAATGGTTCTTACATTTGCTGCCTTGCTGCCTGAACTTATGTAAAATATGTAACAGGTAAATTTAATTATTAGACAATAAAGGTAGCATAGCTATTCAATTTAATATAATTAATTACTGTAGAACATGTAGCACATTTAAATAAACATAAAGTGTTTTGTAGTCTGTAAGACCATTTGTAAATATCGAATAAAATATTTATAATGAACACAATAAAAAAGTTTTTCTTTAATTAATTCTTACATGAATAAATTGCCCATGATATATAATGTGTGTACAAATTAAATCTACTGGCATGGATATGGTGTGATTGAAGAGAAATGTACTTTTGAACATAATCATAACAAGAAAAACAAAAAACATATTGTATTTTTTTTGGCGACTTTGTTTCTGATCACCAATAGGTTGACTTTAGCGGAAGTTACTTGAAATTCCTCAACTTGGTCATAGGGGGAGGCATCCCCCAGGATCTATTCTCTTGTGTACAATAATAATTAATTAATGTAGAAGAAATAAGTCAAAAGGAAAATTTTTAGTCATAGGTAAATAAATAGAAGATTTCGTTAAATATTCATTTTCTATCATAGTATACTCTTAAAAATACAGAAAATCGTTCTCCTTCTTGGGGACGCCTGGCCACTAGATGGCGAGCCAATCGAAGGCCTCAAAGTAAAGTATGGGAGACGCGCTTTCTCCTATATTCTTTCCGTGCGTTGGGCTCTTCTCCATGTTCCACTAAAATACACTCCCACTTTTATATCCCGTCCAGACGATTCACTCCTATTTCATAGCGTTCTTCGAAACATCAAAGTTTTATACCCCATCTAAGCAATTCAACCCTGGTACGGTACATATTATCTCTTCGAAGCTTCGACGGGAAGCTAGTTGTCTCATTCCTGAATTGGCGATAACGTGGTGGTCATTCATGCAAGGCCCCTTGAGCACATTGAGTCAAATGGGAGCGCGCGCACATGCAATTCAATAGTTAGGCGACTGAAAAGTTTGTGACATGCTACGACTTGTGCACAATGGAATATTTGACCAACTCGCTTGTGCTTGTAGGTTTCAACGTGTGAGCAGCTGCATTAGCAGTGAAGTGTCGGCCAACTCTCACTTATTTTCTTACCTTAAAGTGGTATTTTGATATGTTATTGAAGGCCCAACAGGGAACAAGAATTCGTCAAAACTGTTGACTCCCATTCTATAATAATTAAAAACAAATATTTGGGTAGACCCGTAAGTCTTCATACAATTTGTAAAATGGGACTTAAATCAGCCGTTGGCTTGTAATTGGATGGACCCAGTACTGTTTTCTACGTTTTTTTTTCCTTTGACGAATTGCCAACGCACAAACATAAGCTGTTTCTACGAAGTCCATAATACAACCGAAATATATTGACCAACTGTAAATTGAAAGTGCGCGGGAATTCAAGTCTGCCAACAGTTTCGTCGGCTGGTGCGTACGAAAGAACCGAATTGGCCGATAAACAATCGACCAACTAAATATTGCAAGTGCGCAGGTAGCCTAACTGTTATGGTTGTGGTGATAGTGCTGGTATGGTACTGTTGTGATTGTGGTGTTGGTATGGTAATGTTATTCTGGTTGTGGTGTTGGTATAGCAATGTGTTGTAGTTGTGGTATTTGTATGGTCATGTCATTCTGGTTGTGGTGTTGGCATGGCAATGTTGTTGTTGTTGTGGTGTTAGTATGGTAATGTTGCTGTGGTTGTAGTGACAGTGTTAGTATGGTAATGATATTGTGGTTGTGGTGTTGGTATGGTAAAGATGTGGTAGTGGTGGTGGTATGGTTATGTTGCTGTGGTTGTGTTGATGGTATGGTAATGATGTTGTGGTTGTGGTGTTGGTATGGTATGATGTTGTGGTTGTGATGTTAGTATGGTAATGTTGTTGAGGTTGTGGTGTTGGTATGGTGATGTTGTTGTGGTTGTGGTATTAAAACATTTTTTTACGGGGAATAACCCACCCGGGCAGAGGTCATCGACCCACAACGGGGCCTGGGGGGGGGGGGGGGGGGTGAAAAAATAAGAGTAAAAAAAAAAACAAATAATAAGATTAGAGGGGAAAAAGACTTAATCTCCATCACGAAGATGCCGGGAAACCAGCTTTTTGAGGTGAGGCAGATTGTTGAGTATGGAAACACAGAAGAAGGCAAAGCATTCCACAGTTTGCTTGTGTGGGGAAAGAAGAATGTACTATAGTTTGACCGACATCCACACAGAGACAGGGGGCACCGCGGGCAACACGAGTGTTACGAGACCACGGTCTTCCCAAATCTACCGAACATTGTCCGTGAAAGACCTGCAAAAAGAAAAAGAGTGAAGCAACATTGCGGCGAAGAAAAAGGGAGGAGAAATTATCGACTAAAGGAGGAGAGTTATTAAGATGAAATGCCTTTGATTCCACCCTTTCTAACAGCTGGTCAGAAGAAGAGCCACCCTAGATATGAGAGCAGTACTCCATGTTCGGACGAATGCATCCCTTATATACCTGAAGCAACTGCTCAGGGGTGAAATAGCTACGGCATATGTACAGCATTCCCAGCTTTCAGGAGGCAGCTTTAGCAATGTTGAGGATGTGTGGCTTCCATGATTTGTTAGAAGAAATGGTGAAGCCTCTATCTATTTTAGAATTTAGCAAAACGTTTGAGTCCTGAAATGTGATTGGTGTGAGATCTTCTCTTTTGGGAAGTGTAATTGGTAAATACCGTGTTTTGTTACTTGAATTTAACCAAGTTTCTACCTCCCCATTCGGAGATGCTGCACAGATCCGCTTTGATTGATGAAACGGTATCAGCTCTAGAAATAGATCTATTTTAAAAGTTAGGGGAAAGGAAAAGTGTGAAGAAGAGTGAAGAGTAAAATCATCAGCGTAAGAATGGATAGAATTAGTTGTAGTGTGAAGTAAATCGTTAATAAAAAGTAGGAAGAGAGTACGTGAAAGAACAGAACCCTGTGGAACACCACTTTTGGTAGAGAAAGAGCGAGAGATCGATCCCTCGACAACAACTGCCAGGGATCGGTTCTCAAGGAAGCTAGAAATTAAAGAACAGAGAGGAGGAGAGAATCTATAAGAAGGAAGTTTAGACAGCAAAGACTTGTGCCATACCCTGTCAAATGCTTTGGAGATGTCGAGGGCCATGACGAAAGTTTCTCTATAATCCCTAAGAGAGGATGACCAAAAATGGGTGCAATAGGAGAGCAGATTACTAGCAGATCTCGCCTGGCGAAAGCCATACTGGTGATCAAACAAAAGAGAAAGGCGTTCAATGTGACGGAGAAAATGAGAGTTTAAGATAGTTTAGAAAAAGTTAAAGAGGAATGAAGTTAGGGCAATGGGGCGATAGTTAGAGGGATTAGAATGGTCACCTTTCTTCGGGATGGGCTGAACCGAGACATGCTTCGAAGAAAAAGGGAAAGTTTGGGTTCTGAGACAAAGGCGAAAGAGGCGAGCACAAACTTCTGGACATTCACTTAGAACACGAGGGGGGTATTCCTTCCTGTCCAAGCGCCTTACTCACATGGAGATTGGATAACACACCAGCACCCTTACGATTGGAAATTATAGGAAGGTGCATGGGTTCAGTAGGAGGGGTAGAGTTGGAATCGTCTAAGGTGGAGTTAGAGGAGAATATGGTGCCAAAGAAAATGGCTTTATCAGAGGGAGAGTTGGCTATAGACTTATCAGGTCGGAAAAGAGGAGGAAAAGAGGGAGTGCAGAAGTTATAACAGATGTTTTTGGTTGAGGACCAGAAGGATTTACTGGAAGAAGAGTTAATCAGGTTAGCGGTATTTCTTTTTATAAAATTCTGCTTGGCCCTACGAAGAATAGCCTTAACCGATTCCTAAATGTAATTAAAGAGGATTGAGTAACAGGAGAAGATAGCTTCATAACCTGATACACCCTATCTCTCTCGCTACATGCAAGAGCTCAGGAGCGATCAAACCATGATTGCAAAGTGAAAGTTTTGTTAGAAGATGGGATAAATGCACTCTTACCACCCAGTATAACCTCAGCGGTCCTGTCAGCACATACCGAGGCTTCCCGAGCGGAAAAGCAACATTTATCCTTGGGAAAGTTGGAGAAGACTTCTCGCATATTGCTAGTGTGCCCTTCGATAGTGCCATAGTTGGCTTTAAGAGGGGGGTGGGGGAGGTAATCGCGCCCAGTTTGATTCGATAGAAATAAAATTGCGATCAAAAGAACCCTAAGTGGGCGGTATTTTTTGCGAGGGGTTAGAGGTAAAACAAAGATCAGGAATGTTAGTAAGTTGGTCTTGTCGATCTGGAACACGTGTATGGTGTCTAATTATTTTTTTTCCAGATCATTAAGTAAGGAAAAAGAGAGTGCCTCAACTCCACCTGGGTCATCCCTTGCAGAGCCAAGCCACTCTCTGTGATGTACAGTCAGCCAAAGATGCACCGACCCCTTCCTGGGTCTCGTGGTCGCAATTATAACTGGCAATTCTTGGTAAAGGAAGGCTGTATGTAAAGGTGATTGTGATTGGTGGATCTATTTTCGGTTGTATCACTGTCATTTCGTGAACTCAAAGGTCAGGTGAGAAACACCTATTGGGAACAATTCTTACAGGGGTTTAATAGAACAACCACTCTAGCAGAAGTGTGAAACAAAATTAGAGCCATTACCAAGTCACCCACTCCGGTCCAACTTCATCACAGCCCTGCAGAATATGCTGACATGCTATTAGACCAATGGTCTAGTGTATCACAAATCACTTCCCTGCCTCCTGACAAACAGCAATATCTTCAAGCCACACACATTAATAGGGCGCCGGGTTTCAATATTGAAATAGCTTGTTCTTCACAAGACCTTACCGACCAGTTTCCTATAACGCACCAAGAACTAACAACAGCACTAATTGTAGGTGAATCATCCTCCCCTGGTGAGGATGGCATAACCTATAACACCCTGAGATTGTTAGATGAAGTCCCCAACCATCCACTGCTTGACGTGTATCACATGAGCCTCACACAGGGTATTCTGCCTAAGACATGGACTCATGGAAACATAGTACCAATCCCTAAAGCTAATTCTCCAAACTTCAGGCCCATTTCACTCACATCCTGTATGTGTGAAGTCCTTGAAAGAAATGTTCTCAATCGTCTCATGTTTCAAGTCAAAGACAAACTCGCCCCTAATCTGTATGGGTTCATGCTCAGGCGTAGCACACAGACATGCTTTGCAGAATATCTTGTTCACTCAAAAGATAAGACACAAACAGCCTTCATAAACCTTAAATCGGCCTTTGATGTAGCTAATAGAGACATTATTCTTGAGCAACTATCTAAATTTGGCATCCAAGGTAACCTCCTGACATGGATAAAGGGTTATCTGTCCAAAAGGTATGCCAGTGTTCTGTTTCGGGGAGTCAAAAGTACCAGAATGAGAGCATTTGAGCTTGGCACACCTCAGGGAGGAGTGTAAAGTCTTATGCTCTTTCATATACTGATGCAAAAGCTGCATAGGTCGCCGAGGTTGTAGAGTAGTCCGGTGTGGACAGGGCGAGACGAACTTCTGCAGGGAGCTTCTGAGTGTGAAGCTGGCGCAGGATAGTGTAATAAAATAAGATAATAATAATAATAATAAACGGTTTATTGAAAAAGTTTTGCGGCCCGAAGGCTGAAAATATACATTGGACATAAATGACTTATTACATACATTGGTGGTTTAACAAAAGCCTTCATTAGAGAAAGGTAATGGAACGTACAGTGAACATTCAGATTAATGTTTACAGCGGAGGTCACGTAGATCATGTGAGCTGAGGTGTTGAACAGCAGACATGTAGTATAGTAACTCCCTCACAGATGGCGTTATAAGGGGCATCACGAGGAGTAGTAGTTCCATCACAGTTGGTGTTATGAGGGGCCTTACGTGGTGTAGTAATTCTCTCACAGATGGTGTTACGTGGGGCCTGATGATGTAGTAATTCCCTCACAGATGGTGTTATGAGGGGCCTGATGTGGTGTAGTAATTCTTTCACAGATGGTGTATGAGGGGCCTGATGTGGTGTAATAATTTCCTCACAGATGGTGTTATGAAGGGCATCACATAATGTAGTAATTTCCTCACAGATGGTGTTATGAGGGGCATCACGTGGTGTAGTAATTCCCTCACAGAGGGTGTTATGAGGAACCTCACATGATGCTGAAATAACTCATTCACTACGTGGTGTCGTAGCATCATGGGGACACCACTTGGTCTGTTGTGGAGTCTCAGGGGAATTATCATTGGGTACCTGGGACCTCACTGTGTGAAGGTTAGCTGGGGTAAGACTCAACTGTAACTGCCGAGTTGTTTTTCACTGACTTAAGCACTGTTCACCACTATTCAACACTGGTTCCATTCCTTTCCCAAATGAAATAGTAACTTCTGGCGAGAACTTGCTGATATTCCGGTGGGGAGGAGGGTTCAGGGGAGGGAGTTGGTATGGGCCAACATAACAGTTGACGTGGCTGCTGCTAGCGCAGCGCCAGGTGCGTCTTGACCCGTCTTGACCCGTCCATGGTCAAGGATGAAGCCTGTCTGTGTGGAGGGAGTTCAGTCTCCGCATCTCGTCCCAGAGGCGTGCAGGCGTTGAGTTGCCGAGAGAGAGACCGGATAGGTCTTGCAGGAAACTGGTGTTAGGCCGCTGGTATCGCCTCTTGAGAGCATCTCATAGAGCTACGACCTTGTTGTCATCTGAGGGATTAGTGATGACTTCTGCAACTTGTGTGGCGACTTCTGTGGGCAGGGAACAGATCAGGGCGACGTACTTCTGTTCGTCTGTAGCTGTAGAGCTTATGAGAGCTGCCTCCATATGGATTAGCCAGTCTTCAATGTTGTGATTGGAGACTAGAGTCGGTGCAGCGAAGAATGACAAAAATGATTCCGGGACTTAGAAACCTTCCATATCAGGATAGGTTAAAAAAACTTAACTTGCATTCCCTAGAAAGACGAAGAGTGCGGGGAGATATGATAGAAGTATTTAAGTGGGTGAAAGGAATCAATAAAGGGGATATAGATAAAGTTCTTATAATATCCGAGCAGGATAGGACTCGGAGCAACGGATTCAAGTTGGATAAGTTTAGGTTTAGGAGGGAGATAGGAAGAAACTGGTTCACAAATAGGGTGGTGGACGAGTGGAACAAGCTTAGCAACTTTGTAGTAAGTGCGGGAACGCTGGAAAGTTTCAAAAGGAGGCTAGATAGATTCATGGATGATAGAGAGTGGTAGTAACTCTCGACAGGAGCTGCCATGCACAGGCCAGCCGGCATATTGCAGACTCCTTATTTTCTTATGTTCTTATGTTCATCCATCCTGTGTGAGTGCGTTACTCCAGGGATCACTATTGTGGGGTTAACGTGATGTTGGAGAAGGGAAACTCAGCTATGGCGTTTTCTATATATATACAATGCAGCGCTAGGGAGTTGCTGTGTGGTGAGGAGCTTGATGAGAGGAGGTCTTGTTGGTTTGAATGCGATCAGTAGAATGCTTTTCGGTTGTTATACAGAGAGAAGAGAGCAGTAGCTCTGAGAGTGGAAGAAGGGTACAAGGTAAAGTTCAGAAGTGGGAATAGAGGAGAAGGTTAACAGCAGGTGGGCTATCCACCTTGCGGAGACGGGTTTTTTTTTTTTGTCTTCCGTAACAGTGCTGCCTTAGTGGTTCATGGGGTTAGGGAAGGCCGGTCTCAGCCAAGCTAAGCTAAGTTATTCTAAGTTGTCCTTGGGGCATATTGTATTGGGGGGGGGGGGGGTGGTCCCTCCAGGTCCTTGTGGCACTGGAGGGATGATCCCCATCTTTTTTTCTTTTTTTTTTTTTTTTTGTGAACTATTTAGGTCTTTGTTTATTTGTGGGGTCCCTCCAGGTCCTTGTGTGACTGGAGAGTTGTGCCCATCTTTTGGTTCTTATTTATTGTTATTTGTTATTGTTATTTTATTGTTATTGTGTATATAGAGGCTCTGGTTCTTCGTTATCATTTTTCCTGCTTCTAGGCCACCATCTGTGCGATGTGTTGTTGTTTTCCTCGATTAGTTTGTTTATTATGGGATCCTGTTCTTGCTGGATTTTTTCCCATATTGCATTTGCTTGGGTGTGTATTCTGATGTTGAGTGGGTCTATGCCGTGTTCTGTGTGTATGTCTTGTGCTGTTTGTGTGTATGGTAGTTGGTGTTTTGCCGCTCTTCTGAGGGCTATATTTTGCACTGCTTGAAATTTAAGTTGATTAGTTCTTGCGATTGTGTTCAGAGGTATCGGAGGGTATTCTAAGTGTGGTCTGATCAGTGCTTTGTATAGGTGCAATTGCGTGTTGGTGTCCAATTGGCGGAATCTTCTGAGCTTTGTCAGTTGTGATCTTGCCATAGCTATTCTTTCGTTGATGTGAGGGATTATTCCGCTTCTGGATATCTTGAGTCCTAATGTTTTTCCTTTGGCAGCATATGGTATTTGTTGGTTGTTGATAATAATAGGGTAGGGGTTCGTTTTTGCGATGTGAATTATTTTGAGTTTTTGGACATTGGTTTTTATCTTCCATTTTCGTTCATAGTTGTTTATTATCTCTATTTCTCTGCATGTTCTAATGGCCATCATTTGTTTGGATTTTCCTGGGTACCTGATTATCTGTGTTACATCATCTGCGTATGCTATATATTCTGATTGCCGTGGTTGCGGCATATCTGCCGTGTATACAGTGTATAACGTCGGCGATATAATACTGCCTTGGGGAACTCCGCTATGAAGGTTGAAGGTTTGTCCTAGATGGTTGTCGATGATTAATTTGGCCTTTCTGTTATCTAAGAAACTGCATAGTAGTGCTGTGATGTTGGTAGGCATGTCCAATTTGATTATTTTTAACTTCAGTCCTTCATGCCAGACTTTATCAAATGCTTTTGAAACATCTCTTAGAATTATATTGCATTGTTCTCTGTTACTTGCAGCATTTGCAATTGATTCGTATATTAGTGCTATTGCTGTGTTGGTTCCTCGGGTTATATTTGTTTTCTTGGTCTAGAAAATTTCTGAGTCTGTGGTTGATTATTTTTTCCAATATTTTACCGGGTGTTTCCAGTAGTGAGATAGGTCTGTAGTTCTCTGCTTGAGTATGGTTCTTTCCTGCTTTCGGGATGAGTCTGATTTTGGCTAATTTAAATTTGGTCGGGAAGAAGCCAGTTGCAAGTGAGGCATTGTATATATTTTTGAGCTGTTCGATCATAGACTGAGGAATGTTTTGTAGTACGATTTTATTAATTTGGCTTATGCCAGGTGCTTTATTCTTGAAGCTTGCTATTGTTTTTACAATATCATTTTGAGTTAGAGGAGCAATTATTGGGTTGTTGATGTTTAATGAATTGAGGTTGATTTTCCTGGTAGGTTTCCATTTCTCTGTGTTCTGGCTCAAATATGTTCTAGTTGCCTGTTCTGTTTCTTGGCAGAAGCTTCTATTGTCTTCGTCGTTGATTCTGAATATGTCTTTCCAGAATTCTCTAAATATTGGTTCTTTATCGTGTGGTTCTCTTGCATTTCTACCGTTTTTGTCCTTTATGTAGCTAGTTTCTTCCGAATTAGTTCCCATTAGGTTTTTTATTTTTTTCCAGAATGCTTTTGGATTTCTGTAATCTGCTTGTGTATCCTGGATCAGCTTGTTCCATGTTTCATTGTGTTTGTTCTTGCTTATGTCTTTCAGTTCTTCTTTTTGATTCCTGTATAATATTCTGTTGTCATTGCTCCACCCGTGTGTTTTTGTGTATTCATATAGATTGGTGAATCTAGTTTGGATCATTTTCTCTTCATATGTTAATTGTGCATGTGGTAATGTACGGTATGTTGTTTTTGGGATGTTGTTTTGCATTGCTGTTGTTACTTCATTGTACCATGTATCCAGCAATTTGTCAATCTCAGTTGTGTCTTTGTTGTGTAGGAGTGTTGGTTCGTTTTTGCTAAGATCCAATTTAAATTTTTCCCAATTTGCTCTATTAAGTGAAAATCTTGGGATTGATGGAATTTGTATCGGGGATGTGGATAAAGTTGCTATTATGGGTAGATGATCACTGGTTGCTGTGGGTCCAGCTTTTAGATGTACGTTTAGATGGTGATGCCTATTGGTTAAAACAATGTCTGGTTTCCCAGTGTTACCGGCTGATACGTAAGTTGCGAAGTCGGGCCCAAGGTGTGTTATTGTCCCGTGTTCGATGAGAGCATGTAGGATTTTTCCTCCTGGGTTTCTGATATTGTTTCCTAAGGTTGTGTGTTTAGCATTGAGGTCTCCTATGAAGTATGCTGGATTGTTTTGCCTCATTAGTTTTAAGATGTCCCCTGTAGGGAATATTGGCCTTCTGAATGTAAAATATGACGTTCCGATTGTTATTGGGCCTCTGGTTGTATTTACTTCGGCTGCAAGAAAGTTACTTTGAAAGTTGTCAATGATTTTGTATTGTATGTTGCGTTTTATAGCTATTGCTATGCCGTCGTGTGGTTCATCGTGTATGTTCATTTGATGTACATGGTAGTTAAAGATCATGATTTTGTCACCTTTTTTCCGACCATGTGCGTTGATAAGGATGATGTCTGGGTCCATTGTGCTGTATATGTTGGTGAGTTCTGATTTCCTCGTCAGATTCCAGGCAAGGACGTTGTGCTGAATTATCTTTAATAATTTATTTTGTGTAGTCGTGGATCCCGAGAACTTGGTGTAGGGTGTTTGCTGGCTCGTGTATCTCCTGGTGAGTGTCTACTCCTTTCCTCCTTCAATCCCGTTCTGATTTTCTTAAATTTAGTTACATCTACTCTTTCAATTCTATTGTATTTGGTGTTTATAAGTCCTGCAGTTGTCAATTGGTCTATATAGGATTCTTCTACCCTATCGTCTTCGTAGGTGAATTTTACTGTGCCTTCCTTGATTTCCTGCAGAAGTCTGTCATTTGTTATTGTAGGTGGTGTGTTGACTGAGTAGAAGCGGATGCCGATCTCATTGTCTAGGTCTGCTGGCTGCACATCGCTTGGTGAAGATGGGGGGGCACGATGGCCAGAGTGGGATTCTTTTCTTAATTTCGCTTTGGTTGGGTCAGCTTTTGCAGGTTGTGGTTTCTCTGTTTGCTGAGTTGTGGAATCTGATGATTTGCGGTGTGGTGTGACTGCTTGGGTGATAGGGTCTATTTCCATGACGTTTTCTTCTGTGCCTAGTTTGGTTATGTGCTCCTGTGGTTTGGTTACTCCCAGGCTACTCTCGGTGACAATTTTAAATATTTCTGTTGAGGGGGCGTCGTCTGGAAATTTTACTTCTGGCAGATTGTTTGCAACAAACATTTCCCTAATCGTTTTTCCGAATGTTCCTGGTTTTGCAATGTTGTTAATGTGTGCATGTATAATACTGGTTAGGATCGTGAAAGGTAATCCTTCACTTAGATTGAGGTATGTCGGTTGCATGAGGGGATTTTCTTTGGTTTTCTTCAGGACTTTGGAAGTGGTATCTTGTAGCTTTGCAATTGCTGCGTATGTTTTGTTAGGGTCTGTTTCAATCTTCTTATTTGTCCTTTCTTTTTCTCTCAGGTTTCTGATTATTTCTTTCCTTATGGGACAGCGTGCTGCTAGTGTTCGGTGGTCCCCATTGCAGTTCAGGCATTTGGGGTTATCTTTATTGCTGCATTCTCTGAATGTGTGGCCCTCTGTTGCACATTCGGAGCAGAACTTCTTATCTTTTAGTGGACTGTTTACGGCTAGATGATTATATTTGTAACAGTTCCAACACGGTGTTATTGCAAAAAATTCCTCTTGCTCAATTTGATGTTTTGTCAGATGGTAGTGGGAGATACAGAGGCCATTCTCTAGGGCTTTCTGTGCCATGGAGATCTCTCCAAACCTGACCTTCATCATGGTGGGAGCACCAGGCATTAGCACAACCTCCTCAACTCTGGCCCATGTGTTCTTCTCTTCTATGTTATTGGCAATATTGCTTGGTGTTTGTTTCAGTATGTTTTTATCTTCCCTTTTAATTTCTATGGATTTTTTTGCTCGTAGTTGTGGTGGTATTACTATTTCGAATCCTTGTTCTTTTAATTTCTTTGTTGATTCGACAGAGAGCATATTGTCTACATCTTTTTCTTCAAGGCACAGGACTATGTAGGAGTCCTTTGTTTCTATCAATGCGGCGAATTTGATGTTCAGCTGGGCACACAGTAGTATACCCAGTTCCTCCTTGCGTTTTTCGGATACGCCCCCCAAGAGGGAGCGTACCCGTATCCTGTTTCCGGTTGTCCTAGTCATTTGCATTTGGTCGTTCTCCGTGGCATCAGTCTTGTTGTGGTTTTTACAGGCACCCTACCTATTCAGGGCGAGCAACCTAAACACAGGAATTACAGCACTCCCCACCGCCACTTGCTGGTCGAGTGGTCGTAGAGTGGTTCCTGTGTCACTCACCCAGGAGCCCCGTTAGGGGAACCTATATCCCTATTGTTTGAAATTGCTCACTTATAGGCGTGAGCTTAGAGTGTACCTATTCAGGGGAGGGGTGGAGGATTAAGGATTGCGACCCCCTTCCCAGGTGGACCGGCACGATCACGGTTACCCAGGAAGGCTCGGCGGAGGGGTGGGTTCTGCTCCTACCCCCTTTCGTGTTCACAATCCCCTACAGTGGAGGTGAACAGTTACAGGGGGGACCCAAGAACGAATACACCTCTAGGGTGCAGGTCCCCAGGCCAGAGCGAAAAAAGAAGGAAGATCAAGGAAAAACAGCCAATGGTGCAAGTGACACCAGTGGGATCGCGGCCCAAGTCCGCTACAGAAAGCCGTTACAGATCTCCCAATCAGGGCCGCCTCTGATCAGGCGAGGCTTATATACGCGTCCAACGGAAGTAAGAGTCGTTGGTGGCCGGAAGTGAGCGTCGCTGGTGGCCGACCCCGGGCAGTCAAATACTAAGCTTGTCAGAGAAACTTGACACAGGATCGGCTGATCAGCGACTAACGGCAGTGGCAGTTGTAGGGGAGAGTATCCACTACAGTCTCATAATATTTGTTGACAAAACGAGGGTCCTCAATCCTCGTCCTGCTTACCCTCTGCCTCTTGACTTTAACATTAACAGCATACCCTTGGGACAATGTAGCTCTTATAAATAACTTGGAATTTGTGTGAATGATGCAAACTTTGCCGACAACCTTCGTGCCAAACTAATGAAATGCATTAAACCCCTCAGAACCCTTGTTGGCAAGGGCTATGGAATTAACATCACCTATGCTCGTACTTTCTATCTTCACTTCATTCGGTCTATAGTTGACTATTATGCTCTCCATCTTGTGACTATTCCGCCAAAACAACTCAAGAGCCTTGAGGTAGTGCAAAATGAAGCCATGTACAATTGTACATCATTATCGGATGCCCAAAATCAACCAGAATTGTAAACATGAGGAAAGAGCTCGAACTGCCCTTCCTATTTGAGAGAATAGCTCTACTTAATACCATGTTTTGCGTCAAAGTTTTGAAGAACAATGGTCCCCAAACTACAGCTCAAACTGAGTTGATGCTTTATCTAAGAAATCCCGTCTATCTCGCTAACCTTCCACAAAAGACTCTCTTTGGGGCGTGGCTTCATAAAAGTGTTACAGATATCTTGAAACTGAATGTCCCAATCACCCCAGACGAACCCATGAATGCCATTCATCCTTGGCTGGATATATCAGTTCCTGTTGGTAGTAAGCAAATGTTAAACACCGATGTGGTGAGATGTGTCACACTAGAAACTATTAACAGACGCAGAGAGAGTATTAAATCAAGTGAATGTTTTGCTTTTACTGATGGTTCTGTGCAGACAAACACAGGTAGAACAGGCTGTGCAATTGTAATATATAAAGAAAAAGAGATGATAGTGTCAAGCAAGCAAAGGCTGAACAACTGGGCCAGCACAACACAAACTGAACTAACTGGAATCAACTTAGCGACAGACTACCTCAAAGAAAATGGAGGTGGGGTGATATTCTGTGACTCTCAAAGTGCTTTGAAATCATTGAACAGCCCGTCAGGCTCTATGTCTAAAGTTGTATGTGATATTAAAAGGAATGTGATAACCGCCAATGAGAACAACTTTCGTATCGAATTTGTGTGGATTCCGTCCCATGTTGGAATCAGGTATCATGACCGTGCTGATAGACTGGCCAATGAGGCATGTAAGAAAGAAAATGTTAACCGTGACCTTGGCCTGTCCAATGCTGTAATTAAATACATTCAAGTCAGAATCATGAACTCTGATCTAGAAGAAGTGAGAAATGCAGAGAGACCTGACAGTTGTAGCATTAGTAAATATGACAAATTTTGTGACAATAGGTACCGGTATGGCCAGCATAAGGACAGAACTAGACAATGTTATATAGTTGTGGCCAGAATTAGGCTAGGATACAGACACATCTGGCAAGTTAGTAACGCTGTACATGTATCCATACCGGAATACTCAGCATGTAAACTTTGTGATAAACCTTTAAAGCATACACTTGAACACTATATTATTGAATGTGACACTGTCAAAGACTTCAGGCCACCTGGCTTATTGTATCATGAACTTTGTAATTACTACATTGAATCAGGGGTGCTTGAGGGCATTCTTGCTGTTTATCCAAAATTTGCAAGCTCACACTGATTAGTCTGCAATTAGAATATGACGTCCCATGTACATGAACTACTGTCCTGCATGGTAGTGAACTGTGACATCACCCACATGACTGACCTATATATACTGCTAATGAATTTGATGTATTTCTTTGTGTGCGAACCTCTTACCTGCATGGCAGTGAACGGCGACATCAACCCATATGAATCTGACCTATATATACTGTTAATGAATAAGATCTATTTCTTTGTGTATGAACCTCTGTCGTGCGTGGCAGTGAGAAGTGATACCACCCTCAGTGTCAAGACCTGACTGAATTACTCAGAACAGGCAAACTGTACTCCAAGCTTTGTCAATAAATTTGTTAAATTAAACTAAAGCTCCATCTCATGTGTATACAGAGAAAGAACGAAAATTGACTACTAAGAACTACGAAGAAAGAAAATAAAAGTTAAAATAAAAAAGCGTTTATTGCATTGTTATGGTTGTGGTGTTGGTATGGTAATGTTTTGGTTGTGGTGTTGGTATGGTAATGTGATTGTGATTGTGGTGTTGGTATGGTAATATTATGGTTGTGGTGTTGGTATGGTAATGATATGGTTGTGATGTTGGTATGGTAATGTTGTGGTTGTGGTGTTGGTATGGTAATGTTGTGGTTGTGGTGTTGGTATGGTAATGTTGTGGTTGTGGTGTTGGTATGTTAATGTTGTGGTTGATATGTCACTATGGTAATATTGTTGTGGTTGTGGTGTTGCTATGGTAATGTTTTTGCGGCTGTGGTGTTGCTATGGTAATGTTGTTGTGATTGTGGTGTTGCTATGGTAATGTTGTTGTGATTGTGGTGTTGCTATGGTAATGTTGTTGTGATTGTGGTGTTGGTATGGTAATGTTGTTGTGGTTGTGGTGTTGCTATGGTAATGTTGTTGTGGTTGTGGTGTTGCTATGGTAATGTTGTTGTGATTGTGGTGTTGCTATGGTAATGTTGTTGTGGTTGTGGTGTTACTATGGTAATGTTGTTGTGGTTGTGGTGTTGCTATGGTAATGTTGTTGTGGTTGTGGTGTTGCTACGGTAATGTTGTTGTGGTTGTGGTGTTGCTATGGTAATGTTGTTGTGATTGTGGTGTTGCTATGGTAATGTTGTTGTGGTTGTTGTGTTGCTATGGTAATGTTGTTGCGGCTGTGGTGTTGGTATGGTAATGTTGTTGTGTTTGTGGTGATCGTGGTTGTGATGATAGTACTGATGTGGTGTTAGTGTAATGGTTAGGGTTGTTGTGTTAGTGTTGGTGATAGATTTATTGGTCTACCGTGCAAGTGCACTGGTGGTATTAATGCGATTTTGGTGTGGTACTTATTGACGATGGTGTTTTGCAATGATGGTAATGTTAACATGTAGTGAGGGTATTATGGTATTAGGAAGAAGCGGAGGAGGGGGAAATAGGATATTGACGTATCACCGGAGGAAGAGATGGCAAAGGTTAACATTAAAGGATGAAAAATTTGAGTAGGTTAAGGTAAGAAACGAGAGGAGCAAGAAGAATAGGGCATAAAGGTAGCACGGGAGGAGGAGGAAGACAGTGGTGGTGTTGCCTAGAGGTGTGAGTGAGACGTGAGGTTGCAGGGGGGCAGCAGCATGTTGCAGCCAGAGGAGCTGCAGAAGCCAGAACCAGTCCAAAAGCAACAGTGGCGGGTGGACTGTGTTGGTGGGTGGACGTGCGCGTGGTAGCTCCGGTCTCTCTGTGTACCTTCCTCATTCGTACACTAACCAGCCTTCACCCACCAGTAACTCTCTATATATAATTTTATATATCTCGTGTGCGGAACAAACTATACTTCTACTATAGAGTGAAGATGTTATTTTGACAAGGCTGTAACTGGTTACCTACCGGATATCTGTATAACGAAATCAAAGTGAACCCTCTTAAAAATAAATATATTTTTCTTACACCAGCCTAATCTAAGACTTTATATTCATATTTTTTTTTTCGTGTGAAGATGTTACTTTGAAGAGTTATGGTTATTTTATAACAAAACGCGAGCAATTTTATCAAGAAGAACTTTGCAACATTAACCTGACTCAGAAGAAAATCAGTTTTTTTTTATATTGTGTACGAGTTAATCTATAATTCTCATTTTTAAATGAAGATGTTAAATTTAACAAGATTATCATGGCCCTTTTAACAGTAAGACATAAGTGAATAGCTGTTTTCTAATGAAGATTTGGGCTGAGTTGATGTAGGTGTCGTCAAGATGATCAGTGTGAGTATCAGAATAATAACAAAATTACAGCTGTATAATAAGTGTTTCAGGGAGGGACATAACTTTACAAACTTGGATAACATTGGAATAATAATGTAATATACACAATCGTTTCAAAGGAGACAAGTTCAGTCCCCATAACTCATAGTCTTATAATATTTGATGGTTCAATGACTATAGTGTGTTGCAATTTTCATATTTGTGATCTCGTTCTATAAATTTAGTAAGTAACGATATCTAAGTGAAAATATTTGAGGAACATCACGTTTGATATTTGTGATTTCAAAATATGCCCAGGGTCATAAGATGTTTGTGTATAAATACCAATAACCTGATGTTGACATACATCATTGATACTCGTATGAATCTGAGTAAAAATGGCAGTATGTTTCAGCATTGAGTGTTGTCTCGGCCTACAGAATGAGGGGTTAGGCTTACCTTTTTGGCTATGCTGATTAAGAATGTGTCCGCAATTTGATACCTGTATACGGGTAATTACTTAACGAAGTGACACCTCAAATATTTTAATTTCTTTTTTAACGTCAATTTCTTTTCTAACGCTATTACTCTTCGCCAATGGGTTTTCAAGGTCACTTTTTGGTGTTTACGTGTTATTCTGGATGTACATAAGTAGTCATATACATTGACTTTCAATTTTTAGGAAAAGTGTCTTTGGCCTAAAATATTTAAAGGGATTAGGGTTACCGTTTCAAAATTAATCTTATCTCACCGATTTTATTCAAAATCTCAATAAACGAGTATGTATTCCTGAACATGTTGATTAAGGACCTGGGCACAGATTCCCTAAGCGGGTGAAGAACTTCGTAACAGCTTAAGGAGTTCATATCTCCTGCGGTGGTGATACTCTAAGGAATTATGAAGTCCATAAGTCGAGTAAAAATGGCTGACTTTTCTTTGTAACATACGGTGACTCCGGAGGCGTCGTAAGCTTCTGCAAGGCGGAGATAAGGCCATGTAATTTCCGTTTTCTCTACTATGTAACACGTACTAAAACACACAGAGCTGCCAGACTTACTTCAAGTGTCACAAGTGGAGATGGAACTAAAGACTGGGTAATACTAGAAATGGTCAACACAGATAGAGTTGTTTGATTTCGTTTATTTTTACCACACATGTTCTTATCATTACAGTAAGTGTTTTAAAAGAGTGGACAACTTTTACTTTAATTAAACGTATTTTCTTATAGTTTTTTAGTTTTTCGCTATGATCATAAATCACCTGTAGTGGGCAGGGCATGGAGGGTGAAGGAAACTGCGGGGTAAAACACGGCGAAAAACTGATCATGTGAAACTAAAATGATATCTCTACGTGCTTTGTCCGAAAGAAATTATTTTTTTACCGTAAATACTACTCCAATTAATCTCCCGAGTCGGCTCAGGTTGTCGCCTGCTGTTTCTTTAAAACCAATTTGCTCGGTCAAGCGTAATCTAGCGTTAAAAAAAAAAAAAATATACGTAAAATTACACCATGACTCTGTAGCAAAGTTTCTTTCATTGGTACCAGATATCAAAATAAATACTTTATGTTTACAATAATATGGCGGGTCCCCCCCTCTCCCGGCTAGGAAATTAAGTAAGGTTAGGAAGGTTCCATTGGTTGTTAGGTCAGGTTCTATATGGTTCTAGTAAATGTCGCCACTTTTAAAATACTTACTATAATGACAAGGATATCTATGAAAAAAATTCACGAAATTTAACAAAGCATCTGGTGTTAGCCACCTCCTCCAGGATTACCAGTGATTGCTTTAGTTCATGAACGTACACTCTGTAGGAAAAGGTGTTTAGGGATCCTTTGGACCCTCTACAAATTGATGGCCACCTACTGCTACGGTAATACAGATTTCCACATAGGGATAAACTCTGGCTAGATACTGGTTGAGTGGCAAGGTTCGTTTCATGTGGTCCCAAGACTCCCAACGCATACGTTTACGTTAATTGCGTTGTGGTTTTTCGCAAGTGGCAGTTTCCAGAATGTAGTTCATGACGTTACTAGCTTAAGACAAACAACTGTGTCAATTATTATCATTATTATTATTATTATTATTAGTAGTAGTAGTAGTAGTAGTAGTAGTAGTAGTAGTAGTAATATTATTATTATTATTATTATTGTTAATATTATTATTTTTATTATTAGTATTAATATTATTATTATTAATGAAAACTATTGTCTATTTTCTTTTATAAACGTTGTCAAGAGATCACGATAGGTGCATCCGATGCGATCGTCTGTTGTTATGACATGATTGGCTTACGTCTCCTACTCAGTTATGTATCAGTCGCAGTAATAGGCCGAGAAGAAAATAAACAAACACACCACCGCCACCTGTCGGCATTTTTTCGAACTAATGCCAGAGTTCGTGTAAAGACCACACCTATGGGTAAATATTTAGAAGTTACCCTCACCTACTTATACAGTATATTGAGTCTTATATCAGGAGAAAGAGAACAAATAAATAAAAAATAATATTTTCTATAGCGTTTCAGTCGGAAATTTATATTTTTCAAGTATTTTAACTGATGAAATTACCAACAGTATGACTAGTTCAAAGTGGGCAGGGCATTGAAGTAGAAGAAAAATCTGGGGTAAAATAAAAATAAAAACACTAAACAAACTTTTGAAAACCAGACCTAACATTTCCCTGCCTTTAAAAATCCTAAAACTATAAAATGCTGACATTATTCATGTTTTTGGTGTTTAATATGTGATGTTGTTTACGATTTTTAGTACCGGTATGTGATGTTTTTAGTGCTCGGATGAGGAGGAATCCACAAACTCGAAAGTGATTTTTAACATTTTTACAAGTTATGAAAGTTTAGGTAAGGTTTTCAAAGGTGTGTTTGGTGTTATTTTGAAGGATTTTACCCCACATTTTCCCACAACATGAAAACCCTGCCAATTTTTTAACAACTAATATTATGGGTATTTTCCGTTAAAATACTCGAAAAATATAAATTTCAGACGGAAACGTTATAAAATAAATTATTTCTATTTTTTTCTCTTTCTCCCTATATAAGACTCAATATATATGTAAGTGTTGGTAACTCCTACATATTAACACATTTAAATTAAGATCCGTTTGTGAATCGTTCTTTGATAGTTCGTATGGACTTCAAATTTCCCGGGAGTTATGAACTCCATATCTCAGCAGTGTTAGTGAATCTCGACCCTGTTGTCCGCAATTTTATATCTGTATAATTACTTGTCCAAATAACACCTCAAATATTTTAATTGCTTTTCCGGCGATAATTTATATTCTAATCCTAATTACTCGCCGTCTATGGTTTTGCAAAATCACTTCATGGTGTATATGCGCATAAGTAGTTAGACACATTAAATTTGAACTCTGAGAAAAAAAAAATATATATTTGGCCTAATGTCCTATACGGGTAATCGTTTCAGATATAATCTTATCTCATCAATTTTGTTCAAAATCTCAATATATATATACGCCTGAACATACTGATTTAGAATTTGTTGTCAGCATTTTGATTTCTGTATAATTACTTGTCAAAATGACATCTTAAAAATGTTAATTACTTTTCTAACTAATTACTCTCCGCCTATGATTTTTCATGGTCACATTTTGGTGTTATGTGTTATTCTGGATGTGCCTTAATCGCATTGATCAAACGACATATTTTCCTTCTTATATGATAGTATGATTTAAAGCTGTAATGAGGAGCGACATGGTAGAGGAGGTACAAGGCTGGCCCAGATTTAAAGTTTGTTGGACACTACAGACATGGAGGTAGTAACATTGCTTATATAGTTGAGAGAGAGAAAAAAGAAAGAATGAGAAAGTGCGCGCGCGCGCGCGCGCGCGAGAGAGAGAGAGAGAGAGAGAGAGAGAGAGAGAGAGAGAGAGAGAGTCAGAGGAACTTGATAATGAACGTGTGAAGGAAAGATGCAATAATCAGGTAGGAGAGACAAAAACGACACCAACTAAGACATGTACACAAGAGCCCCGGAGACAGACACAGAGATGCGGATAAAACAACACCTCATACAATATTTGTGAGGACACCTGAATGATAGAAGACGACGATTTTGTAATTGAAAGGAATTAGAGATGTGATACAAGGCGAGGATGAAGATGCAGATAAATGGAATTAAATGTGTTAATTCAACCAGTGAGAGAGAGAGAGTGTGTCAAGACCTACTGTACTAGGAAAAGTTAAGAAGATAAGGGTATAGAAAATAGATGGCTTACAGATTGTTAATGTGACAGAAGTGAGCCAGCAGTTGTGTTACTGAGGACACACACATTACCCTACAAGACAGTAATGGCTCTAGTCTCAAAATACGATGCATAGATTAAACATGGTATCAAATAAATATATAAAAGATAAACACATCCGAAAACTTACGTAAAATATTATTGTAAATCGCAAGATAGAAAACACGGAGAAAGAGACAATTGTTTACGTATCATGCTGATGTTCATATTGCCTTTATTATCATTATTATTATTATCATTGTTATCATCTTTATTATCATTAGTAATAGTTATGTTAGGCATGATGTTAACTTTAAGCAAGACAAGGATGTGCTGGGGGATGAAGTGGTGTAAGTAAGGTTAGGATGTTTGCTTTTGGGTGGTGAGAGAAGGATGTGTACAGTACATGGTGGAACGATGCTAATTCTACAGTAGGATAAAAAAAGGGAATGTTGATTGGTTTCGGTATCATTAACTTACCCTACGTTTGGTCAAGTTAGGTGAGGCTAAGTGAGAGAAGGTTAGGTTAGGTTACGTCAGTTCTGACAGGTTAGGTTACGTTAGTTACGTTAGTTTTGGCTAATTAAGTAAGGTTAGGTTAGGTTAGCTACGTTATCTGGGTTAAATTAGGTTAGTTAATATGGTTTTGACAAATTAAGTGAGGTTAGTTTAAGATAGTCAAGTTAAATTCGTTATGTTAAATTACGTAACATTAATTTTGTCAAGTTAAAGAAGCTTAGGGTAACTGTAAGTGAGTTAGTTTTGACAAGCAAAGTTAGATTAAATAAGTTGGGTTAGGTTAGATATGAACTGTTAAGGTAGATTAGGTTTGTTTGTTTTACTTCCGTTTAGTTAGGTTGAATGAAGAATTGAAGCTCAGAGAGAGAGAGAGAGGCAGTGCTCAAGACTGTAATTTAGCTGCCACTCTCAGAATATGAAGTCAGGGACACAAGTATGTGTATAAGCATGTATTAAAGTGTGGATACATCACACTGTATAGTGCCGTCACTACCTCATGTGGGTGGAAAGTTAGGTACCGGTATCCATCTACACCTGGGTGGGCTAGGAGTGGCCCATGCGCAAACAAGAGGTGAGTTATGTATGCGCTCATCCGCCGCAGCTCTATGCATTTATAATAATGCACACATATCCGTATTTGAGCACAGTCGGATGTTTATATGTGAGAGGCATTTCAAGCAAGGAATTTGTGCGTACTAGTAAGTAAAGTGCGGGTTAGGGTGTGAAAGACACCAGGCCTAACATATGTTAAGCTAACCAAAGCCGGCTGTAAATTATCCTAAATTAAAATTTCATAATCTAATTTAGCCCTATGTAACCTGCCCCTTTAACCCAAATTAATCTTACTTTCGTAACGCATAACCTAATTGTAATGATAACATACCTTAGCCAAACCGATCCTAACCTAACCTATCCTAACCCATTATCGAATGTAAGACATCCACATTTAACCAATGTAACTAAACCTACCTTCTATAACTTAACATACCCAGCCATACCTAACCAAACCTCCTATAACCATCACTAACCCAACCTCTAGCCTAATCTCCCATAATCAACCCTAACCCAGTCTATCCTAACCAAACCTAGATTATAATCCCGCCTACGTTAGAACCTAACCAAGTTTAATGTAACCTAACCTAACCTTGCCGAACCTAGCCCAACCTTTAGGTTGGATTGGGTTACCTTAGGTGAAGTTGGGTTAGGTTAAGTTATGTTAGGTTATGTGAAATAAGTTTAATTTAGGTTGAATTAGATTAGGGTAGTTTAAGATAGGTAAGTTAGATTTGTTAGGTCAAATTAGGTTGGGTTGGGTTTGTTACCATAGGTGAGTGGGACGGGTTAGGTTAGATTAATTTAGTAGAGGTTAGTCTAGGTTAGGTTCAGTTAGCTTAAGTTAGTCAGGCTTGGTTAAGTTAGTTTAAGTTAGTTTAGGTTAGGTTGAGTTATTTTGGGTTTGCTTATGTTAAGTTTGTTTAAGTTAGGTTAAGTTACCTTGGTTTACGTTAAGTTATATTTGTTTAGGTAAAGTTAGGTTTCTGTCAGCGTAAAAAGCATCACATTTGACCTGGGAAAAGATACTGGCGGAAATGGTACGTAGAAGTCCTTAAAAGACTCCCTCTCTATCTATCTATCTATCTATCTACCTATCTATCAATCTATATATCTATCTATCTATCTATCTTTCTATCTATCTATCTATGAAAAGAATTTTGGATTTTAAACTTAAAATATATTGATCTGATTGAAAAAATTGCTGACACATGGCTCAGACTGACATTTTTTAGGAGAGAGAGAGAGAGAGAGAGAGAGAGAGAGAGAGACAATTATATTTAGATGTACAAGAGAGACGAGCTTTCGATTGGCTATTAGAATACAATTTGTAGATAAAAAGTAATTATACTATATATTGCGATTTTGGGGTCAGTGAGGGAGCTGTAGTGAGGATGAATGATGGTAAGAGAGATGGGAGAGACTTGGGAGGGGTGCGAGAGAGATAAGAGAGAAGTGGTGTAGGTGGGAGTGATAAGAGAGACGTGAGAGAAGAGTGAGAGATGCGAAAGAAATGAGACTGATGTTGGAGAGAGATGAAAGAGAGATGGGGGAGGTCTGAGATATAAGAGAGACATGGGAGTGGTGTGAAAGGGATGAGAGAGGTGGGAGGGGTGTGAGAGAGATGAGAGAGACTTGAGAAAGGTGTGAAAGAGGAGTAGCTATAGAGCGAGTAGTCAGATCATAACAATGCCTTGGAAGTGTTGACCGTAGACTTTATATACAAACTGTCAGAGGTGAAGATACAGTACTAAGTAGTGAAGTCTTGTAAAGGAAAAATACTTTGGTTCTTAGGTAATTTAATAGAAAAACTACACTGCAAAAGAATGTATTTCTCCTATTTTTTTTTATCTTACATACTTGAAAATCACGTATGTATTAAAAAAAATTTAATTGACAAAATTTTTTCACTTAACGAACTAACAAGAATAGGACACCTAGATTTCTCTGCTTGAATAAAATATAAAATTTCTTTAGGCTTTGTCTAATGCGTCAAGTTATGAATAAAACATGTATTCTAACACCTGCCATCCTGTACTAAATAAACAAACAAACAACCTGTCAAAAACATAAAATAAGCGGGACACTAAAGGCGTTTATTGTAAGGCGTTTTACAATGCACGGAATAGCTAACACGTTAGCTTTCCTGGACTGTCATTAAAAAATACAACATTATACCGCGTCTTGGAAATAACTACAACACAGTCTTGAGAAAACAATAAAATTAGGATAACTGTTATTTGGACACAATAAGGAAAGAAATAGTGAAGAAAACATGAAGAAAATTATGGAAAGAAAGACAAAAAGATAAAAATCAATCAGTCAGTATTAAGTAAGAATAAGACAAAAAAATCGGGCCAGCTGTATAGGTAATTTCTTCCGGACTATGAAACTACACGTAACATCCAACAGAAGAGCTGTACACCTCTCTCGCGGCTGTGTTCGCATATTATACGCGCAATACGACGAATTTCAGGTTCGTTTAAGTCTTAATTTTTGCACTTACAGAACTGTAATCAGCTTGTGCACCCTTCTTAAAAGTATCTTATGATTAATATTAAAGTTTTAATCATATTTGAGTAATTATTAATATTGTTACACCAAAGTCACCAACGGCTAATGAAATTGGACAGCGCCCACTTGAAAATGGGAGGAGCCAAAACTGGTTTCAACTAGGCGCAATTCTTTTAATATTTTTCACGCTATGCACTTTGTTTTAGGTCCTATCCAATAAACTACCGTTAATAGAATTATTTTTATTATTATATCACAGTTTTGGATTGCCTTACATGCCCCCAACTCTTCAATATTAATCAAAATATTCTCCATAAGCGGCCATGATCCTCGTATTTTCAATGGGAGAAATCGCTGATTAGTTGTTAGCTAGTTGGGCCGCTTGAGCGCTGCACAAGGCTAACGCCTGATCGACGTTTTAGCTTTCCCTCTGAATGTGTCATGCGCACAAGTCAAAAGCAGCATCTATTCATAGAAAATAGCTTACGCGTTAGCTAATCCGTGCATCGAAAACGCCTTACAATAAACACTTTGGGCAGGATACTCAAAACACCTCATAAGTTACGTCTTTTAGCATGATACAGTACCATATATTGTCGAATCTTTACAGTACCGTAAATTTAGCATACTCAAAATTTAATTACAGTTCCGTAAGCCTTTCTTAAGTTTTCATAACTCTAGTGTTTACCCTGTAAATTAAGTTCTCTTGTCGGAAGGTAGATGTCAGCGCAGGAGCTAGTTGGCCAATCAGCGCTCAGTTAACAAAATCATCAACCAATCACAAGAGAAGGAGAAATCAGCTGAGAGCGACGCACATATTATTATTTTGTAAACATGGAAGGACCACCAGCCAAGAAGAGACGGCCAAATTTCAGTGAGGCTGAAGTATACGCTATTCTGGGCAAATTCAAATAAATTGGTTATTGATAGCATAGCCTTGCCGAACCTAAATGACAAATCTCTTCTCTTAAATTACTCATTTAACCTAGACCCTGGTGTTTTCCTTTCAATGTTGGGGACATTTAATCTGAATTGTCTTCAAGTTCGTACATAAAAAACAACACTTTAAAACCTGAAAATATATCGGATTAGCCGTAAATTTTCTTAAATTAATATTCTACCTATGATAATGTTCAAGGAAAGTCTGGAACTAGGCCTAAGGTAGCTGCTTGACAAAGTGTCTCACTGACGGCCTGACACTCACCAAAAAACCATGTACACATTCTCTAACCTAACCTATCATACCATAACATAACATAGCCAAACGAAACCTATCTAACCTATAACATATTGGTATAATTTCTTATTTAAATAATCCTCATGTTCTAACTAAATTAAGTAGGCCCCACGTTTAAACATTTATTTGCCTAAGACTGAAAAAGCAGTTATATAGGCCCCTATTAATCAAGTTAATTGCAATCCATATTTTACGCCTAATATCATTTAATTTTGGCTAGCCTCTGGAAATTTATAGCCTTTCATGTTATCATAAACCATATACATAAGAAAATAGGCTAAGACTATTGGTTGAATATTAGAAAAACAAGGCGAAGTCTTGGCAGGAATGTTCACTTGACCTCATATTTGGCTTTCATTACTGAGGGATATTTTCGGCTATACAACATTAATAAGTTCTATCTGCAAGTTTACTCAGTCATAAAACATATTTTTACCCTAAGTGTGAACAATTCAAACCTTCTGTTTTGGTAAAAAATACTTTATAATCTGTAAAAAGACAAAAGATGCGTCTCTTCCAAACTGAGACAAATACAAACACTCAAGCCGCTTATTATGGCAACAAAAAAGTTACGAAAAAGACAAAGTGCAATAGTATATTTCAGTATGTTGGTGTACAAAACATTTTCTTCATTATTCTATGATAAAACAAGTCTAACAAGCATTATTACAACATATATTATTATTATTTTTTATACAATAGGGAATTAGTCACTACTACATCCGGGTTGAGAGTGTTACACAACCTCGGGAGCTGGTGTAAGTTACGTGCTTTAACTTACGGAGTTCGATGTCAAATATTTGTTTTGAGTATACCATCTGTGTTTTGAGTATGCCAATCTGAGACTGTAAGTCCAGTTACAGGGTACACAACGACATACAGTCCCATAAATGTTTTTGAGTATTCTGCCCCTTATCTTTTGTGGTAGCATCTACATTGTTTCAGCGAGGCAATAATTGTTCCATATGTTATTTATACATAATAACAATATTAATAATAAAAATAATAATAATAATAATAATAATAATAATAATAATAATAATAATAATAATAATAATGATAATAATAATAAAATTATCATTATTATTATTATTATTATTATTATTATTATTATTATTATTATTATTATTGTTGTTATTATCATTATTATTATATTATTTTTATTATTATTATTATTATTATTGTTATTATTATTATTATTATTATTATTATTATTAATATTATTATTATTATTATTATTATTATTATTATTATTATTATTATTATTATTATTATTATTATTATTATACCACTTTAAAAAACCTATCTATACCCCCAAAAGTCCTATGGCGACTGAGGCGTGGAGACGGAGACAGGCAAAGAAAACTGCAGGGAGTCTAGTCACAACTCTGTATATGGGCGGCACAGATAAGATGGTGGTTTATGCACTGGGATCTAGGCAGCAGTGCATTTCGGTCCTGTCTGTGTGACTGAGCAGCCCTTTTGAGGAGCCACTTTGCTCTTCTCACATGGGGAGCTGGTTAGAAAATGTCCCCTAATCATAGACTGCCTAAAAAAAAATAACCTGATTGGGCAACCGCACCCAGTAAAATCATCCTTATGAGGTCGAAAACACAATAAAAAATTGATACAAACAAAAACAAACTATACAACCTCTTATGGTTGCTGCTTGGAATGTCAGGACCCTTCTGGATACTGGCACAAATGAGCGTCCTGAAAGAAGAACCTCCCTTGTGGCAAAAGAGCTGGCTAGGTATAACATCGCCACAGTGGCCATTAGTGAGTAAGCCTGCTGCCCAGGAGAAATCATATTTATGGAGTTGGCAGCTATCAAACAGGGAGGTACTACCGCCTGGGAAGATAGTGGAAGCATAATGGTAGACCCTGCTGCCATATGGCATTACAAAAATTGTGACCAAGTCCCAGGTTGCTAATCTGAATTTCTGCCGCATTTACACACAATTGCAGGGTCTCAATTGTTTCTCTTATATTGACAACACAACATACATACTGTATATTGTTTCTCACTATTGATTTTTTTTTTAATTTTTGTATTTCTTTATGGTTCTTTATTATTATTATTATTATTATTATTATTATTATTATTATTATTATTATTATTATTATTATTAATATTATTACTGTTATTACGTTTTGGCCCCCGGGCCCCGATGTGGGTCGGTGACCTGTGCCCGGGTGGGCTAATCCCTGTAGAAAAAAAAATCCTACAAAGGCTAACTAAAATGCCTATTGAGATCAATGAGTGCCTCATGACGCTCCGAGTCCCACTGAATCACCCACGTCAAGCCTTTTTCATCATGGCATACGCCCCAACACTGGAAGGCTTTTTACGCCGACCTCGACAAAGTGCTCACCTCTATCCCCAGAGAAGATAAGGTTGTGCTCCTTGGTGACTTCAATGCCAGAGCTGGCAGAGTTGCTGACATATGGCAGGAAATCATAGGGAGAAATGGACTAGGCAAGTGTAATCCCAATGGCCTACTCCTCCTCAGCAAGTGCGATGCACACAGCCTTACTATCGCCAATACCGTATTTAGGCAGGCCGACAAGTTCAAGGATTCGTGGCAACACCCACGATCCAAACACTGGCATATCATTGACTACATCCTTGTCGGAGAGAGAGATCGCCGTGATATCCTCATCACCTGAGCCATGCTTGGCTCAGACCACTGCGACACTTTTCATCGGCTCGTCAGAACCAAGCTCTCGCTTCACGTCGCCTCAAACCGGTGAAGGCAGTAAGCCTCCAGAAGAGATTTTAACACTAAGCATCTGGAGAATCCATCGGTATCACATGCTTTCAGAGAACAGCTCGATCATGGGCTAATAAACAACAGGACACTGTCATGACAAGAACCTGCAGAGAGACCCTCGGCCAAATCGAAAGAATACACCAGGACTGGTTTGATGAAAATGACCCGGCAATCAATGTACTCGTCGATGATAAACATGCTGCTTTAACTGACTGGCAGAACAACCCTCAGTCTTGGACTAAAGCTGAAACCTTCCGATAGAAGAAAACGGCGGCCCAGCGGGAACTTCACAATCTATAGAACGACTGGATTAAAAATTTCGCATGTGAAACATAAAAATTTGTAAATCAGCATAATGCACGAATTTTTTATTTCCATTAAAACATTTTAGGGGCCAATCACTCGTGGCGCAGCCCTCCTCTGCTCATCCGTTGGTAACTCTAACTGGGAAGAGCACTACCATTCACTGCTTAACCGAAAAACTGATGTGGATTTCGTTACTACCCAGCATGTCCCTCAGTATCCAGAGCTGACCCACCAAAGCTATGCTCCCTCCCTGGATGAAGTAGCTACTATCATCAAACAGATGAAAAATAACAAAGCCTCAGGGCCTGATGGAATCCCAGCCGAGGCGTATAAAGCAGGAGGACTTCTGCTTACCAGCCGTTTTAATTTTCTCCTGGAGAATATATGGGAAAAGGAGGAAATCCCCAAGCTCTTAAAGACACCCCCATCGTAAATATTTATAAGAACAAGGGAGACCCGCTAGACTGTTGCAACTACCGAGGGATCTCACTGCTGTCCATAGCTGGCAAGATTATCGCCAGAATCCTCCTAAATAGACTTCTTCCTGAGGCGGAAAACTTCCTCCCAGAATCTCAATGTGGCTTTAGACCATCACGTGGCACCACTGACATGATCTTTACTGCCCGCCACAAACAGGAAAAGTGCAGAGAACAGCGTCGTGACCTGTACATGGTTTTCATCGAGCTAACCAAGGCCTTCGATTCGGTCAACAGGGAAGCCCTCTGGTGGCCACTTAGTCGTTTTGGCTGCCCACCAAAATTCATCCCCCTTATGAGGCAATTCCACGATGGCATAAACGGCACTATCCTGCACAATGACACCCATTCTGAGTTCTTCCCTATCCAAACGGGGGTTAAAAAAAGAGTGTGTACTGGTACCAACTCTCTTTTCTATTTTCTTGGCTGCCTTCCTTACTCGTGCCAGTGCAAATTTAGCCGGCAGGGTGGACATAGGGTACTGAATGAAGGGTTTTTTCAACATAAGACGACTCCTGGCAGGAACAAAGGTGCCTGCAGCTTCCATTACTGAGCTTCAGCATGCAGACGACCTCACCCTTATGGGTCACACTGAACGCAATTTACAGGAGATCCTGAACACCTACACAGATTCGTTTGCACACTTCGACCTTAAGGTGAATGTACGTGAGACTCAGATTCTGTCAGCTTGCCCCTGTTTCAGCCACACTTCCACCATCCATCCAGCTTAACGGCACTACCCTCATTAATTTTACACACTTTCGCTATCTCGGCTCTCACCTGTCCACTACCGCGGACATCGATGAAGAGATTCAGCATCGGATCAGATGTGCATTTCAAACCTTTGGCAGACTCCAAAACCGTGTCTTCATCTGTATGGAGTTGAAATTATCTAAAATTTTACACGTATATCAAGCAGTGGTCCTCCCCACCCTGCTATATGACAGCGAGACATGGGTCACATACAGGAGGCACATCATTGCACATGAAAACTTTCACAAACGCAGTCTACGTTCCATCCTCCAAGTATGCTGGGAAGACAAGAGAACAAATTCCAGTATTCTTCCTGACACCAACTGTAGAAGCATCGAGGCTACCAATATCCATGAACAATGACGCTGGACTGGCTATGTTATCCGCATGGACGACAGTAGACTGCCAAAGCAGCTACTTTACAATCACCTAACGAATAGTAAACATAACGCTGGCGGGCAACTGAAAAGGTATAAGGATAGTCTTAAGACAAACCTGAAAAAAGTGTCAAATCGACCCCCTCACATGGGAAACGATTACTCCACACCGTAACGCTTGGAGGATCACTCGACAAGAAGGTGTCTGTACTTTCGAGTTAGCCCGACTGCATAACGAGGCAGACAAGCGCCAACGCTGGAAAGACGCTGCCACCACCCCTCCTGCACTAGATATAGCCCCCTACATGTGCAACATCTGTGATCGACCCTGCCGGTCCCGTTTCTGCCTCTTTAGTCACCTAAGAACTCACCAACCTAGTTGACATCCTTTGTAACTCATATCATTGTACAGTAGGGTGTGTCAATTTAGGGGGTGAACTGGCTAAATTGAAAATCGAGTAATTTGGTAGCAATTTATTGTAGTCTTTAAGCATGCAAAACAATATTCTGGCATAAATTTTTTTTTATAATAAGTCCTACCTACATCAAATGGATTTTAAAATGTACATATTTGTGAATTTATAACATAACCAGCGTTTGCACACATGTTACTGTTTCAAGTTTCAAATTATTATATTTTATTATCCGTAGTCTATTTGAAAGTAACCAATGCCTTCATACTCTCTTTGCTTTGGTTTCTTGTCATCAGTAGTCTGCTTGCTATTTGTGCTTTGATGTAACCTTCTCGCCTCTCGTGGCTGTAAACATGGCCCGCTGCTTCTGTGACCATTTTCACACATCTCTCCACACTTTGAGTGTGGGAAGGCCACTTCTGCACCTGCATTGGAGTCTCTTTAAGGTTTCTCAATTCTTGGCTAGTTAGACTTGTTGTCAATGGTGGCTCTAAGACTTCCAAACTCAAGTCAACCAATTCTGACAATTTGGTGGCATTGACGTTTATTGGGGGAACTTTTCTTGAATGAAACGAACAGTCGCCCAACTGGTCGTCATCTATTAGCGTTCCTCTAATCTTTAGAATGACTTCTACAGCCTCGGTTCGGAGATTGGTACATTGACTGCAAAGCATTGCTTGCAAAACTGCTTCTGATCGAGCATACCAAGCGGACCTTCTTGCCACAGGTAACACGATGTCCCTCACTACCTTCCTCTGTGTTCTTACTAGCTGCAATTGAAACAAAAGGTGATTGGGCCCATCCACCCACATAGGATTAAGTTTCACACTAAACCACTGGGGAAGATAAATTCCAATAATAAATTCAACAATTAACCTCAAATTCTTCAGCACTTTGCCCTTCAATTCGTGTTTGTAAATCCAAATCCTGCAGAAACGAAGAGCTGTAGTTAACCAACGGCTGTGACTGACAGGTCCAATCTCCAAGAGAGCCAATGACTGAGGCACTTCTCCTGATCTTATTGCTTGGGCAATACGATAAGCATAGGATTGATCTGTGCTGATATCTTTGATGACTCCTTCAGACAACGCCGGAAGGGGAGGGCCAACTTCGACCTTTGGAAAGGTTGTATTTATTTCTAGTTGTGTTGCTTCATCCAGCATGATGCCAAGGGGACCTCACCACTTGTTGTTGCTCTTTGTAGGACCATCAAGTTCCTGGATGAGATGACGAAGAGGTAGCTCGCCTGTATGTAAATCACATACAATCCAAACAAGTCTTCTTCCTAGTTTTTTCTCTAAATGCGTCATTACACCCCCCTGCCATCCGGTGTTCACTGCAGTTGAATCTCCACCAACAGCCTGCAGTGAACTGCCAAGTCCTCTCTCCTGAACCCAACATAAAATATGATCAGCAATGACCTCTGCATGTTTCTTCCCTTCTACTTCAGTTTCGGGAGCAAAGTGAAACAAAAACCGACCACCAGGCTCAGAACAGACAGAGTAGTGTTCTTCTTTGATGAGACCTGGAAACTTTCTGTTCACTCCCTCTACTTCTAGCAAAACTTTTGTGTCATCTATTCTTCCATCAAACAAAAGACAGGAGAGCCCTCCCTCGCTTAAATCTTTTTCATGCTGATCAGATATATCCTTCATTATTTTTTCTTGTGCTCTTCTAATTTTATTATGATCTATCACCAAAGCTACATCCTCTCGGCTGATGAGGCCTGCATCTATCCAAGCGGCAGTTGCAATTTCTGCAGCCTCACGAAGTCCAGCATGGAGGCGAATACTAGCTAAAGCAATGTTTGAAATATTTCTTGTGTTGTATTTCATTTTCTTTGGTAAAGGTTCAGATGGCTCTTTGGAACTATCATCTGATGTTGCTTCCTGTTCATCAGAAGAACTATCAAAGAAGTGATAAACATCTTGACACAGCTCTTCCTCTCTTTGGATGGCTTCTTCACTCTTCATTTTCTTCTTTTGTTCCCTCTCTCGGATTTGTTCTCTCTTCTTGGCATTAGCAATCTGCTTCTTTGTTTCTGAATAATCTATTGAACCCATTTGCATACTTCCTTGGCCTTCTGCCTTTGTCCTCTGTGCCTTTATAAATTCAAGCTCTAAAACAGGGATCTTCTTTTCACGAGGACAACCACAATCAATGTGGGAATTATTTTCTCTCTTACCTGAGTGAGAACAGTTGGATTCAGAACATAATTGTATGGAGCACTTGCAGGTCAAAATGTCAAACAGAGTATCAAGTGTGTGCAGAAATTCATTTTTCCTGGCCAAGTTTCCTTTACCAAGTGATGTTTCAACTGCTTTGTGCCATAATTTCGTTAGTTTTAGCTCAATAGTTCGACACTGATTAATCACAGGTGGTTTGAATAGTGCATTAGCTTTTGTCCATTGATGCAGAAGAGGGACTATCATGTCATTTATGAGTTCTTTATCTGTATAGTTCCTTCTGTCCTTTGCATTTTTTTCTCGAAGGAGTAACCCTAATCTTAGCATGTCTCTCACTGTTGGAAGTTCTGATACAGGAAGCTCCTTCCCTTTACCAACTAGCAGGCTCAAGTGGGTTGACAACTGACTTCTTGTCTTCAATTTTGACATCTTCACACTATCTGACAAATAGAAAAATATTTCAATGTTTCATAATTCAATTGTTGTTTCAAAAAATATCAATTTGTTTATCAAATATGCTGTAACAGAAATAACATAATAATTTCTTAGAACATAATGTTTTATACAATGATATAAGTAACTGCGACAATCAAAATGCCCTACTTACAATAATTAAAATGTAGAATTCGTCTGGTAGAGTAGGTGCAAGTGCAATGAGAGCAAACCACCGTCTATGATATCTAGAAGGAGAGTGAGCCGGGCGCCTTATCCTCACGCTTGGTACAAGTCAAAACAAGAATTAAACTGTCCCACACGGAGAGCCTGTTCATGTTCATGTTCTGACATGCATATTGTACACAAGCTATAGAACCATAAAATACTCCATAATCCATATGCTTACATGAGATTAGTTAATATCAAGTGAATAATTCTAATCAAGTCTCATTAATTTGTTGAAATACTGATATTTGAAACTTTAAGGTATAATTGATGTAGGTGAGGGTTATTTCAATTCATTTTTGTTTGCTAATCTCAAGTTTAGACATAAAGTGGCACGATATTTTGACTACCAAATTTGATTTTTAACATGTTTACAAAATTGACACACCCTATTGTACAGTATCATAGCTGGATGAGTGTCATACTCGATTCCGAGTGATAGCAAAGTAGTAGTATGTATGCATATGTAATACATGTCGGCCCACACTTCTGTCTATAATTGGCTAATTTGGTGATGCCCGATAACGACCAATGTCAATGAGGTGGTTCACGGCCTGTATGCTTATATAAGTTTTCTCATGTATTGATTTACGATGTTTCATTATATTAGTGTTATTTAGCTTTGGTTGCTAAAACATTATGTAAAAGCCATATTTTATTCTATTGGGTATAAAGTGTAAAAATTTCTATATATTGTATTAGAATTAGTTGGCAACCTAGCCGTATTTGTGTGGTGGTGGTGATGGTCACGACAGAACAGTGTGAGCAACCGACTGAACCTGACAGCATGGAGAACCAGGAACTCCAGGCCTGGTATACACACGCCGACGTGGGGTACAAGATAACCGCTGAGTTGTGCGTGAAGTAATTGGAGATATTTGAACATGAAAACTTGCTCTGTGAATGTAAATAGTGTAATATATGTCATTGTTATACGACGAGTGTCCATAAGCCCTTCCTCTCTGTCTGAAAGTCCTGAGACAACTGACAATGGTGCCCAGACAAAGGAGAAAGTGTTAGTCAGTTTACCCCTCGCATGATTCGGTTTCTAGAGCGGTGGATAAACTTATCCGGAATCGAAAAGTCTGTTAAAGGACTTTAAGACTCTTTCCTCCGTGAACTGTTCTAGAGACGGTGTCACTGAGAGGAGGTGCGACTATCTTTGAAAGAGAGAAAACCAACAACAATCAAAGCCATGAGGGAACTGACTGAGACCTACTTAGAAACACACGGTGTTCCTGTGTGGAACACTTATTAGCCTAGACATCAAAACGAGGGAAGAACACCTTACCCAACTACAACTGAAACAACTCCAGATAAGAAACTATTGCCAGCTTTTCCGACTCTACGAGAAAAGGTTTGTATCTTGTGTCATAAGAAGGGTCATATAGCATAGGGTGTGTCATACGGAGGCGAATTTTTTTTTTTTTTGAGTTTGAAAAATCGGCCCATGGTATTAATAATGTAGTTCTATGTGCAGAATCATGTGATATCTTCAGATTTGAAAAGTTTTCATTTTTTGCTCGGTAAATTTTAACTTGAAATCTTATGAAAATTCAGTATTCCCACCCTTTTACCAACACCACTAAATAGCTTATTTAAAGTAAAGTAAATGTATCAGGTTAATTTATTAGGATGAAAATGATCCAGAATAGTGAAACGAATGATCTTGACACATTTATTAAATTTAATATTCCTTTAGAAAACAAAATCATCAAATACAAAAACCGGTTTTACTACTACGACCCGGTGTTGCTGCACACCATAGAGAACATGTCTTTCTTGCTTCTGTTTCTACTCATCACCTCCCTGCTGACCACCTGAGCTCGGATGTAGCCTTCCCTCCTCTCCTGGCTGTACACGTGACTGCTGGCCTCGCTCACTTACTGTACACAACGCTCTATACTCTGGGTGTGCGAGGGCCAGGCAGGGACATGCATGGGGTTGTCCAGGAAAGCTCTGACTTGAACATTGGTGAGGCTGCAGGTAAGAGGGGGCTCACTGCCAGCCTGGATGTTATCCAGATCTATGAGATCAGTGAGGGTCTTGGCACCTAGATTGACTTCAGGAGTCTTCCTGACCCTGAAGGAATCGTCACCAACTGATTCGTCATGCCCAGATCCTCTCATAAGTCTCATATCCAAGATCTTTTTGACTGCCACTCTTCTCTCCTCCTCATCCTTACTGCAGAGCATTGTCTGCAGAACTGCCTCGGGATGAGCATACCAGGAAGATCTCACAGTCTGCTCCACAATCTGAACAACCTTCCTTGGCTGACTCCTCAGGAGCTCAAGCTGGAAGAGAACATGCCTCGGACCTTCGGAGAACGATGACTTGACCTTGGTGTTGAACCAATTTGGCAAGTAGACACTCACGATGAATTGGACAATAAGTCTCAGGTTGTGTAGCTGGTTCCCTTTCAGTTTATGATGAGCGACCCAAATTCTGCAGAACCTGAGAGCCGTTGTGAGCCACCTAGAATGTGAGACTGGACCTATCTGCAGGTAAGCAAGTCTATCAGGCATGACCCCAGTTTTGATGGCACTGCAAATCATGTATTCATAGTACTGGTCAGTACTCAGGTCGTCAATGACAGTATGTGCAAGCTCAACGAGTGGAGGGCCAACTGTGATTTTTTCAAAGCTCGTATTTATTTCTAACTCAGTGGCAGAGTCCAGCATCTTGCCAAGAGGACCAGACCATCTGTTGTTTGAAAGAGTCTTGCCATCCAGCTCCTGGATCAGATGTCTGAGTGGCAACTCGTTGGTGTGGAGGTCACAAACAATCCAGACCAGCTTCCTCCCAATCTTCCGCTCTATTCACTGTATGACCCCCCCTTGCCACCCTGTGTTCGTGTTGGTGCTGTCCCCTCCAATGGCCTGCAGGGTCTGGTCTACGTTCCTCTCTCTGAGCCAGTTCACAATGCTATCTGCCACTATCTCAGCTGGTTTCCTGATGTCATCTTTCTCTGGAGTGAAATGCCACAAATACTTCCCTCCTGGTTCACTGCAGCAGGAGTAGTGTTCCTCCTTCACCATGGCAGGGAACAACTTGTCAGAATCTCCAACTTTCATGAACACTTTAGTGTCATCCCTTCTCCCATCAAAGAACAAACAATTGATTCCATTTTCTCTTATCCCCTTATCAAACTCCTCTTCTAGGTTACTGACAAGTTTCTCCTGAGCTCTCCTTACTTTGTTATGATCTATCACCAGGTGAACATCATCAGGTGTTATCAAACCACCGTCAATCCAGGCAGCTGTTGCTATCTCTGCAGTTTCTCTGAGACCAGTGTGGTGTCGCATGCTGGCCAGAGCTATGCTCGGGATATCTTTCCTATTTCGAATGTTATGCCTGGAAGGTTTGGGATCATTATTTTCTGGGTTAGGGACAAAGTCACCATTCTCCTGGTCAGCACTCGGATCAGCCATGGGGAAGTCATTAAACTCTGAATCAGCTTGACTCCAATCATCGGCCTTTTTTACCTCACCCTGGGCCTTCTCAAGTCTCTTTTCCTCGGCAACTCTTCTCCTCTTCTGTCTCTCTGTGGCAGCCTCCTGTCTCTTGGACTCCGGAATATCTTGGCTAGAAATCATGAGAGCCCCTATACTGCCAGTCTTCTCTCTCTGTGCTTTGACAAATGCCAGTTCGATCACAGGAATCTTCAGTTCACGCTTGCAAATACAGGAGATGTGGGCCTCGGATTTACAGTCACGATCGCATCCATACTCAGGAGAGAGAACAATTGGGCACTTGCAAGTAATTATGTCAAATAACTGGTCCAGTTGCTTGGCAAAGCTGTCCTTAACTGCAAGTTTTCCTCTCCCAAGAGAGATATCTCTTGCCTTTTCCCAACTGGCTAGCAGTCTCGCACTAATCTTCTTCTGACTTGTTATGACTGGAGGCTTGAACTGAGCGTTAGCCAGAGTGTACTGTGCCAAGACAGCTTTGGTCATATCACTGGCAATGTCTTTGTTTGTGTAAGTTCTTTGGTTCTTTTCACTGATTTGCCTGATTAAAACACCGTATCTCAAAGCATCTCTCAATGTAGGCAACTCCGACTTCAGGAGCTCTCTCCCAGACCCAAGATAGTGACTGAGATGGCTGGATTTTTGGTTCCTCGTCCTGACACAAGTAGCCATCGCAAATATTATCAACTTAAAAATGCATCAGAATCTGAAACAGAAAAAAATATTGTTAGTTGGGTTGTTAAAGAATGAAGTCAGAAAGCAATGTTCACTATTTAATTGTAATGCACTAATGCAGCTGTACGTTAGATTTTCGATAAATTTCACGCTAAAATTTACCTAGCAAAAGGTTGCAAAATATTGAAACTGAAATTATTTTCTGTTTATATACACTAAAATCTACCAAAAAAGTGATGGGCCATTAGTTTTAGCTGATCTTCCCTCCTATGACACACCCTAATATAGCAAGGGACTGCAGGGTAGCTACGCGAGGACCTCGAGAGGATCGACAGGAGGGTCAAGACAGTCAAGGTCGAGCCAAGGAAGAAAGAGCAGCTGCTTGCCTTACACGGTCACACCGGGATCAGACTGTGATTGTGCCATCTGGTGAGGTGGTACCCCTGATTATTGGTGTGGGATCGATGGAAAAGGAGACTACTCGGGGGTTTGTCAACGCCCATGAAGTAAAGGTACTCCGTGAAACCAGCTGTACAGGTATGGTGGTCAAGCGGCACTACGTTCAAGATCATCCATCAGTTGACAGGAGGCAAACAGAGGTGTGTGCTATTAGATAAAACAGAGTTTATCCAGTAGCCCAAGTTTATGTTGACACGCCTTATTTTTCTGGCACTGTGGAAGCTGCTTGTATGAATGATGCCATATGTGACTTAATCATTGGGAACATTCCTGGAGCTCGACCAGGACCTGTGAAGGTTGCTGAGGCCCCTGCACCATTATTGGTAAACACTGGTTCAACCCGGTTTGAGGATATTTCTCCCTATTCGTCACCAGCAGTGACAGAGAAAGTGCTTCCCAGTCCTTGTGTAGTGCCGACCACGTCGTCGTCATTTCGGGAGAAGAATGCTAGTCCTGAACCTGGAGATGTCTCTGGCTCATGGTCATCTGGTGTGAGTATCATACATCGCCTGGTGGTTTTATCTACGGAGGCGGTACCAATAGCGAGTGTGGAACAGTCTGTTTCCGCATTGTTTGGAGTGGATGAGTCAAATGCTTCCAGTCGAGGAACGACACCCATACACTTTTCAAGACACACGACCCAGAGCCTGGACTCGCTGAGAAGAAACAAGTCTACAGACGACGTAGAAGAAGGTAGGGCTTTGGCGTCTCTTGTTGTCACTGGAGCAGTTCAGACAAGGACACAGCAATGTTTAAACCATTGTGTTAGTAAAGTAGAAAATGAGTTTCGTAACGATTCTGTCATTTCAATAGAAGAACAGGAGAGGGATGAATCCCTGCAAAGATTAATTAGTAATTCTGTAAATTGGAAAATAAGGCTAGTGAAACTTACGGGAGTGTTGTACAGACTTCAGGTTCTCAAATATAGAGAGGAATTTGAGCAGCTTTTATTACCCAAGGACAGACGAGATTATGTACTAACTTTGTCCCACGAAGCTTTGATGGGTGGTCATTTTGGGGTGAAAAAGAATGAGGATAGAGTTTTGAGTTCATTTTACTGGCCAGGAGTTTGTGATAGGTGTCAGAGGACAATAACTAAGGGACAATACCCTAGGGAAAATGTCCTTAATGTCTATCCCTTTTCAGAAAGTTGCAGTAGATCTGGTCGGCCCGATGAGTCCATCCTCTTCCCTGGGGAATAGGTGGATTCTGACTTTGGTGAATTAGGCAACAAGGTGGCCAGAGGCGGTAGCTATTCCAGGGATTGAGACGGAAAGGGTTGCAGAAGCTTTGCTAGGTATATTCAGTCGTGTTGGGTTTCCCCAAGAAATTCTTAGTGATAGGGGCTCACAATTCACCTCAAATTTAATGCAAGAGATATGTAGACTTACAAGTATTAAGCAGTCATTTACCACGCCCTACCTTCCTATGTCCAATGGTTTATGTGAAAAGTTTAGCGATACTTTTAAGTCAATTTTGAAGAAGACTTGTCAAGAGCGCCCGTTAGATTGGAACAAATATCTTTCAGCAGTGCTCTTTGCTTATAGAGAGATACCCGAGGCGAGTACAAGATTTTCACCGTTTGAACTACTCTACGGTCTTACAGTTAAGGGCCCGCAGCGTCTATTGAGAGAGGTCTGGTCTGGAGTTGGTGAGGATCCACAGGTACACAACACCAATCAGTATGTCATGGAATTGAGAAACCGTCTGGGAGAGACCTGTAAATTAGCTCAGACACGTTTAAAATCATCAGGCGAGAGGTATACACATCATTATGACAAGAAATCCTGAAATGGAGAGTTTGATGTAGGAGATAATGTTCTGATATTGTTACCCCCAAGTTCTAATAAGTTGCCTTTGAGTTGGAAGGGTCCATATACAGTCTAAGAGAAAGTAGGGTATCATGATTATCGGTTCATGTTAAATGATGCCAGATCTAAAGTCTTCCATGCTAACTTAATAAAGAAGTGTGAGTCTAGAACCGGTGAAGTTGTTGCCGCTGCCTCTGTAATACTCATTACTGTACTATAAAGGAGGAATATGATTTGCTCGATTTACCTGAGGTGAGAGGAAGAGAATCGCACAAATATGCCATTATAAATCCAGGGTTGTCATTGAGATGAAGGATAATCTACGAGAGTTATGTGAGGAGTTTTCTGATATTTTAACAAATAAGCCAGGTTGTACAGATATGGTAAAGCACAATATAAAACTGACAAGAGAAGACCCAATAAGAGAGAAGATGTGTCCATTGCCCTTTTCAACTCAACATGTAGTAGAGAGAGAGGTAGAAGCAATGCTGGAGGAAGGGATTATCAAGCATTCAAACTCAGAGTATTGTTCACCTGTAGTTCTGGTTGGTAAGCCTGATGGCTCATCCAGGTTTTATGTTGATTATAAGAAACTCAACAAGGTTACCAAGTTCGATAGTGAGCCAATGAACCGACCAGAAGACATTTTGACTAAGCTTCAAGGGAAACGGCACTTTTCCCTGATAGACCTGAGTAGAGGATTTGGGCAGGTGGAGATGGAGGAAGACTCGAAGCTTTTAACAGCTTTTGTCAAAAATGGAGGATGTTATCATTTTAAAAGAATGCTATTTGGGCTTGTTAACTCGCCAGCCAGCTTTAATAGACTTATGAGGAAACTCTTACATGGGGTAAGGGATGTTGATAACTACATGGATGATGTACTATCACATACAGTAACATGGAACGATCACCTTGAAATGCTACGTGTCATTTTTACACGCATAAGAGAGGCAGGCTTAACTATAAGACCATCTAAATGTTTGTTGGGATTTGAGACCATTGATTTTTTCGGTTATACTGTAAACCCAGGTATAGCCACTCCTCAGAATAACGCAGTGGAGAAAATCATTAAGGCTTCTCCTCCAACCACTAAAACCAATTAAGATCTTTTCTAGGTTTAGTAGGATTTTACCAGAGATTCATCCCAAACTTTTTACAGGTAGCTGCCTCCCCCACTGATCTGCTGAAGAAGGGTAGTCCGAATAAACTGCGGTGGGGTCCAGTACAAGAGAGAGCGCTCGGTGAACTTAAGCTTTGTATTACCTCTTCCCCAATCCTAAGGACCCTTGACTTCAGCAGAGATTTGAGGTGCAGACAGATGCCTCGGATAGAGCCATAGGAGCCGCTTTACTGCAGCAGTTGGAAGATGGCTTATTTCCTTTTGCTTATGCAAGCAGAAAGTTACAGCCTCGTGAGGTGAATTATTCTGTAATTGAAAAGGAGTGCAAAACTATTGTGTTTGCTATTCAAAAGTTTGATAGGTATTTATATGGTAAGATATTTGTCCAATGTATAGATCACTCGGCCTTGCAGTATTTACAGAGGAAGAAGCCAGAGAATGTTAGATTACTCATATGGTCTTTGTTCTTGCAAAATTTTACCTTCACAATTAAGGCCATTGCAGGTAAAGAAAATGTATTGTCAGATTTCTTAAGCCGCTTGTGGTTGATGCGTAACTTTACTGTGAGTGAATCCTTGGTGTGGGGGTGTGTCACATGTCGGCCAACACCGCTGTCTATGATTGGTTAATTAGGTGATGAAATGGAGAACGACCAATGTCAATGAGGTGGTTCACGGCCTGTATGCTTATATAAATTCTCTAATGGTTTGGTTTACGATGTTTCTTTATATTAGTGTTATTTAGTTTTGGTTGTCAAAACATTATGTAAGAGCCATAATTTGTTTTATAGGATATAAGGTGGAAAACTTTCGATGTATTGTATTAGGATTAGTTAGCAACCGAGCCATATTCGTGTGGTGGTGGTGAGCCACCGACTGAACCAGACAGCACGGAGAACCAGGAACTCCAGGCCTGGTATACACACGCCGACGTGGGGTACAAGATAACCGCTGAGTTGTGCGTGAAGTAATTGGAGATATTTGAACATGAAAACTTGCTCTGTGAATGTAAATAGTGTAATATATGTCATTGTTACACGACGAGTTTCCACAAGCCCTTCCTCTCGGTCTGAAAGTCTTGTGACAACTGACAGTATGTATGTATGTATGTATGTAATAATAATAATAATAATAATAATAATTAACGGTTTATTGAAAGAGCTTGGCAGCCAGAAGGCTGAAAATATACAGTTACATATTTGGGGAGTGGGTTACGAATTACAAATAATATACAAGTAACATAAGTGACACAAATAAGACATATAATAACTTAGATGGGGAAAAGCTCAAACTACAGTTCAATTCAACATAGTGACAGTGTTACAGTATTACAAGTTATTGATAATTTTTACAATGGTTGGGACTGGGCTGTTCTTATAGCGATCAGTTCGTGCACGTATGGGCTGGATGCGGTTGTGGTGTCGAACAGCAATTCTCGGACAAGGGACCTCGGGTGGTAGTAGGAGCCGGTGTCGGGGATGGTGTAGAAGCTTCTTACCAAATTTGCAGATGAGGTCGTGGTGATGGTCAGTGAGAGTCGAAAGGGTCAGTGTGTTGAGCGCTTCTTGATATGTGGAGTAGGAGGAGGAGAGAATAATCTTGCATGCCCTCTTTTGCACTTTTTCTAGGTGTTTACGTTGTGTGGCATTTAGGGAGGAAGACCAGGTGGGGGAGGCATAGGTGAGCTTGGGAAGTATGAATGTTGTGTAAACACTGAGGAGCTCGTGTGCAGGAACTCCGAGGGACTTGAGTCGGCGGAGGAGGTGGAGACGGAAACTGGAGGATTTGACAACTTCATTGACGTGTGGTTTCCAATTTAGTTTGTTGTCTATGGTGACGCCGAGGAGCTTCGTGGAATCTACGACCTGGAGTGTGTTCGGACCTAGAGTAATGGAAGGAGGTGGGACAATGTCGGAGGAGAGGTTGATGTGCATAACCATGGTCTTGGTATGGTTGATGGTGACATGGTTGTTGGTAGCCCAGTTTTGGAGACTGTTCAATAAATCCTGAAGGGCGGTATAGTTGGGAGCAGAATTGTTGACGCTGATCCCAATGGTGGAGTCGTCGACATATTTCCAGCGAGCAGGGGTTTCTCTTAGGGCATCATTGATGAGCATAAGGAAGCAGAGTGGTCCCATCTTGGTGCCTTGGGGGACGCCACAGGTGAGTGACTGAAAGGTGGAGACAGCCCCTCGGAAGCGTACAGCTTGGCGTCGGTCACTGAGGAAGTCTGTAAGCCATGGTATGAGGCTTCTTCGAAGCCCGAGGTCAATAGCTTTGTTGATGATTATATTGTGGTCGACTAGGTCGAACGCTTTAGTGAAATCAATGAAGGCGACAGCTACAGACGTTTTTCGTTTCTCGAGATGGCGGTATATGTAATCGAGAAAGCTGACAAGACAGTGAGTGGTGGAGGAAGTTTTCATGTTGCCAAATTGCTGAGGGTCTACGACTCCTGCAATATCAGCATAAGCCCAGTCGAACACAAAACTTTCACAGATTAGGCTGGGTATTGGGGTGATTGCAATAGGTCGTAGCTGATTTAAGGATTGTGGGCTGGTTGACTTGGGCACTGGTGATACATAAGAGGTCTTCCAGTCAGCTGGGCATCTGGCTTGACTGAGAGAAGCATTGATGATGGAGCAGAGGGGTTTAGCAAGCTCCGGGGAGAACTCCTTGAAGAGTTTCATTGGTAAGTCAATGGGGGTGGTAGAGCGTTTTAATTTTAGTTTGTCCAGGCGTTTTGCTACGTCAAATTCTTCTACTAAGTCAGTGGGAAGGGAGGCTGGTAGGTAAGCAGGGAGAGTGGTTGTGTCAAGCCGTGGGAGCGTCTGGCATATAGTAGCGAAATGGTTATTTGTATTATATATGTATGTTTGTGTCAGCGTGTCTATTTACATGTCTCTGGATTTTTGCCTTTTCTGTTTTCCGTCTGCCTATGCCTTATTTTCTGTTCTTTTATCTTCCCTTTTCTTTCTGTCTTACGGTATTTCCCTCTGTCTGTCTGTTTGTCGGTATCTCTGTCTTCCTCTTTTTGCCTTTTCTTACTATGTGTGACTTCTAATCTTTCTCTAATTTCAACCGTTTCTCGTCTTCTCTGAATGAGTCTGTCTCCCTCTAATTTTCTTTGCTAATCTCTTTTCTTTTCTGGCGTCCTTTCTTCGTGTCTGTCTTTCTGTCTGTCTGTCTGTCTGTCTGTTTGTTTGTCTGTCTGTCTTTCTCTCTGTCTTTCTTCTTCCTCTGTCTGTCTGTCAGTCTTCATTTTTCTGTTTGTCTGTCTCTCCCTTTCTTCCCCTGTTTTCCTCTCTGTCTTCTTACCTTTCTCTTCTTTTTTTCTTTATATCCGTCTGTTTGACTGATTTTTCTGTCTGATTACTTCATCTCTGTCTGTACACACCTCTCTGTCTACTTCCTCTTTGTTTGTACACACCTCTCTGTCTACTTCCTCTTTGTTTGTACATATCTGTCTGTCATAAAATTGAAAAAAATGATAGCTGATCTCACAGTCCTGACAGCCATCTAGGAACAGTACACAGACAGCACCATTTTCTTATTCGATACACAAGGAGGCACTGCGCTCCCAACTATTAAATGAGGTAACCATTCAAAGCTAGGAGAGGGGTGTGGGGGGGGGGGGGGGATATGTTGTTGAAGCGAACCAATGACCCAAAGGAAAGGCGACGAGTGCTCTATCCACTTGGCCTTCGCGTCTCTCATTAACGATAATACTCCTATAAAAATATATCTCTTCCATAAATTTCCCTTGCACACCAAATCATTCCGCTGAATAATAATCCCGTGAACACTAAATATTCCCCTAAGCACACGCAATTTTTTTTTTAATTAAAATACTCACCTGAATATAGTCCTTTAGATGTTACATAATCTCTTAAACATTATATAGTCCCTTAAACATTTCATTGTCCCTTAAATATTACATAGTCTCTTAATCACCCCTAGGCCCTTAAACATCACACAGTTGCTTAAACACTATGTAGTCCCTTAAACATTACATATTACCTAAACATCGCGTAGTCCCTTAAACATTAGATAGTCCCATAAACATTACATATTACCTTAAACATTACGTAGTCCCTTAAACATTGCATAGTCTCGTAAACATTAAGTAGTCCCTTAAACATTATGTAGTCCTCTTAAACATTACATAGTCTTATAAACATTATATAGTCCTTTTAATATTACATAGTCCCTTAAACATTGCGTAGTCACCTAAACACAATCACGTCCCTCAGACTCACCTAGAATCAGGTGAGTAGTGGCTGAACAACATTCCTCGACTCACCAACTCCCTAACTAAACGTTAAATACTCCCCTAACACCCAGCTACATAGTAATGGCGACTGGTGTGTTTTCTTTCAAACATTTTCTCCTTAATATTTAATACTCCCTAAAATTCACTTAGAAATATAACCCTATATATGCTTATACTCCCCTAAAAGTCACCTAGAAATATGCACCCATAAATGCTTATACTCCCCTAAAATTCACCTAGAGATACTCAGGTGTTCCCCTAAGCATTAATCAATACCCCTCTACTTACTATTACTCCCATTAGACTCACCTGGTAATATGAAGATATTCGTCAGGTGACTTCCGGAGCTGATGATATAAAAAATACCAGGTAAAATGTCGAACTAACAATTTTCTTTTCTATATTTTGTGTAAGTTTGTGTCGGTGTGTGAAAAATACTGAAGCGGAGTGACTAAAAACGGTGCGTAATTATAAAACACTAAGATGGAAGAGGGAGGTGAAGTGAGATAGGGAGGAAAGAGGGAGAGTGAGAGGGGTGGAGAGTGGAAGAGGGTGAGTGAAATGAGTGGAGAATAGAAGAGGGAGAGTGATATGGATAGTTAGAAATAGGGAAGGAGTAAGATGGAATATAGAAGCGAGATTATATATATATATATATATATATATATATATATATATATATATATATATATATATATATATATATATATATATATATATATATATATATATGTGTGTGTGTGTGTGTCGAGTAATGATAAATAGACCGACTTGAGAGAGAGAGAGTTTAAATCATCGTTTGTCAATGTCATAAATCTACACTCGTTCAATGATACATCAACCAAACACAGTAAGAAATGCACTTTGGGACTGAGATTTGAGTAACAACCAGGGCCGGATTCAGGAGTAGGCAAAGTGGGCAGCTGCCCAGGGGCCTCCACAATCTGGGGGCCTCCACATATTACAATATTTTATTTATTTGTTTATTCATTTGGATTATTTTTATTTTTATTCTCTAAAATTCATGTTTATCTATTCCATCACGTAAAACTATGTTCAGCAAGAAGCGTGATAGAAATTAGGCTAGCTACTCCTTGAAATTCATGAATACCTGGTTTTCCTATGAACCGTATATTCTTTATATGTTTAATATAACTGCATATGGCTTCAAAATTCTTCAAAGAAGTGTTCAAATTTCAACATTTTTCCGGGGGGCTTAGAGCGCCCCCCGGAACTCCCAGATGTTTAGGCTCGCTTCACTCGCCACCCCACCCTCTTGGGTAGTTATAATGAAGGGGGCCTCCACAAAGAGGCTGCCCATGGGCCTCCACAGGTCTAAATCCGGCACTGGTAACAACACTGTCTGAGTGACGTGAACTCCTGCTAAAATCTGTGAGTCTAAACAATGGTTTGTTATCAAAATCTTTGGAGATATTCTACATGTGAAGCTACAGTACTTGCGTGCTCAAAGTCGTATTGAACCACCGAGCCTTTCATAAGTAATTAAATAGAAACGGTTGATCGGACAGGAGTAAAAATATATACTCAGGAACAGATTCTCGAAGATTCATAAGTTAACTTTTCTCTAGAACTAGGTTACGAAAGTTTATTTTGTCATATTTTAATTTCACTGTTTCTTGTGAATTTTTGTGACAACCACCACTTCTCAAGTAAAGGGTCAAATATTACTTAGGAAACTCTGAGAGTCCGACTTTGTTTTGTTCTTACTTCCACACTTGAGGTAAAATATAACTTTAGAAGCTTGTGAGAGCTTAGGCGGTGTCTTAGAAGAAGTTTGTTGACAGTGTGGGGGGTCAGCAACAGCCCAGTGAAGCCCGTCGTAAGTGACTCAGTGTAAGGAAAACTGGCGCATTATACGCACTCAGAACTTCTCTATTAAACCTTCCTCTATCTTCTTTTACGCCAACATAAAACTCCAATTAAATCGTCATTTAGTCGTCATCAAAGTGCCTTTTACCGGGATGAAAGACGGAGTGCGGGCCACCATTCACTGGTGCCCACCCCAGTGCACCCCGCCGCTCCACACCCTGCCCCACACACCCTACCCCACACACCCTGCTCTACACACCCCACTCCACACTCCCCGCCCCACACACCCTGCACTATGGTGAGAAATGTCTCGGTAGTTTCCTTCTCTCCAACAAGTTTCTCAGTGATTCGTATTATGATTTTCATGGAGATGTGAGAAGGTATTTTGCTGGCTCATACAAGCCACGGCATAAAGATGGTGGCTAAAATATTGTCGAGGTTGAGCCTCTATAACTTTACCTTAAGTAGATGTGTTCTCATCCCATGATCACGAAAAATAAATAAAATTTTGATAAGCTGGACTCAGGTTTCATAAGAAAATAATTTACTTGCCAGGATAAGTTGTGGATTGTAATGGTATATCTTGACTCTGGTCTTCACTGTGAGTTTGGTGTTATTGTTCACCTCGCCTCACCTTGAGCTGTTAAAACTCCCGGGTAGAATACAAAGTTGACAGCCACTGGCAAACATTCCAGTGGGACATGGGTAATGTTGATGTGTAGTGATGACCCCTCCTTCCTTCCTTCCTTTCTTCCTTCTTTCTGCCCCACTTCTCTCTCTTCTGTCTCTTTCACCTCACTCCTTTTCTCCATGCCCTCCCCCTTACACCATCTTCCTAACCTGTGTTTTTCTTTTCCTCATTTCCCCTCCTCTCCACGTACCCTTCCCCTATCCTCCCTCCCCTCCTCAACTCACCGCAACTCTTCACTTCTCTATACATCGCCCTCCTACCCTCACCCCACTCCCTCGTTAACTTAATCTCTTCAAACCTTCCTGTGATCCCTCTTCCCTTCCCACTCTCTTCCTTCTTCTCTCTTCTCTTGGTTGTGTTCCTCCGTCCCTCCTTATTCCTTTTTTCTCTCTTTCTTCTCTAATTCTTCCTTTTATTCTCATTTCACTCTCCGTTGTCCTCCCTCCCTTCCCATTTCCTTATCTCACTTCATCCTTCATGCATTCCTTCTCCCTCTTCTCACTCCTCTCTCATTTCACTTTCTGCTCCCTTTCCTCTTTCTTTCCTTCTCCTCACTCTCTCCTCTCCCAACTCCTCTCTCTCTCTTCTTTACCCACACTCTTCCGTCTTCCCTTTCCCTCTTTCTTATCTCTGTTCCTTCCATATCTCTCCTTTTCCTTCAATTTCTTTCCCTTCCCTTCACCCCTTCCCTCTCTCTTCTCCTTCCTCTTCATCTCCTCTCTTCTTGTTCCCCTCTCCCCTCCCTATTGCTTCTCTCCTTCCTCCCCTCCTCGTTTTCTGTCTCACCATTTCCTTTATTTTCTCCCTTCCCTCCCTCTCTTCCTGCTCCTCTTCTATCATAAGAACACAAGAACATAAGAATGGAGGAAACTGCAGCGGGCCTATTGGCCCATAGTGGGCAGTCCCATTTACACCCAACCTCCTATTTCTCATATATCCATCCAACCTATGTTTGAAGCTATCCAGCGTATTCGAGTTAATGATGATGTTTGGTAACTTGTTCAATTAATCCACTGCTGTACACTATTTCCAAACCAATGTTTACCTATTTCGCGCCTAAATCTAAATTTGTCTAATTTAAAACTGTTGTTTCGAGTTCGCTCCTGGTTGGATAGTTTGAGTACCTTTATAATGTTACCTTTCTTTAACCCTGACTTCCATTTATACACCTCTATCATGTCGCCCCTCACTTTACGTCTCTCGAGGGAGTGCAAATTAAGATGCTTTAACCTGTCTGTGTACTCAAGGTTCCTAATGCCCGGGATTAGTCTTGTCATTCTCCTCTGAATTCTTTCTATGGATTCTATATCCATTCTGTAATATGGTGACCAGAATTGAACTGCGCAATCCAAGTGAGATCTCACACGCGCAATATATAGTTTTAGGATGACCTCGCTAGTCTTGTAACTAACACTCCAATGTATGAACCCAAGTACTTTATTACACTGTTAAAAAAATCTTGTAAAATTTACAGAATAGTCACTGGTTATATTGTTGCCAAACATTTTCTGTATAATTTACAGAGATTCTGTATATATTTTTACATAAAATATCTGTTGAATTAACAGATTGTTGGAAGTTATTGGAAGCTCCAACAACTTGAACCTGAATAGGAATTCGCAACTTTCGATTTACAGCAGGGACCAAGGGGACTAGGAAGAGTGTCCAAACAACTTCCGCCGGCCCGGGAATCAAACCCGTGACATCTTGCTTGTAAGGCAATAGTGGTACCACTCCACCAGCGCTCCCCCCCCCCCCCCTCATGTGATGATGTGGCGCTCTTTGAAATAATGTAATCAAACACGGACATACGACGAACGTGAAGCACAAACAACCTCCGACCGCATATTCAGTAATTACATATAGAAATAACAGCATTAACATGCAATTTTAAATGTTCTTTGCATCATGAAGTGTATATAGTATGATAAAATGTTAGTTTATATTGATAATTAAACAAATTGAAACAGAGAAAGAGAGTGACTGAAATATTTTACAGAACAAAAAAAGTAATTCAAATTACTACGTCGGAAATACAGAAAAAACATGTAAAAAATACTGAATTTTCAAACAGTGAATTTATAGCCTTGTTTAGAGCAAATACACATTGTTTACTTGGCTTAAGCATCCTACTTATCTTTCTCACATTCGGATTTCTCTATGACAATGTTGTTCAGCTGATATCTGGTTTCTCTGTTTACATCTCCTAGACTAAGGACTTTACATTTGTCCACATTGAATTTCATCTGCCATTTTTCAGACCACTCGAAAAATTTGTCTAGCTCTTCCTGTAGTTTTGCGGAGTCCTCATCAGATTTAATTACACGCCCTATTTTAGTGTTATCAGCAAATTTACTTATGTTGCTGTCTCCCCCGATATCTATGTCGTTTATGTATATAATAATAATAATGGTCCAAGTAATGAGCCTTGGGGTACTCCACTTGTGACGTTACTCCAATCAGATTTAGTGCAGTTGATGCTTACTCGCTGTTTCTTGTCCTGTAACCTTGCACTAATCCATTTTAGATTATCTCCTCCAATACCATGAGCCTCCATTTTTCTAATTAGTCTTTCGAGGGGAATGTAAGGGCGGTAACGAGCAGGATGGTTGTTCGCCGCCCTCTTGCTTGTCCTCATCCCCTTGCTTGTTTGCGTCCCCCACTTGGGGGGATAGACGGAGGTGAGAACGTCACTGCTGCCTCAACCCAGAGATCAGACACTACCCAGCCGTCAACAGCTGTACTTGCACCCCGCTGTTCGTTCAAATTCTGGTTGTGATCTCATCATAGGTCCTGGGCTGTGGGCTGTTTCCTTAGACCTTCAAAAATCGACTGTCAATCTCCGGACACCTACCCCATCTACTACCTCGGCTCCTCATATTCTACCTCGTGTTGCTGGGAGTCCTCATATCCTAACTGGTGTTGCTGGGAGTCCTCATATCTTACCTGGTGTTGCTGGGAGTCCTCATATCTTACCTGGTGTTGCTGGGAGTCCTCATATCCTAACTGGTGTTGCTGTGAGTTCTCATATCTTACCTGGTGTTGCTGGGAGTCCTCATATCTTACCTGGTGTTGCTGGGAGTCCTCATGTCCTAACTGGTGTTTCTGGGAGTCCTCATATCTTACCTGGTGTTGCTGGGAGCCCTCATATCCTACCTCGTGTGGCTGGGAGTCCTCATATCTTACTTAGGATTGCTGGGAGTCCTCATATCCTACCTCATGTGGCTGGAAGTCCTCATAATTTACTTAGTGTTACTGGGAGTTCTCGTATGCAAACTGGTGTTGCTGGGATTCCTCATATCTTACCTGGTGTTGCTGGGAGACCTCATAACCTACCTGGTGTTGCTGGGGGTCTTCGTCATAGACGTGGAGTCAAGAACTTCGCTTGTGGATGTCAGGTTGTGCACTGTTTTCTTGGTGGTAGGATGCTGATATATCCTGGAGGAAAGGAGGAGTTGAGGAAAGGGTAGTAGAGGAGGGTTACAGAACGTCGATTACTGCATTAAGGTGTCTTTTATGTGCGTTTGTTTGCTATATGTGAATTAATGTGTTATGTGCATCTTTATGTGTCGTATCTGTGTATTTGCGTGTATTATGAATAAAGGTGTATGTGATATTTGTCCGTTTCCTTGCATGACATTTACATTTGTGTGTGTGTGTGTGTGTGTAATAATAAAATTGATAATATTAATAATAATAATTAACGGCCGCAAGTCACCGTAACTTAGCTCTCGATGCTGCACACAGGAGGAACGAGAACGGCAAGATAAGGGCATACGGGGAGAGAATTCAGAACGTTGATCAAGGCAGCTTCACTCCTCTAGTGTTCACAAGCTCTGGTGGGATTGGACCAAGTGCAAGATGCTTCTACGCCAGACTCGCGGAGGTGCTATCCGAACAGAAGCAGCAGCCCACAAGTTATGTAACAACCTGGATGAGATGTCGACTGTCCTTCCCTCTCCTTAGGTCTGCTTTGCTCTGCATCAGGGGAACGAGAGCATCGGCCCCAAAGCCGACAACAGTTGCAGATATTGACTAGGAGGCAACAGTCACTGAATGCCGCTTAGATCTGCAGCTCAACTAACTCAACACAGCTAGGATAGCTACTTATGTATTAGGATATTTAATTTTAAGGCAATGAAATGGCTGGGAAGGTATGGCTATATGGGGAGGATGGAGGTCATTTAACACACACACACACAAAAAAAAATAATAATAATTAACGGTTTATTGAGATAACAAGGCAGCCCGAAGGCTGAAAATATACAATGAACAGAGATGATAAGTTACATATGGTGGAATTGGGGAGTGGGTCACTTGATTGACAAACACTTTCAATACAGGAACATGAGAAACATAGTCAACATATAGATTAACTGTAGATCTTGTACTGTGGAAGCTGGTCTTGTAGACATTCTTGTGACCTGATGTCGGGGTAAGTGGGAGTCAAAAGACAAACAGGTCCTGGGGAGTAAAATTGGTTACTCAGGACAAGGGCTAAGGCAGGACCAGGGAAGGGTAGGTTTAAATGCATACTATGCAAACAGTAGGAGCGTTAGAAATAAAATAGACTTGCTGAGAGCGGTTGTATGACTGAGAATGTAGACGGCATAGCAATCACCGAAGCTTGGATGAATCTGGCGAGCAAGAACTTTTTATCAGAATACCACATAGAAAGGTACAACCTTTTTCACAAGGACAGGGAAGGTAGGAAGGGGGGAGGAGGTTAGAGAAAAACTAATTATGGGAGTGATTTGCAGTACCCCAAGTCTTGGGAAAGAAGCAGCTCAGCCCATATGGCAGGAAATGAGTAGGGAAGCAGAATGCAACCTGTGCATTATGGGGGATTTCAACTTCAGAAATATTGACTGGGACAACATTGTAGGTGAATGTAAATCTGAAGACTTCCTAGATGCAGTACAGGACAATTTTTTAAAACAACTAATTACAGAATCTACTTGGGATGACAATATATTAGACCTAGTATTAACAAATAAAGAAAATATTATAAGAGATATCACAATTGGGGAAGAACTACGGAACTGTCAGGTCAGTCCCCTGTAGGAACGGGTGAGGTCACAGGCGACACAACTATTGATCATGACTATAATATATTCACTAGTATACTACGTAAAGCACAAGAACAAAATATAACATACAGAAAAATTAGGTCAAATAAGAATGAGCCAAGGTGGATGACCAAAAAACATAAACATGACATAGGAATAAAGAAAGGAATTTATAAGAAATTAAAGGGAAGGGATTAGCAGCTCAGAAATAGGTATAATGAACTATCTAGAAATGTTAAGAAAAGTGTAAGGAAGGCAAAGAGGGACTACGAAATCAGGATAGCAAGAGGATCCAAGGCGAATCCCAAGGGATTTTTCCAGGTATATAGGACAAAGGTCAAGGACAAATGGGACCTTTGAAGTCAGAGAGAGGGGAATTGATCGATGATAGTGAGAAAATAAGCAAAGCATTAAACAGCTACTTCTTATCAGTTTTCACAGAAGAAATTCACGAGGAAATTCCAGAGGTGGAACTGATATTTAAGGGAAATGAAGAAGATAAATTAAAGAATATCACTATAAGAAAAAAGGATGGTCTTAAGAAGATAAATATATTAAAGAAGACAAAATCCCCAGGGCCAGATGAAATTTTCCCCCGAGTTTTGAAAAAGTGTAAGGAACAGATTAGCGGGCCCCTCGTAAATTTATTTATAAAATCATTAGACAAGTGAGTTGCGCCAGACTTGTGGAAACAGGTAAATGTAGTACCTTACCCATATTCAAAAAGGGAGACAGAGTATCAACGTCAAATTACCGGCCGATAGTTTAACGTCAGTGGTGGGGAAATTTCTTGAATCAATTATAGCAAATAGAATCCGATCGCATTTAGAGAAAAACAAATTAATCTACGTCTCTCAACATTGGTTTACAAAGGGAAAAATCTTGTGTAACAAATCTGCTGACGTTTTTTAGGAAAGTCTTCGAGGTAGTAGATAATGACGAAAATTACGATGTTATTTACTTAGACTTTAGCAAAGCGTTAGACAGAGTATCGCATCAGAGGCTTCTCAGAAAAGTTAAGGCTCATGGTATCGAGGGAAAAGTTATAAATTGGATGAAATCATGGCTCACCGATAGAACACAGAGGGTCAGCGTAGATGGTGTTAAATCTGAGTGGGGCTGTGTAACCAGTGGGGTTCCCCAGGGGTCAGTACTGTGCCCACTTTTGTTCATAATACTATATAAACGATCTAGATACTGGGATCAGCACTGACATAAGCAAGCTTGCGGATGACACCAAAATAGGGCGGCAGATTAATTCAGGGCAGGATGCACTACAGGAGGATTTAAATAAACTGCAGGAGTGGTCAGAAAATGGCAAATGAAATTCAACACAAGCAAGTGCAGCGTACTTTATATTGGAAGAACAAATACTGTCAATGAATACAGCCTTAACAACATCAACCTAGAAAAGTCGACTTGTAAAATAGACTTAGGGGTACTTGTAAGCCCGGACCTATGGCCTAGAAAACAGTGCGTTAAATGTTCAAAATAAAGCAAACAGAGTATTAAGTTTTATTTCTAGAAGTGTATGTTATACGAGTGCTGAGGTTTTATTGCAACTATATCTTGCACTAGTCAGGCCGCTCCTCGATTATGCTGTTCAGTTCTGGTGCCCTTATTATAGAATGGATATCAATTCACTGGAGTCGGTGCAACGAAGAATGACGAAAATGATTCCGGGACTTAGAAACCTTCCATATCAAGATAGGGTAAAGAATCTAAACTTGCATTCCCTAGAAAGACGAAGAGTGCGGGGAGATATGATAGAGGTATTTAAGCGGGTGAAAGGAATCAATAAAGGAGATATAGATACAGTTCTTTATAATATCCGAGCAAGATATAACTCGTAGCAACGGATTTAAGTTGGATAATTTTAAGTTTAGGAGGGAGATAGGGAGGAACTGGTTCACAAATAGGGTGGTGGACGAGTGGAGCAAGCTTAGCAACTTTGTAGTAAGTGCTGGAATGCTGGAAAGTCTTAAAAGGAGGCTAGATAGATTCATGGATGATAGAGGGTGGTAGTAATTCGACAGAAGCTGCCATGCACAGGCCAACCGGCTTATTACAGGCTCCTTATTTTCTCATGTTCTTATGTTCTTATGTTAGCGCAAAGCCTGGCTGTTAAGCCGCTACCTCACTACAGCTACAGATGTACCACGTGGTCCGGATTAGTCCTCCAGCTCACACAGGGTGTTATAGATGGTTCTTGTTCCTCATGTAATGTAGTTAGGAATTCATAGTTCCTCACCTGGGTGGAGTAGGAAGTCCTCACGTCTCTCCTAGTGTAGTTTGGAGTATTTCTTGTGTGTGTGTGTGTGTGTGTGTGTGTGTGTGTGTGTGTGTGTGTGTGTGTGTGTGTAATAATAATAAATAATAATAATTAACGGTTTATTGAAAGAGCCTGGCAGCCGGAAGGCTGAAAATATGCAGTCATATAATTGGGGAATGGTTCTCTTGATTTACAAATAATATACAAGTAACATAAGTGATACAAATATGATATATAATAACTAGGTGGGGAGAAGCTCAAACTACAGAGCATTTCAACATAGTGACAGTGCAAAAAGTAAGACTGACTGGGAGTGAATACAGTGGTTGATAATATTTTCAATGGTTGGGACTAGGCTGTTCTTATAGAGATCAGTTCGTGCTTGTATGGGCTGGATGCGGTTTTGGTGTCGAAAAGCAATTATCGGGCTAGGGATCTCATGTGGTAGTAGGAGCCGGTGTCAAGGATGGTGCAGAAGTTTCTCACCAAATTTGCGGATGAGGTCGTGGTGATGGCCATTGAGACCCGAAAGGGTCAGTGTGTTGAGCGCTTCTTGATGTGTGGAGTAGGAAGGGGAGAGAATAATCTTGCATGCCCTCTTTTGCAATTTTTTTAGGTGTTTACATTGTGTGGCATTTCGGAAGGAAGACCAGGTAGGGGAGGCATAGGTGAGCTTGGGAAGTATGAATGTTGAATAAACACTGAGGAGCTCGGGGGCAGGAACTCTGAGGGACTTGAGTCGGCGGAGTAGGTGGTGACGGAAACTGGAGGATTTGACAAATTCACTGACGTAGGGTTTCCAATTTAGTTTGTTGTCTATGGTGACGCCGAGGAGCTTAGTGGAATCTACAACCTAAAGTGTGTTGGAACCTAAAGTAATGGAAGGGGGTGGGACAACGTCGGAGGAGAGGTTGATGTGCATAACCATGGTCTGGTTATGGTTGATGGTGATTTGTTTGTTGGTGGCCCAGTTTTGGAGACTGTTCAATAAATCCTGAAGGGTGGTATAGTCGGGAGCAGAATTAATGACACTGATCCCAATGGTGGACTCGTCGACATATTTCCAGCGAGCGGGGATTTCTCTGAGGGCCTCATAGATAAGCATAAGGAAGCATAGTGGTCCCGTCTTGGCGCCTTGGGGGGACGCCACAGGTGAGTGGCTGAGAGGTGGAGACAGCCCCTCGTAAGCGTACAGCTTTGCGTCGGTTACTGAGGAAGTCTGTAAGCCTTGGTATAAGACTTCTTCGTAAACCCGAGGTCGATAGCTTTGTTGATGATTAAATTGTGGTCGACTGGGTCGAATGCCTTAGTGAAGTCAATGAAGGCAACAGCTACAGACATTTTTCGTTTCTCCAGATGGCGGTATATGTAGTCGAGAAAGCTGGCAAGACAGTGAGTGGTGGAGGAAGTTTTCATATTACCAAATTGCTGAGGATCTACGGCTTCTGCAATATCATCATATGCCAAGTCGAACACAAAACTTTCACAGATTAAGCTGGGTATTAGGGTGATTGCAATGGGTTGTAGCTGATTTAAGGATTGTGCGCTGGTTGAATTGGGCACTGGTGACACATATGAAGTCTTCCAGTCAGCTGGGCATCTGGTTTGACTGTGGGAAGCCTTGATGATGGAGCAGAGGGGTTTAGCAAGCTCCGGGGAGAACTCATTGGACAGTTTCATTGGTAAGTTAGTGGGCGTGGTGGAGCGTTTTAACTTCAGTTTGTCCAAACGTTTTGCTACTTCAAATTCTTCTACCAAGTCAGTGGGAAAGGGGGCTGGTAGGTAAGCAGGGAGAGTGGTTGTGTCAAGCCGAGGGAGCGTCTGGCATATAGTAGCGAAATGGTTATTTGATTGCTCAGCTGCGTCAACATTAGTGAGATGGCTAATGAAAGGGAGGGGTGTGTCTTATTGTTTAGTCCACAGAGTTCTTTAAGCTTACCATACCACTGACTGATGTTGGTCTACTTCAGGTGTTGCAATTTGGTTGGGTAGTGAGACTTTTTTGCAGTGAGTATTTCGCGGATGACTCGGTTGCAAAGGGACCTGTAGCGGTAGAGGTCATTGAGATAAAAGGCCCTCTCTCTCTGTGGCATAAGTCTTTTGATCTGAGGTGTGATCCAGGGCAAATCAGCTGGGTGAGATCTGACGGACTTCTCGGGGAAGAAGTGGTGTGTGTGTGTGTGTGTGTGTGTGTGTGTGTAATATTGTATTTGTTATTTATGATTTGCATGTAAGCATAGATATTTACATAAAACACCTAAGAACAATGGTGTATACGTATCAGTGCAGCGTCAATATCAGAGCAACTATATGATGTCCCAATCAATCCATAAGGGCTCTGTAACACACACAATGGCTAAGCATGTATTTTACTTCTTTGTGGGATATTGAAGGGAGTATATGGGGGGGGGAGGCGAGGGAGGATAGAGGTAGTGAGGGGAAGATAGCGGCATTTAGGGAAGGGTAGGATTAGTAATGTGAGGATAGAGGTAGTGAGGGGAGGATTGGGATAGTGCGGAGAAGATAAGGGTAATGGGGGTAAGGGTAATGAGGATGGATAGAGGTAATGGGGGAGGATAGCGGTAGTGAGGGGAGGATAGGGGTAGTGAGGGGAGGATATGGGTAATCAGGGGAGGATAGAGGTAATAAAGGCAGGATAGGTTAGTGAAGGATTGTAGGGGTAGTAAGAGGAGGATAAGGCAGTGAGGAAGGATAGAGGTAGTGAGGGAAGGATACGGGTAGTTAGGGGAGGATAGGGATAATGTTATACATGGCGTAATGCACAGTAATGCATTGCGTTACGCATAGCGAAATATTTTGATTTATTTATTTAACAAGCATTTCCCTACACACGTTTGGGAAGTGCTCGTTACGCGCTCCTTCCGTGTGGTGTTGGCGTTGGTGTCGGGATAACAATGTGTCATGTATGTAATATATTTTATATAATTATTTGTGAGCCAAACTGGTTCTTGATACCTAAAATTGTCCTAAAATGTATGTATGTTTAACTATTTTTGCAGCTTAATGTAGTTGTTTTATATTAGTGCTGTTAGGTGTGTAGTTCACCGGTGAACAGGAGTGTTTTGTCAGTCACTGCTGGCATTGGTGGTGAAACGACGTATGGGTTGGTCAGTGGTGGATATACCTTCTCTAATAGGGTTTAGTTAAGTATTATATATTCTAGTGCTGCGCTATTATTATGTATTGAGTGTATAGTGTACTCAATTATTGTGTTGTAAGGTGGTTTATGGTTCATATACTGTTTACATATTAGTTGTTTATTAAGGATGGAAAACCAAGTGCAGTTTAACTTTGTAAGGAGTCATTGCCTACTGATGGATTGTCCTATGCTAAATATTTTCAAAGTCAATAATCATGTATATTATTTATTCTCTTGATTTAATTTATCCATCCATTATATAACCTGCACATTTATTTTGGTAAACGTTTGTTATTAAATTTTATTTAAATATTTCGTGTCGTGTACAATTCCAAACCTTCACTCCTAAACTACCGCCTAGGAAGATATTGGAAGCAAAATGTGTTGTCTAATGGTGGACTCTGCTGCTATATGGCATCACAAAAATTGTGACCAACTCCCAGGTTGCTGATCTGTCCTTCTGCCTCATTTACACACAATTGCAGGTCTCAATTGTTTCTCTGACTTGACAACACAACATACATATAGCATTTCTCACTATTGATTATTTTTTTTAGTTCTTTATTATTTTTTTGTATGATTAATTAATATTATTATTATTATTATTATTATTATTATTATTATTATTATTATTATTATTACAGTGTTATTATTATTGTAATCATTATTATTTCATTTTACTTTTTATTGTAAATTTTATTTACTATGAATAATTATTACATTTTCGCCCCCCCCCCCCCCCCCCCCCCCCCCCCCCCCCCCAGGCCGTGATGTGGGTCAGTGACCTGTGCCCGGGTGGGCTAATCTACGTAAATAAAAAAATGAAAGAATATGTGATAAGTAAGAGGGCTGTGATTGAACCCATGACGCACAATTTCGTCCTTATTTTGTGTTTATTACTTTTGCAGTTTACCATTGTTTGTCGTGCATTGAAATAACATTAATTTTAAGTGGTGATTATGTTGTGCTGAGTTGCCAATTTTTGTTGTTGTGCCATATGTGCCCTCATTATTATATTCAACTTTAACTTAAATTAAGATACTGAGTTATGGCATAACAATAGTAAGGGAGGATAGGCATAGAGAGGGGAAGATTGTGGTAGTGTGGGAAGGATAGGCATAGTAAGGGGAGAATAGGGGTAGTGAGGGGAGAATATGGGTAGTGAGGAGACAATAGGGGTAGTGAGGGAAGAATAGGATAGTGAGGGGAGAATAGGGCAAGTGAGGGAAGAATAGGGGTAGTGAGGGTAGAATAGGGGGTGTGAGGGGAGGATAGAGGGTGTGAGGGGAGGATAGGAATAGTGGGGGGAGGATAGGGGTAGTGACGGGAGGAGAGGAGTAGAGAGGAGAGGATAGGGTTAGTTAGGGAGGATAGGCGTAGAGAGGGGAGGATAGGAGTAGTGCGGGAAGGCTAGGGGTAGTGAGAGGAAGATAGTGATAAGGAGGGGAGAGTAGTGGTAGTGAGAGGAGGATAAGGAAGTGAGGGAGGATAGGGGTAGAGAGGGGAGGATAGGGGGAATGAGGGAGGTTAGGGGTAGTGAGGGAGGATAGGGGCAGTGAGGGAGGATAGGGGTAGTGAGGGAGGAAAAGAGTATTGGGGGGAGGATAGGGGTAGTTACGGTAGGGTAGGGGTAGTGAGGGAGGATAGGGACAGTTAGGGGAGGATAGGAAGAGTGAGGGGAGGAGAGGGATAGTGAGGGAGGATAGTGGTATTGTCTTCCATTTCTTCCTCCTTGTATCATGTCTTCATCTTCCTCCTCCTTGTATCATGTCTTCATCTTCCTCCTCCTTGTATCATGTCTTCATCTTCCTCCTCCTTGTATCATGTCTTCTTCTTCCTCCTCCATGTATTATGTCTTCCTCTTCCTCCCCCTTGTAACATGCCTTCATCTTCCTCCTCCATGTATCATGTCTTCATCTTCCTCCTCCTTGTATCATGTCTTCATCTTCCTCCTCCTTGTATCATGTCTTCATCTTCCTCCTCCTTGTATCATGTCTTCATCTTCCTCGTCCTTGTATCATGTCTTCTTCTTCCTCCTCCTTGTATCATGTCTTCATCTTCCTCTTCCTCGTATCATGTCTTCATCTTCCTCCTCCTTGTATCATGTCTTCTTCTTCCTCCTCCATGTATCATGTCTTCCTCTTCCTCCCCCTTGCATCATGTCTTCATCTTCCTCCTCCATGTATCATGTCTTCATCTTCCTCCTCCTTGTATTATGTCTTCCTCTTCCTCCTCCTTGTATCATGTCTTCATCTTCCTCTTCCTTGCATCATGTCTTCATCTTCCTCCTCCTTGTATCATGTCTTCATCTTCCTCCTTGTTGTATCATGTCTTCATCTTCCTCCTCCTTGTATTATGTCTTCCTCTTCCTCCTCCTTGTATCATGTCTTCATCTTCCTCCTCCTTGTATCATGTCTTCATCTTCCTCCTCCTTGTATCATGTCTTCATCTTCCTCCTCCTTGTATCATGTCTTCTTCTTCCTCCTCCTTGTATCATGTCTTCATCTTCCTCTTCCTCGTATCATGTCTTCATCTTCCTCCTCCTTGTATCATGTCTTCTTCTTCCTCCTCCATGTATCATGTCTTCCTCTTCCTCCCCCTTGCATCATGTCTTCATCTTCCTCCTCCATGTATCATGTCTTCATCTTCCTCCTCCTTGTATTATGTCTTCCTCTTCCTCCTCCTTGTATCATGTCTTCATCTTCCTCTTCCTTGCATCATGTCTTCATCTTCCTCCTCCTTGTATCATGTCTTCATCTTCCTCCTTGTTGTATCATGTCTTCATCTTCCTCCTCCTTGTATTATGTCTTCCTCTTCCTCCTCCTTGTATCATGTCTTCATCTTCCTCCTCCTTGTATCATGTCTTCATCTTCCTCCTCCATGTATCATGTCTTCCTCTTCCTCCCCCTTGTATCATGTCTTCATCTTCCTCCTCCTTGTATTATGTCTTCCTCTTCCTCCTCCTTGTATCATGTCTTCCTCTTCCTCCCCCTTGTATCATGTCTTCATCTTCCTCCTCCTTGTATTATGTCTTCCTCTTCCTCCTCCTTGTATCATGTCTTCATCTTCCTCCTCCTTGTATCATGTCTTCATCTTCCTCCTCCATGTATCATGTCTTCATCTTCCTCCTCCATGTATCATGTCTTCATCTTCCTCCTCCTTGTATCATGTCTTCATCTTCCTCCTCCTTGCATCATGTCTTCATCTTCCTCCTCCTTGTATCATGTCTTCCTCTTCCTCCTTGTTGTATCATGTCTTCATCTTCCTCCTCCTTGTATCATGTCTTCATCTTCCTCCTCCTTGCATCATGTCTTCATCTTCCTCCTCCTTGTATCATGTCTTCCTCTTCCTCCTTGTTGTATCATGTCTTCATCTTCCTCCTCCATGTATCATGTCTTCCTCTTCCTCCCCCTTGTATCATGTCTTCCTCTTCCTCCCCCTTGTATCATGTCTTCATCTTCCTCCTCCATGTATCATGTCTTCATCTTCCTCCTCCTTGTATTATGTCTTCCTCTTCCTCCTCCTTGTATCATGTCTTCATCTTCCTCCTCCTTGTATCATGTCTTCATCTTCCTCCTCCTTGCATCATGTCTTCATCTTCCTCCTCCTTGTATCATGTCTTCCTCTTCCTCCTCCTTGTATCATGTCTTCATCTTCCTCCTCCATGTATCATGTCTTCATCTTCCTCCTCCTTGTATTATGTCTTCCTCTTCCTCCTCCTTGTATCATGTCTTCATCTTCCTCCTCCTTGTATCATGTCTTCATCTTCCTCCTCCTTGTATCATGTCTTCATCTTCCTCTTTGTTGTATCATGTCTTCATCTTCCTCCTCCTTGTATCATGTCTTCATCTTCCTCCTCCTTGCATCATGTCTTCATCTTCCTCCTCCTTGTATCATGTCTTCCTCTTCCTCCTCCTTGTATCATGTCTTCATCTTCCTCCTCCATGTATCATGTCTTCATCTTCCTCCTCCTTGTATTATGTCTTCCTCTTCCTCCTCCTTGTATCATGTCTTCCTCTTCCTCCTCCTTGTATCACGTCTTCATCTTCCTCCTCCTTGCATCATGTCTTCATCTTCCTCCTCCTTGTATCATGTCTTCCTCTTCCTCCTCCTTGTATCATGTCTTCATCTTCCTCCTCCATGTATCATGTCTTCATCTTCCTCCTCCTTGTATTATGTCTTCCTCTTCCTCCTCCTTGTATCATGTCTTCCTCTTCCTCCTCCTTGTATCATGTCTTCATCTTCCTCCTCCTTGTATCACGTCTTCTTCTTCCTCCTCCATGTATTATGTCTTCCTCTTCCTCCTTGTATCATGTCTTCATCTTCCTCCTCCTTGTATCATGTCTTCATCGACCTCCTCCTTGTATCATGTCTTCATCGACCTCCTCCTTGTATCATGTCTTCCTCTTCCTCCTTGTATCATGTCTTCATCTTCCTCCTCCTTGTATCATGTCTTCATCGACCTCCTCCTTGTATCATGTCTTCCTCTTCCTCCTCCTTGTATCATTTCTTCTTCTTCCTCCTCCTTGTATCATGTCTTTATCGACCTCCTCCTTGTATTATGTCTTCATTTTCCTCCTCCTTGTATTATGTCTTCATCTTCCTCCTCCATGTATCATGTCTTCCTCTTCCTCCTCCTTGTATCATGTCTTCATCTTCCTCCTCCTTGCATCATGTCTTCATCTTCCCCCTTGTTGTATTATGTCTTCCTCTTCCTCCTCCTTGTATCATGTCTTCATCTTCCTCCTCCTTGTATCATATCTTCATCTTCCTCCTCCTTGTATCATGTATTCCTTTTCCTCCTCTTTATGTAATTTCTTCCTCCTTGTATTCTCTCCCTCTTTCTTATTATTTTTTACCTTATCTCCTTTCTCGTTATTTTCTTCTTTACTATCCTTTCTTCCTTCTGGCTTCTTCTTCGTTCCTTTTGCCTCTTTCATTTTGTCTTTCTTTCTTCTCTGATTTTCTTCTTTGTTTCGTGTTTTGTCTCGTCTTCCTCCTTCCTCCTCGTCCTTCGTCTCTTTCTCTTTACTCTGTCTACAACCGTTTCAAATTTTCTTTTCTTTCTTCATCTTCCTTCCTTCCTTCCTTCTTTTATCTTCTGTCTTCTTCATTCCTTCATTCCTTTATCTTCATTCCTTCCTTCCTTCCTTCCTTCCTTCCTTCCTTCTTTTATCTTCTGTTTTCTTCTTCATTCCTTCATTCCTTTATCTTCATTCCTTCCTTCCTTCCTTCCTTAATCTTCTGTCTTCCTCTTCTTACCTTTATTTCATATTTTCAATTTCCTTCTGGTCCAGTGGGTGTTATTTATAGAACTGATATTGTATAATCACGTACAGATAGCTGTTATATTATTTGTTATCACGAACAGATAGCCATTATATTATTTGTTATCTGGTACATATAGCTGTCATATTATATATTATAACGTACAGTTAGCTGTTATAATATTTGTTATAACTTACAGATCGCCGTTATAATTAGGATTATATAAGATTTCAGTCCGCTACAGTGCGTTGTGATCGATGTTACACAGTACAGTATTATAGTCTGGTAGTTTGTAGTGTGTTGTGTGTAATGAGAGACGGATGTTGCATTTTTTGGCGTAATATTGGTAACACTCGTATTTACGAACCCAAGCTTGCATCAAACCCACTCTTAACCTATCTAACTTTAACTAACCTAACTTAGTCTATCTCAATCAATTCTAACGTATCCCAACTTTAACTAACCTAACCTTGTCTAACTTAATCAATCTTAACTTAGCCCAATTAAACCTAACCTAACCTAGTTTAACTTAACCAAACTTAACTTAGTCAAACCTAACCTACTTAAACATAAGATAACTGTCACCTAAGCAAAGTTTTAATATACTGTAAACTTAACCTAACCTAACTTAACCTAACCTAACCTAACCTGAACAGCTTTTAACCTTCACAAACCTGAGGAACATTTAATCTAAACCTATCTAACCAACTATTTACCCATCCTCACCAACTCGAACTTATTCAAAACTAAAAATTAACCTAACCTACCCAGCTTCTACAATTACACAGCAGCAAAACCTAACTTCAATTTGACCGAATAAGTTGTATTTAATAAAAAAAAATCGAGTTCTTTTCCGGGTTCGAGTCTGCGGTTAAGCAGCTCAAAACACTGAATAACAACCAATAGGAAATATCCAAGTTTACCCCTTCATGTACCGGTGTTTTCTTTGATGACTTCCTCCCCTCCTCTAACGTCGTTTACTTTTATGGGTAAGAGACACAAAGAGAAGTAAAATGCCCAGGTTTTGTATTCCCAAGAGCGTGAAATTCGTAAATTAGCTTCTCTTATGATGAGCAGTGAGCGTTCCTTGACAGTTTGGTAACTACTGTATAGTGGCCGTAGTGTAGTAGAATTTAGTGTCTATAAAAAAACTAGCAATAGTTAGCACACATGCATAACACTAGCAGTAGTTAGCCCACATGTCCAACACTAGCAATAGTTACCACACATGTTCAACACTAGCAATAGTTAGCCCATACGTACAACACTAGCAGTAGTTAGCACATACATACAACACTAGCAGTAGTTAGCAAACACGTACAACACTAGCAGTAGTTAGCTGTACAACACTAGCAATAGTTACCACACATGTACAACACTAGCAGTAGTTAGCAGACATGTACAACACTAGCAGTAGTTAGCACACACATACAACACTAGCAGTAGTTAGCACACATGTCCAGCACTAGCAATAGTTAGCACACATGTACAACACTAGCAGGAGTTAGCAAACACGTACAACAATAGCAGTAGTTAGCACACACGTACCACACTAGCAGTAGTTAGCACACACATACAACACTAGCAGTAGTTAGCACATACATACAACACTAGCAGTAGTTAGCAAACACGTACAACACTAGCAGTAGTTAGCACACACGTACCACACTAGCAGTAGTTAGCACACATGTACAACACTAGCAGTAGTTAGCACACATGTACCACACTAGCAGTAGTTAGCACACACATACAACACTAGCAGTAGTTAGCACATACATTCAACACTAGCAGTAGTTAGCAAACACGTACAACACTAGCAGTAGTTAGCACACACGTACCACAATAGCAGTAGTTAGCACACATGTACAACACTAGCAGTAGTTAGCACATACATACAACACTAGCAGTAGTTTGCACACACACACAACACTAGCGGTAGTTAGCCCACATGTCCATCACTAGCAATAGTTACCACACATGTACAACACTAGCAGTAGTTAGCACACACGTACAGCACTAGCAGTAGTTAGCCCACACGTACTAAACTAGCAGTAGTTAGCCCACATATCAACACTAGCAATAGTTAGCACACATGTACAACACTAGCAGTAGTTACCACACATGTCCAGCACTAGCAATAGTTAGCACACATGTACAACACTAGCAGTAGTTAGCACACATGTACAACACAAGCAGTAGTTAGCACACACGTACAAAACTAGCAGTAGTTAACACACATGTACAACACTAGCAGTAGTTAGCACACATGTACAACACTAGCCGTAGTTAGCACACACAAACACTAGCAGTAGTTAGCCCACATGTACAACACTAGCAGTATGTAGCACACAAGTACAACACTAGCAATAGTTAGCACACATGCACAACACTAGCAGTAGTTAGCCTATATGTCCAACACCAGCAATAGTTAGCACACATGTACAATACTAGCAGTAGTTAGCACATACATACAACACTAGCAGTAGTTAGCCCACATGTCCAACACTAGCAGTAGTTAGCACACACATACAACACTAGTATTAGTTAGCACACATGTCCAGCACTAGCAATAGTTAGCCCACACGTAAACAATAGCAGTAGTTTCCCCACATATCCAACACTAGCAATAGTTAGCACACATCACACATATACAACACTAGCAATAGTTACCACACATGTACAAAACTAGCAGTACTTAGCACACATTTACAACACTAGCAATAGTTAGCACACATGCACAACACTAGCAGTAGTTGGCCCACATGTACAACACTAGCAGTAGTTAGCACACACGTACAGCACTAGCAGTAGTTAGCCCACACGTACAACACTAGCAGTATTTAGCCCACATTTCCAACACTAGCAATAGTTAGCACACATGTACAACACTAGCAATATTACCATACATGTACAAAACAAGCAGTAGTTAGCACACATGTACAACACTAGTAGTAGTTAGCACACATGTACAATACTAGCAGTAGTTAGCACACACATACAACACTAGCAGTAGTTAGCCCACATGTCCAGCACTAGCAATAGTTAGCCCACATGTACAACACTACCAGTAGTTAGCACACACGTACAGCAATAGCAGTAGTTAGCCCACACGTACAACACTAGCAGTAGTTAGCCCACATATCCAACACTAGCAATAGTTAGCACACATGTACAACACTAGCAATAGTTAGCACACATGTACAACACTAGCAGGAGTTAGCAAACACGTACAACAATAGCAGTAGTTAGCACACACGTACCACACTAGCAGTAGTTAGCACACACATACAACACTAGCAGTAGTTAGCACATACATACAACACTAGCAGTAGTTAGCAAACACGTACAACACTAGCAGTAGTTAGCACACACGTACCACACTAGCAGTAGTTAGCACACATGTACAACACTAGCAGTAGTTAGCACACATGTACCACACTAGCAGTAGTTAGCACACACATACAACACTAGCAGTAGTTAGCACATACATTCAACACTAGCAGTAGTTGGCAAACACGTACAACACTAGCAGTAGTTAGCACACACGTACCACAATAGCAGTAGTTAGCACACATGTACAACACTAGCAGTAGTTAGCACATACATACAACACTAGCAGTAGTTTTCACACACACACAACACTAGCGGTAGTTAGCCCACATGTCCATCACTAGCAATAGCTACTACACATGTACAACACTAGCAGTAGTTAGCACACACGTACAGCACTAGCAGTAGTTAGCCCACACGTACTAAACTAGCAGTAGTTAGCCCACATATCAACACTAGCAATAGTTAGCACACATGTACAACACTAGCAGTAGTTACCACACATATCCAGCACTAGCAATAGTTAGCACACATGTACAACACTAGCAGTAGTTAGCACACATGTACAACACAAGCAGTAGTTAGCACACACGTACAAAACTAGCAGTAGTTAACACACATGTACAACACTAGCAGTAGTTAGCACACATGTACAACACTAGCCGTAGTTAGCACACACAAACACTAGCAGTAGTTAGCCCACATGTACAACACTAGCAGTATGTAGCACACAAGTACAACACTAGCAATAGTTAGCACACATGCACAACACTAGCAGTAGTTAGCCTATATGTCCAACACCAGCAATAGTTAGCACACATGTACAATACTAGCAGTAGTTAGCACATACATACAACACTAGCAGTAGTTAGCCCACATGTCCAACACTAGCAGTAGTTAGCACACACATACAACACTAGTATTAGTTAGCACACATGTCCAGCACTAGCAATAGTTAGCCCACACGTAAACACTAGCAGTAGTTTCCCCACATATCCAACACTAGCAATAGTTAGCACACATCACACATATACAACACTAGCAATAGTTACCACACATGTACAAAACTAGCAGTACTTAGCACACATTTACAACACTAGCAATAGTTAGCACACATGCACAACACTAGCAGTAGTTGGCCCACATGTACAACACTAGCAGTAGTTAGCACACACGTACAGCACTAGCAGTAGTTAGCCCACACGTACAACACTAGCAGTAGTTAGCCCACATTTCCAACACTAGCAATAGTTAGCACACATGTACAACACTAGCAATATTACCATACATGTACAAAACAAGCAGTAGTTAGCACACATGTACAACACTAGTAGTAGTTAGCACACATGTACAATACTAGCAGTAGTTAGCACACACATACAACACTAGCAGTAATTAGCCCACATGTCCAGCACTATCAATAGTTAGCCCACATGTACAACACTACCAGTAGTTAGCACACACGTACAACAATAGCAGTAGTTAGCCCACACGTACAACACTAGCAGTAGTTAGCCCACATATCCAACACTAGCAATAGTTAGCACACATGTACAACACTAGCAATAGTTACCACACATGTACAACACTAGCAGTAGTTAGCACACATGTACAACACTAGCAATAGTTAGCACACATGCGCAACACTAGCAGTAGTTAGCCCACATGTACAACACTAGCAGTAGTTAGCCCACACGTACAACACTAGCAGTAGTTAGCCCACATTTCCAACACTAGCAATAGTTAGCACGCATGTACAACACTAGCAATAGCTACCATACATGTACAACACTAGCAGTAGTTAGCCTATATGTCCAACACCAGCAATAGTTAGCACACATGTACAATACTAGCAGTAGTTAGCACATACATACAACACTAGCAGTAGTTAGCCCACATGTCCAACACTAGCAGTAGTTAGCACACACATACAACACTAGTATTAGTTAGCACACATGTCCAGCACTAGCAATAGTTAGCCCACACGCAAACACTAGCAGTAGTTTCCCCACATATCCAACACTAGCAATAGTTAGCACACATCACACATATACAACACTAGCAATAGTTACCACACATGTACAAAACTAGCAGTACTTAGCACACATTTACAACACTAGCAAAAGTTAGCACACATGCACAACACTAGCAGTAGTTAGCCCACATGTACAACACTAGCAGTAGTTAGCACACACGTACAGCACTAGCAGTAGCTAGCCCACACGTACAACACTAGCAGTAGTTAGCCCACATTTCCAACACTAGCAATAGTTAGCACACATGTACAACACTAGCAATATTACCATACATGTACAAAACTAGCAGTAGTTCGCACACATGTACAACACTAGTAGTAGTTAGCACACATGTACAATACTAGCAGTAGTTAGCACACACATACAACACTAGCAGTAGTTAGCCCACATGTCCAGCACTAGCAATAGTTAGCCCACATGTACAACACTACCAGTAGATAGCACACACGTACAACAATAGCAGCAGTTAGCCCACACGTACAACACTAGCAGTAGTTAGCCCACATATCCAACACTAGCAATAGTTAGCACACATATACAACACTAGCAATAGTTACCACACATGTACAACACTAGCAGTAGTTAGCACACATGTACAACACTAGCAATAGTTAGCACACATGCGCAACACTGGCAGTAGTTAGCCCACATGTACAACACTAGCAGTAGTTAGCCCACACGTACAACACTAGCAGTAGTTAGCCCACATTTCCAACACTAGCAATAGTTAGCACACATGTACAACACTAGCAATAGCTACCATACATGTACAACACTAGCAGTAGTTAGCCTATATGTCCAACACCAGCAATAGTTAGCACACATGTACAATACTAGCAGTAGTTAGCACATACATACAACACTAGCAGTAGTTAGCCCACATGTCCAACACTAGCAGTAGTTAGCACACACATACAACACTAGTATTAGTTAGCACACATGTCCAGCACTAGCAATAGTTAGCCCACACGCAAACACTAGCAGTAGTTTCCCCACATATCCAACACTAGCAATAGTTAGCACACATCACACATATACAACACTAGCAATAGTTACCACACATGTACAAAACTAGCAGTACTTACCACACATTTACAACACTAGCAATAGTTACCACACATGCACAACACTAGCAGTAGCTAGCCCACATGTACAACACTAGCAGTAGTTAGCACACATGTACAGCACTAGCAGTAGTTAGCACACATGTACAATACTAGTAGTAGTTAGCACACACATACAACACTAGCAGTAGTTAGCCCACATGTCCAACACTAGCAATAGTTAGCACACATCACACATATACAACACTAGCAATAGTTACCACACATGTACAAAACTAGCAGTACTTAGCCCACATTTCCAACACTAGCAATAGTTAGCACACATGTACAACACTAGCAATAGCTACCATACATGTACAACACTAGCAGTAGTTAGCACACATGTACAGCACTAGCAGTAGTTAGCACACATGTACAATACTAGTAGTAGTTAGCACACACATACAACACTAGCAGTAGTTAGCCCACATGTACAACACTAGCAATAGTTAGCACACATGTACAACACTAGCTGTACTTTGCACACACGTACAACACTAGCAATAGTTACCACACATGTACAACACTAGCAATAGTTAGCACATACATACAACACTAGCAGTAGTTTGCACACACATACAACACTAGCGGTAGTTAGCACCACATGTCCAGCACTAGCAATAGTTAGCACACATGTACAACACTAGCAGTAGTTAGCACACACATACAACACTAGCAGTAGTTAGCCCACATGTCCAACACTAGCAGTAGTTAGCACACACATACAACACAAGTACTATTTAGCACGCATGTCCAGCACTAGCGGTAGTTAGCCCACATGTCCAGCACTAGCAAGAGTTTGCACACATGTACAACACTAGCAAAAGTTAGCACACACATGCAACACAAGCATTAGTTAGCACACATGTACAACACTAGCAGTAGTTAGCACACACATACAACACTAGCAATAGTTAGCACACATGTACAACACTAGTAGTAGTTAGCACACATGTACAACACTAGCAGTAGTTAGCAAACACATACAACACTAGCAGTAGTTTGCACACACATATAACACTAGCGGTAGTTAGCCCGCATGTCCAGCACTAGCAAAAGTTAGCACACATGTACAACACTAGCTGCAGTTAGCACACACATACAACACTAGCAGTAGTTTGCACACACAACACTAGCAGTAGTTAGCCCACATGTACAACACTAGCAGTATTTGGCACACATGTACAACACTAGCAGTAGTTAGCCCACACATACAATACTAGCAGTAGTTAGCCCACATATCCAACACTAGCAATAGTTAGCCCACATGCACAACACTAGCAATAGTTACCACACATGTACAACACTAGCAGTAGTTAGCACACATGCACAACACTAGCAGTAGTTAGCCCACATGCACAACACTAGCAGTAGTTAGCACACACAAACACTAGCAGTAGTTAGCCCACATGTACAACACTAGCAGTATGTAGCACACAAGTACAACACTAGCAATAGTTAGCACACATGCACAACACTAGCAGTAGTTAGCCTATATGTCCAACACCAGCAATAGTTAGCACACATTTACAATACTAGCAGTAGTTAGCACATACATACAACACTAGCAGTAGTTAGCCCACATGTCCAACACTAGCAGTAGTTAGCACACACATACAACACTAGTATTAGTTAGCACACATGTCCAGCACTAGCAATAGTTAGCCCCACGTAAACACTAGCAGTAGTTTCCCGACATATCCAACACTAGCAATAGTTAGCACACATCACACATATACAACACTAGCAATAGTTACCACACATGTACAAAACTAGCAGTACTTAGCACACATTTACAACACTAGCAATAGTTAGCACACATGCACAACACTAGCAGTAGTTGGCCCACATATACAACACTAGCAGTAGTTAGCACACACGTACAGCACTAGCAGTAGTTAGCCCACACGTACAACACTAGCAGTAGTTAGCCCACATTTCCAACACTAGCAATAGCTAGCACTCATGTACAACACTAGCAATATTACCATACATGTACAAAACTAGCAGTAGTTAGCACACATGTACAACACTAGTAGTAGTTAGCACACATATACAATACTAGCAGTAGTTAGCACACACATACAACACTAGCAGTAGTTAGCCCACATGTCCAGCACTAGCAATAGTTAGCCCACATGTACAACACTACCAGTAGTTAGCACACACGTACAACAATAGCAGTAGTTAGCCCACACGTACAACACTAGCAGTAGTTAGCCCACATATCCAACACTAGCAATAATTAGCACACATGTACAACACTAGCAATAGTTACCACACATGTACAACACTAGCAGTAGTTAGCACACATGTACAACACTAGCAATAGTTATCACACATGCGCAACACTACCAGTAGTTAGCCCACATGTACAACACTAGCAGTAGTTAGCCCACACGTACAACACTAGCAGTAGTTAGCCCACATTTCCAACACTAGCAATAGTTAGCACACATGTACAACACTAGCAATAGCTACCATACATGTACAACACTAGCAGTAGTTAGCACACATGTACAACACTAGCAGTAGTTAGCACACATGTACAATACTAGTAGTAGTTAGCACACACATACAACACTAGCAGTAGTTAGCCCACATGTACAACACTAGCAGTAGTTAGCACACACGTACAACACTAGCAGTAGTTAGCCCACACGTAAAACACTAGCAGTAGTTAGCCCACATATCCAACACTAGCAATAGTTAGCACACATGTACAACACTAGCAGTAGTTAGCACACATGTACAACACTAGCAATAGTTACCACACATGTACAACAGTAGCAAGAGTTAGCACACACATACACTACTAGCAGTAGTTAGCCCACATGTCCAGCACTAGCAATAGTTAGCACACATGTACAACACTAGCAGTAGTTAGCACACACGTACAACACTAGCAGTAGTTAGCCCACACGTACAACACTAGCAGTAGTTAGCCCACACGTCCAACAGTAGCAATAGTTAGCACACATGTACAACACTAGCAATAGTTAGCACACATGTACAACACTAGCTGTACTTTGCACACATGTACAACACTAGCAATAGTTAGCACACATGTACAACACTAGCAGTAGTTAGCACACATGTACAACACTAGCAATAGTTACCACACATGTACAACAGTAGCAAGAGTTAGCACACACATACAACACTAGCAGTAGTTAGCCCACATGTCCAGCACTAGCAATAGTTAGCACACATGTACAACACTAGCATGTAGCCACACAACTAGCAGTAGTTAGCCCACACGTACAACACTAACAGTAGTTAGCCCACACATACAATAGTTAGCACACATGTACAACACTAGCAATTGTTAGCACACATGTACACACTAGCGTACTTTGCACACATGTACAACACTAGCATGTTATCACACATGTACAACACTAGCAATAGTTAGCACTGACTACATGTGCACCACTACACTAGCTGTAGCACACATGTCCACACTAGCATAGTTAGCCACATGTCCACAGCACATTACACACAGCGGTAGCTAGCTACCACAATGTCCAGCATAGCAATATTTAGCACACATGTACAACACTAGCAGTAGTTAGCACATGTACAACACTAGCAGTAGTTAGCACACACGTACAACACTAGCAGTATTTAGCCCACACGTACAACACTAACAGTAGTTAGCCCACACATCCAACAGTAGCAATAGTTAGCACACATGTACAACACTAGCAATAGTTAGCACACATGTACAACACTAGCTGTACTTTGCACACATGTACAACACTAGCAATAGTTACCACACATGTACAACACTAGCAATAGTTAGCACATACATAGAACACTAGCAGTAGTTTGCACACACATACAACACTAGCGGTAGCTAGCACCACATGTCCAGCACTAGCAATAGTTAGCACACATGTACAACACTAGCAGTAGCTAGCACACACATACAACACTAGCAGTAGTTAGCCCACATGCTAGTAGCCCACATGTCCAACACTAGCAGTAGTTAGCACACACATACAACACAAGTACTATTTAGCACACATGTCCAGCACTAGCGGTAGTTAGCCCACATGTCCAGCACTAGCAAGAGTTTGCACACATGTACAACACTAGCAGTAGTTAGCACACACATACAACACTAGCAATAGTTAGCACACATGTACAACACTAGTAGTAGTTAGCACACATGTACAACACTAGCAGTAGTTAGCAAACACATACAACACTAGCAGTAGTTAGCCCACACATCCAACAGTAGCAATAGTTAGCACACATGTACAACACTAGCAATAGTTAGCACACATATACAACACTAGCTGTACTTTGCACACATGTCCAGCACTAGCAATAGTTAGCACACATGTACAACACTAGCTGTAGTTAGCACACACATACAACACTAGCAGTAGTTAGCACACACAACACTAGCAGTAGTTAGCCCACATGTACAACACTAGCAGTATTTGGCACACATGTACAACACTAGCAGTAGTTATCCCACACATACAATACTAGCAGTAGTTAGCCCACATATCCAACACTAGCAATAGTTAGCCCACATGCACAACACTAGCAATAGTTACCACACATGTACAACACTAGCAGTAGTTAGCACACATGCACAACACTAGCAGTAGTTAGCCCACATGCACAACACTAGCAGTAGTTAGCACACACAACACTAGCAGTAGTTAGCCCACATGCACAACACTAGCAGTAGTTAGCCTATATGTCCAACACCAGCAATAGTTAGCACACATGTACAATACTAGCAGTAGTTAGCACGTACATACAACACTAGCAGTAGTTAGCCCACATGTCCAACACTAGCAGTAGTTAGCACACACATACAACACTAGTATTAGTTAGCACACATGTCCAGCACTAGCAATAGTTAGCCCACACGTAAACACTAGCAGTAGTTTCCCCACATATCCAACACTAGCAATAGTTAGCACACATCACACATATACAACACTAGCAATAGTTACCACACATGTACAAAACTAGCAGTACTTAGCACACATTTACAACACTAGCAATAGTTACCACACATGCACAACACTAGCAGTAGCTAGCCCACATGTACAACACTAGCAGTAGTTAGCACACACGTACAGCACTAGCAGTAGTTAGCCCACACGTACAACACTAGCAGTAGTTAGCCCACATTTCCAACACTAGCAATAGTTAGCACACATGTACAACACTAGCAATAGTTAGCACACTTGTACAACACTAGCTGTACTTTGCACACATGTCCAGCACTAGCAATAGTTAGCACACATGTACAACACTAGCTGTAGTTAGCACACACATACAACACTAGCAGTAGTTAGCACACACAACACTAGCAGTAGTTTGCCCACATGTACAACACTAGCAGTATTTGGCACACATGTACAACACTAGCAGTAGTTAGCCCACACATACAATACTGGCAGTAGTTAGCCCACATATCCAACACTAGCAATAGTTAGCCCACATGCACAACACTAGCAATAGCTACCACACATGTACAACACTAGCAGTAGTTAGCACACATGCACAACACTAGCAGTAGTTAGCCCACATGCACAACACTAGCAGTAGTTAGCACACACAACACTAGCAGTAGTTAGCCCACATGCACAACACTAGCAGTAATTAGCCTATATGTCCAACACCAGCAATAGTTAGCACACATGTACAATACTAGCCATAGTTAGCACATACATACAACACTAGCAGTAGTTAACCCACATGTCCAACACTAGCAGTAGTTAGCACACACATACAACACTAGTATTAGTTAGCAAACATGTCCAGCACTAGCAATAGTTAGCCCACACGTAAACACTAGCAGTAGTTTCCCCACATATCCAACACTAGCAATAGTTAGCACACATCACACATATACAACACTAGCAATAGTTACCACACATGTACAAAACTAGCAGTACTTAGCACACATTTACAACACTAGCAATAGTTAGCACACATGCACAACACTAGCAGTAGTTAGCCCACATGTACAACACTAGCAGTAGTTAGCACACACGTACAGCACTAGCAGTAGTTAGCCCACACGTACAACACTAGCAGTAGTTAGCCCACATTTCCAACACTAGCAATAGTTAGCACACATGTACAACACTAGCAATATTACCATACATGTACAAAACTAGCAGTAGTTAGCACACATGTACAACACTAGCAGTAGTTAGCACGCATGTACAATACTAGTAGTAGTTAGCACACACATACAACACTAGCAGTAGTTAGCCCACATGTACAACACTAGCAGTAGTTAGCACACACGTACAACACTAGCAGTAGTTAGCCCATACGTACAACACTAGCAGTAGGTAGCCCACATATCCAACACTAGCAATAGTTAGCACACATGTACAACACTAGCAGTAGCTAGAACACATGTACAACACTAGCAATAGTTAGCACACATGTAAAACACTAGCAGTAGTTAGCCCACATATCCAACACTAGCAATAGTTAGCACACATGTACAACACTAGCAGTAGTTAGCAAACATGTACAACACTAGCAGCAGTTAGCCCACATATCCAACACAAGCAATAGTTAGCACACACATACAACACTAGCGGTAGTTAGCCCACATGTCCAGCACTAGCAATAGTTAGCACACATGTACAACACTAGCAGTTGTTAGCACACACGTACAACACTAGCAGTAGTTACCACACATGTACAACTGTAGCAATAATTAGCACACACATACAACACTAGCAGTAGTTTGCACACACATACAACACTAGCGGTAGTTAGCCCACATGTCCAGCACTAGCAATAGTTAGCACACATGTACAACACTAGCAGTAATTACCACACATTTACAACACTAGCAATAGCTAGCACACATGTACAACACTAGCAGTAGTTAGCACACATGTACAACACCAGCAGTAGTTAGCACACACATACAACACTAGCAGTAGTTAGCCCACATGTCCAGCACTAGCAATAGTTAGCACACATGTACAACACTAGCAGTAGTTAGCCCACACATACTACACTAGCAGTAGTTAGCCGACATATCAACACTAGCAAAAGTTATCACACATGTACAACACTAGCAATAGTTACCACACATGTACAACACTAGCAGTAGTTAGCACACACATGCAACACAAGCATTAGTTAGCACACATGAACAACACTAGCAGTAGTTAGCACACATGTACAACACTAGCAGTAGTTGGCACACACATACAACACTAGCAGTAGTTTGCACACACATATAACACTTGCGGTAGTTAGCCCACATGTACAACACTAGCTGTAGTTAGCACACACATACGACACTAGCAGTAGTTAGCACACACAGCACTAGCAGTAGTTAGCCCACATGTACAACACTAGCAGTAGTTGGCACACACGTGCAACACTAGCAATAGTTAGCCCACATGTACAACACTAGCAATAGTTACCACACATGTACAACACTAGCAGTAGTTAGCACACACAACACTAGCAGTAGTTAGCCCACATATCCAACACTAGCAATAGTTAGCACACACATACAACACTAGCAGTAGTTTGCACACACATATAACACTTGCGGTAGTTAGCCCATATGTACAACACTAGCTGTAGTTAGCACACACATACGACACTAGCAGTAGTTAGCACACACAGCACTAGCAGTAGTTAGCCCACATGTACAACACTAGCAGTAGTTGGCACACACGTGCAACACTAGCAATAGTTACCACACATGTACAACACTAGCAGTAGTTAGCACACACAACACTAGCAGTAGTTAGCACACATGTACAACACTAGCAGTAGTTGGCACACACAAACAACACTAGCAGTAGTTTGCACACACATATAACACTTGCGGTAGTTAGCCCACATGTACAACACTAGCTGTAGTTAGCACACACATACGACACTAGCAGTAGTTAGCACACACAGCACTAGCAGTAGTTAGCCCACATGTACAACACTAGCAGTAGTTGGCACACACGTGCAACACTAGCAATAGTTAGCCCACATGTACAATACTAGCAGTCGTTAGCACACATACAACACAAGCATTAGTTAGCACACATGTGCAACGCTAGCAGTAGTTAGCACACACATACAACACTAGCAATAGTTAGCACACATGTACAACACTAGCAGTAGTTAGCACACATGTACAATACTAGCAGTAGTTAGCACACACGTACAACACTAGCAGTAGTTAGCACACATGTACAATACTAGCAGTAGAAAGCACACATATACAACACTAGCAGTAGTTAGCCTACATGTCCAGCACTAGCAATAGTTAGCACACACGTGCAACACTAGCAGTAGTTAGCCCACATGTACAACACTAGCAGTAGTTAGCACACACGTACAACACTAGCAGTAGTTAGCCCACATATCCAACACTAGCAATAGTTAGCACACATCACACATATAAAACACTAGCATTATTTACCACACATATACAACACTAGCAGTAGTTAGCACACATGTACAACACTAGCAATAGTTAGCACACATTCACAAAACTAGCAGTAGTTAGCCCATATGTACAACACTAGCAGTAGTTAGCACACATGTACAGCACTAGCAGTAGTTAGCCCACACGTACAACACTAGGAGTAGTTAGCCCACATATCCAACACTAGCAATAGTTAGCACATATGTACAACACTAGCAATAGCTACCACACATGTACAACACTAGCAGTAGTTAGCACACATGTACAACACTAGCAGTAGTTAGCCCACATATCCAACACTAGCAATAGTTGGCACACATGTACAACACTAGCAGTAGTTAGCACACATGTACAACACTAGCAATAGTTACCACACATGTATAACACTAGCAGTAGTTAGCACACACATACAACACTAGCAGTAGTTAGCCCACATGTCCAGCACTAGCAATAGTTAGCACACATGTACAACACTAGCAGTAGTTAGCACACACATGCAACACTAGCAGTAGTTAGCCCACATGTCCAACACTAGCAGTATTTAGCACACACATACAACACTAGTACTATTTAGCACACATGTCCAGCACTAGCGGTAGTTAGCCCACATGTCCAGCACTAGCAAGAGTTTGCTCACATGTACAACACTAGCAGTAGTTAGCACACATGTACAACACTAGCAGTAGTTAGCAAACACGTACAACACTAGCAGTAGTTAGCACACATGTACAATACTAGCAGTAGTTAGCACACACATACAACAATAGCAGTAGTTAGCCCACATGTCCAGCACTAGCAATAGTTAGCACACATGTACAACACTAGCAGTAGTTAGCCCACATGTACAACACTAGCAGTAGTTACCACACACGTACAGCACTAGCAGTAGTTAGCCCACACATACTACACTAGCAGTAGTTAGCCCACATATCAACACTAGCAATAGTTTACACACATGTACAACACTAGCAATAGTTACCACACATGTACAACACTAGCAGTAGTTAGCACACACATGCAACACAAGTATTAGTTAGCACACATGAACAACACTAGCAGTAGTTAGCACACACATACAACACTAGCAATAGTTAGCACACACGTACAACACTAGCAGTAGTTAGCACACATGTACAACACTAGCAGTAGTTGGCACACACATACAACACTAGCAGTAGTTTGCACACACATATAACACTAGCGGTAGTTAGCCCACATGTCCAGCACTAGCAATAGTTTGCACACATGTACAACACTAGCAGTAGTTAGCCCACACGTACAACACTAGCAGTAGTTAGCCCACATATCCAACACTAGCAATAGTTAGCACACATGTACAACACTAGCAATAGCTACCACACATGTACAACACTAGCAGTAGTTAGCACACATGTACAACACTAGCAGTAGTTAGCCCACATATCCAACACTAGCAATAGTTAGCACACATGTACAACACTAGCAGTAGTTAGCACACATGTACAACACTAGCAATAGTTACCACACATGTATAACACTCGCAGTAGTTAGCACACACATACAACACTAGCAGTAGTTAGCCCACATGTCCAGCACTAGCAATAGTTAGCACACATGAACAACACTAGCAGTAGTTAGCACACACATACAACACTAGCAATAGTTAGCACACACGTACAACACTAGCAGTAGTTAGCACACATGTACAACACTAGCAGTAGTTGGCACACACATACAACACTAGCAGTAGTTTGCACACACATATAACACTAGCGGTAGTTAGCCCACATGTCCAGCACTAGCAATAGTTTGCACACATGTACAACACTAGCTGTAGTTAGCACACACATACGACACTAGCAGTAGTTAGCACACACAACACTAGCAGTAGTTAGCCCACATGTACAACACTAGCAGTAGTTGGCACACACGTGCAACACTAGCAATAGTTAGCCCACATGTAGAACACTAGCAATAGTTACCACACATGTACAACACTAGCAGTAGTTAGCACACACAACACTAGCAGTAGTTAGCCCACATATCCAACACTAGCAATAGTTAGCACACATGCACAACATTAGAAGTAGTTAGCCCACATGTACAACACTAGCAGTAGTTAGCACACACAACACTAGCATTAGTTAGCCCACATGTACAACACTAGCAGTATGTATCACACAAGTACAACACTAGCAATAGTTAGCACACATCCACAACACTAGCAGTAGTTAGCCCACATGTCCAACACCAGCCATAGTTAGCACACATGTACAATACTAGCAGTCGTTAGCACACACATACAACACAAGCATTAGTTAGCACACATGTACAACACTAGCAGTAGTTAGCACACACATACAACACTAGCAATAGTTAGCACACATGTACAACACTAGCAGTAGTTAGCACACATGTACAACACTAGCAGTAGTTAGCACACACGTACAACACTGGCAGTAGTTAGCACACATGTCCAGCACTAGCAATAGTTAGCACACATGTACAACACTAGCAGTAGTTAGCACACACGTACAACACTAGCAGTAGTTAGCCCACATGTACAACACTAGCAGTAGTTAGCACATACGTACAACACTAGCAGTAGCTAGCCCACATATCCAACACTAGCAATAGTTAGCACACATCACACATATAAAACACTAGCATTATTTACCACACATATACAACACTAGCAGTAGTTAGCACACATGTACAACACTAGCAATAGTTAGCACACATTCACAACACTAGCAGTAGTTAGCCCATATGTACAACACTAGCAGTAGTTAGCACACACTTACAGCACTAGCAGTAGTTAGCCCACACGTACAACACTAGCAGTAGTTAGCCCACATATCCAACACTAGCAATAGTTAGCACACATGTACAACACTAGCAATAGCTACCACACATGTACAACACTAGCAGTAGTTAGCACACATGTACAACACTAGCAGTAGTTAGCCCACATATCCAACACTAGCAATAGTTAGCACACATGTACAACACTAGCAGTAGTTAGCACACATGTACAACACTAGCAATAGTTACCACACATGTATAACACTCGCAGTAGTTAGCACACACATACAACACTAGCAGTAGTTAGCCCACATGTCCAGCACTAGCAATAGTTAGCACACATGTACAACACTAGCAGTAGTTAGCACACACGTACAACACTAGCAGTAGTTAGCACACATGTACAATACTAGCAGTAGTTAGCACACATATACAACACTAGCAGTAGTTAGCCCACATGTCCAGCACTAGCAATAGTTAGCACACATGTACAACACTAGCAGTAGTTAGCACACACGTACAACACTAGCAGTAGTTAGCCCACATGTACAACACTAGCAGTAGTTAGCACACACGTACAACACTAGCAGTAGTTAGCCCACATATCCAACACTAGCAATAGTTAGCACACATCACACATATAAAACGCTAGCATTATTTACCACACATATACAACACTAGCAGTAGTTAGCACACATGTACAACACTAGCAATAGTTAGCACACATTCACAACACTAGCAGTAGTTAGCCCATATGTACAACACTAGCAGTAGTTAGCACACACGTACAGCACTAGCAGTAGTTAGCCCACACGTACAACACTAGCAGTAGTTAGCCCACATATCCAACACTAGCAATAGTTAGCACACATGTACAACACTAGCAATAGCTACCACACATGTACAACACTAGCAGTAGTTAGCACACATGTACAACACTAGCAGTAGTTAGCACACATGTACAACACTAGCAATATTTACCACACATGTATAACACTAGCAGTAGTTAGCACACATGTACAACACTAACAATAGTTACCACACATGTCCAACACTAGCAGTAGTTTGCACACATGTAAAACACTAACAATAGTTAGCACACATGCACAACACTAGCAGTAGTTAGCATACACGTACAACACTAGCAGTAGTTAGCGCACACCTACAACACTAGCAGTATTTAGCCCACATGTCCAACACTAGCAATAGTTAGCACACATGTACAACACTAACAATAATTACCACACATGTACAACGCTAGCAGTAGTTAGCACACATGTACAACACTAGCAATAGTTAGCACACATGCACAACACTAGCAGTAGTTAGCCCACATGTCCAACACTAACAGTAGTTAGCACTCACGTACAACACTAGCAGTAGTTCGCTCACATGTACAACACTAGCAGTAGTTAGCACACTTGTACAACACCAGCAGTAGTTAGCACACATGGACAACACTAGCAGTAGTTAGCACACACATGTCGAAAACAGATCCACCAATCACAATCACCTTTACATATAGCCTTCCTTTACCAAGTATTGCCATGTAAAATTGCGAGCACGAGGCTTAGGGTGGGGTCGGTGCATCTTTGGCTGACTGTACATCACTGGCAGTAATTAGCACACATGTACAACACTAACAGTAGTTATCACATATACAACACTAACACTAGTTAGCACATGTACAACACTGTCACACATGTACAAAACATGTTATACAGTAGATGGTATTATAGATGGTATTAATAATATCGAATTATTTTGTATATTAAATAAAAAATACGTTATTATACTTTTCCACATCATATGCCAATTGCATTTCACTATATTATGTGGTGTTATGCAATGTTACCCTTCGCGTGTTGCACCAAAATGAAAAGTAATTCATGGAATGGAAACAATAATCTTTCGTCTCTTTCTTACACTTATTTGCTTTATCATTATTTTCTTTCTTCCTTCTCTATTCCCTTGTCTGTACGTCTTTCCCAATTTCCCGGACTGTATCTCTACCTTTCTCCTTTCTCACTCTCTCTCTTTGTTATCAAGGGATCACCAAGACAGTTTACCTACACTGTTAAATAGCCTTCATCTGGCTGTTCTACAAATGCTGATGCTACGATTATTATTATTATTATTATTATTATTATTATTATTATTATTATTATTATTATTATTATTTTTATTATTATTGTTATTAATATTATTGTATAAGTAGTAGTAATAGTAGTAGTAGTAGTAGTGCGTTTAATCAGTGTAATAATAAACATAATAATAATAATAATAATAATAATAATAATAATAATAATAATAATAATAATAATAATAATAATAATAATAATAATAATAATAATAATCAAAATAATAATAATAATAATAATAATAATAATAATAATAAAAATAATTTTACAATATTGAATTATATAAAAATATTAGTAATATCAAGAATCAACCATAAAAGATCAAAACCAATTGTTGATGCCACAAATTGACAAAGAAGGTGATAATGAAGATATCATTAATAGAGCTGTACTATAATACTACAGGACAATCAACGAACCGACGCCCAGCAGGTGTGTAAAGTAACAGCGACAACCAAAAGAATTATTTATAACATCTACACACCTGAGATAAATAATATGTCTGTCTCACCTAAAAGCCCTCCTTCCCTACCCTCTGACTCCTATCTCCTTCTTCCTGTTTAATCCTGCACATAAGTTATTCTTGTGTATATATGAGAAAAAAATGTAATTCCAAAAATCAATTCATGGTAGCTACTTAACTTTCAAAGTACATGTTTAGTTTCAATTCAAGATTTCGTTGATTGTAAGTTTGTGAATCATAATCTGGGTTTTCCTGCATTTTCAACGGTATCTAAAAACTTTCCTTGTAAAACAATTTAAATTTTACGTAAGCTGGATCAATTTACATGTCAAATCCTTATGTAAAAATGTTATTCTGACCCTTCGTGGCTTTAAATAATTGAGCGTTGTTGTTATTATTATTATTATTATTATTATTATTATTATTATTATTATTATTATTATTATTATTATTAATAATATTATTATTATTATTATTATTATTATTATTATTATTATTAATATTGTTATTATTATTATCAGTAGTAGTATTATAATTCATTATTTGGTCGCTTGCGTGTGCAGGTTCAGTACATCACTGTGAGGTGCAGGTTCAGTGCTTGAGTGTGAGGTGCAGGCTTAGAACATCAATGTTATGTGTAGGTACAGTACATCAGTGCAGATTTAGCTACAGTACATCAGTACTAAGTGTAGGTACAGTACATCAGCGTGAGATGTAGGTTCAGTACATGAGTGTGAGGTGCAGGTCTAGTACATCAGTGTGAGGTGCAGGTACAGTACATCAGCGTGAGGTGTAGGTTTAATAGATCAGTGCGAAGTGTAGGTACAGTACATCAATGTGAGGAGCAAGTTTTGTACATCAGTGTGAGGTGCAGGTTTAGTACATTAGCGTGAGGTGTATCTTCAGTACATGAGTGTGAGGTGCAAGTTTAGTACATCAATGTGAGGTGCAAGTTTAGTACATCAGTGTGAGACGTAGGCACAGTACATCAGTGTGAGGTGCAAGTTTAGTACATCAGTGTGAGGTGTAAGTACAGTACATCAGTGTGAGGTGCAAGTTTAGTATATCAGTGTGAGGTGTAGGTTCAGTACATCAGTGTGAGGTGCAGGTCTAGTACATCAGTGTGAGGTGCAGGTACAGTACATCAGCGTGAGGTGTAGGTTTAATACATCAGTGCGAAGTGTAGGTACAGTACATCAATGTGAGGAGCAAGTTTTGTACATCAGTGTGAGGTGCAGGTTTAGTACATTAGCGTGAGGTGTAGCTTCAGTACATGAGTGTGAGGTGCAAGTTTAGTACATCAGTGTGAGGTGCAAGTTTAGTACATCAGTGTGAGATGTAGGTACAGTATATCAGTGTGAGGTGCAAGTTTAGTACATCAGTGTGAGGTGTAGGTACAGTACATCAGTGTGAGGTGCAAGTTTAGTATATCAGTGTGAGGTGTAGGTACAGTACATCAGTGTGAGGTGCAGGTTTAGTACATCAGTGTGAGGTATAAGTACAGTACATAAGAGTGAGGTGCAGGTTTAATACATTAGTGTGAGGTGTAGGTACAGTACATCAGTGCGAGGTGCAGGTATAGTACATCAGTGTGAGGTGTAGGTACAGTACATCAGTGCGAGGTGCAGGTTTAATACATCAGTGTGAGGTGTAGGTACAGTACATAAGTGTGAGGTGCAGGTTTAGTACATCAGTGTGAGGTGTAGGTAGAGTACATCAGTGCGAGGTGCAGGTATAGTACTTCAGTGTGAGGTGTAGGTACAGTACATCAGTGCGAGGTGCAGGTTTAGTACATCAGTGTGAGGTGTAGGTAGAGTACATCAGTGAAAGGTGTAAGTTCAAGGCATCAGTGTGAGGTGTAGGTACAGTACATCAGTGCAGGTGTAGGTACAGTACATCAGTGCAGGTGTAGGTACAGTACATCAGTATGAGGTGTAGGTACAGTACATCAGTGCAGGTGTAGGTACAGTACATCAGTGTAAGGTGTAGGTACAGTACATCAGTGTAGGTGTAGGTACAGTACATCAGTGCAGGTGTAGGTACAGTACATCAGTGCAGGGGTAGGTACAGTACGTCAGTGCAGGTGTAGGTATGGCACATCAGTGCAGTTGTAGGTACAGTACATCAGTGCAGGTGTAGGAACAGTACATCAGTGCTGGTGTAGGAACAGCACACCAGTGTGAGGTGTTGGTACAGTACATCAGTGTAGGTGTAGGTACAGTACATCAGTGCAGGTGTAGGTACAGTACATCAGTGTGAGGTGCAGGCTTAGATCATCAATGTGATGTGTAGGTACAGTACATAAGTGCAGGTTTAGCTACAGTACATCAGTGCGAAGTGTAGGTACAGTACATCAGTGTGAGGTGCAAGTTTAGTACATCAGCGTGAGATATAGGTTCAGTACATGAGTGTGAGGTGCAGGTCTAGTACTTCAATGTGAGGTGAAGGTACAGTACATCAGCGTGAAGTGTAGGTTTAATACATCAGTGCGAAGTGTAGGTACAGTACATCACTGTGAGGAGCAAGTTTTGTACATCAGTGTGAGGTGCAGGTTTAGTACATCAGTGTGAGGTGTAGGTACAGTACATCAGTGTGAGGTGTAGGTTCAGTACATCAGTGCGAAGTGTAGGTACAGTACATCAGTGTGAGGTGCAAGCATAGTACATCAGTGTGATGTGTAGGTACAGTATATCAGTGTGAGGTGCAGGTTTAGTCCATCAGTGTGAAGTGCAAGTTTAGGACAATAGCGTGAGGTGTAGCTTCACTACGTCAGTGTGAGGTGCAAGTTTAGTACATCAGTGTGAGATGCAAGTTTAGAACATCAGTGTGACGTGTAGGTACAGTACATCAGTGCAGGTGTAGGTACAGTACATCAGTGTAAGGTGAAGGTACAGTACATCAGTGCAGGTGTAGGTATAGCACATCAGTGCAGGTGTAGGTACAGTACATCAGTATAGGTTAAGGTACAATACATCAGTATAAGGATAAGGTGTAGGTACAGTACATCAGTGTGAGGTGTAGGCACAGTACATCGGCGCAGGTGTAGGTAAAGTACATCAGTGTAAGGTGTAGGTACAGTACATCAGTGCAGGGGTAGGTACAGTACATCAGTGCAGGTGTAGGTATAGCACATCAGTGCAGGTGTAGGTAGAGTACATCAGTGTAGGTGTAGGAACAGTACATCAGTGCAGGTGTAGGAACAGTACATCAGTGTGAGGTGAAGGTACAGTACATCAGTGTAGGTGTAGGTATAGTAAATCAGTGTAGGTGTAGGTACAGTACATCAGTGTGAGGTATTGGTACACTATATCATTGCAGGTGTAGGTACAGTACATCAGTGTGAGGTGCAGGCATAGATCATCAATGTGATGTGTAGGTACAGTACATCAGTGCAGGTTCAGCTACAGTACATCAGTGTAGGTGTAGGTACAGTACATCAGTGTGAGGTATAGGTACACTACATCATTGCAGGTGTAGGTACATTACATCAGTGTGAGGTGCAAGTTTAGTACATCAATGTGAGGTGTAGGTACAGTACATCAGTGTGAGGTGCTAGTTTAGTACATCAGTGTGAGGTGTAGGTACAGTACATCAGTGTGAGGTGCAGGTTTAGTACACCAGTGTGAGGTATATGTACAGTACATAAGAATGAGGTGCAGGTTTAGTACATCAGTGTGAGTTGTAGGTACAGAACATCAGTGCGAGGTGCAGGTATAGTACATCAGTGTGAGGTGTAGGTACAGTACATCAGTGCGAGGTGCAGGTATAGTACATCAGTGTGAGGTGTAGGTACAGTGCATCAGTGCGAGGTGCAGGTTTAGTACATCAGTGTGAGGTCTAGGTACAGTACATCAGTGAAAGGTGTAAGTTCAAGGCATCAGTGTGAGGTGTAGGTACAGTACATCAGTCTAGGTTTAGGTACAATACATCAGTATAAGGTAAAGGTGTAGGTACAGTACATCAGTGCGATGTGTAGGTACAGTACATCAGTGCAGGTGTAGGTACAGTACATCAGTGCAGGTATAGGTACAGTACATCAGTGCAGGTGTAGGTACAGTACATCAGTGCACGTGTAGGTACAGTACATCAGTGTGAGGTGTAAGTACAGTACATCAGTGCAGGTGTAGGAACAGTACATCAGTGTGAGGTGTAGGTACAGTACATCAGTGCAGGTGTAGGTACAGTACATCAGTGTATTGTGTAGGTACAGTACATCAGTGTAGGTGTAAGTACAGTACATCAGTGCAGGTGTAGGTACAGTACATCAGTCCAGGGGTAGATACAGTACATCAGTGCAGGTGTAGGTACAGTACATCAGTAAAGGTTTATGTACAATACATCAGTATAAGGTTAAGGTGTAGGTACAGTACATCAGTGTGAGGTGTAGGTACAGAATATCAGTGCAGGTTTAGGTACAGTACATCAGTGCAGGTGTCGGTACAGTACATCAGTGCAGGTGTAGGAACAGTACTTCAGTGTGAGGTGTAGGTACAGTACATCAGTGTAGGTGTAGGTACAGTACATCAGTGTAGGTGTAGGTACAGTACATCAGTGTGAGGTATAGGTACAGTACACCAGTGCAGGTGTAGGTACAGTACATCAGTGTGAGGTGTAGGTACAGTATATCAGTGCAGGTGTAGGAACAGTACATCAGTGTGAGGTGTAGGTACAGTACATCAGTGTAGGTGTAGGTACAGTACATCAGTGCGTGTTGCAAGTATAGTACATCAGTGTGAGGTGTAGGTACAGTACATCAGTGTGAGGTGCAAGCTTAGTACATCAGTGTGAGGTGTAAGTACAGTATATCAGTTTGAGGTGCGAGTTTAGTCCATCAGTGTGAGGTGCAAGTTTAGTACATTAGCGTGAGGTGTAGCTTCAGTACATCAGTGTGAGGTGCAAGTTTAGTACATCAGTGTGAGGTGCAAGTTTAGTACATCAGTGTGAGGTGTAGGTACAGTACATCAGTGTGAGGTGCAAGTTTAGTACATCAGTGCGAGGTGTAGGTACAGTACATCAGTGTGAGGTGCAAGTTTAGTACATCAGTGTGAGGTGTATGTCCAGTACATCAGTGTGAGGTGCACGTTTAGTACCTCAGTGTGAGGTGTAGGTACAGTACATAAGTGAGGTGCAGGTTTAGTACATTAGTGTGAGGTGTAGGTACAGTACATCAGTGCGAGGTGCAGGTATAGTACATCAGTGTGAGGTGTAGGTACAGTACATCAGTGCGAGGTGCAAGTTTAGTACATGAGTGTGAAGTGTAGGTACAGTACATAAGTGTGAGGTGCAGGTTTAGTACATCAGTGTGAGGTGTAGGTACATTACATCAGTTCGAGGTGCAGGTATAGTACATCAGTGTGAGGTGTAGGTACAGTACATCAGTGCGAGGTGCAGGTTTAGTACATCAGTGTGAGGTGTAGGTACAGTACATCAGTGAAAGGTGTAAGTTCAAGGCATCAGTGTGAGGTGTAGGTACAGTACATCAGTCTAGGTTTAGGCACAATACATCAGTATAAGGTTAAGGTATAGGTACAGTACATCAGTGTGAGGTGTAGGTACAGTACATCAGTGCAGGTGTAGGTACAGTACATCAGTGCAGGTGTATGTACAGTACATCAGTGTGAGGTGCAGGTACAGCACATCAGTGTATTGTGTAGGTACAGTACATCAGTTTAGTTGTAGGTACAGTACATCAGTGCAGGTGTAGGTACAATACATCACTGCAGGGGTAGATACAGTACATCAGTGCAGGTGTACGTACAGTACATCAGTATAGGTTTATGTACAATACATCAGTATAAGGTTAAGGTGTAGGTACAGTACATCAGTGTGAGGTGTAGGTACAGTACATCAGTGCAGGTGTAGGTACAGTACATCAGTGGAGGTGTAGGTATAGCACATCAGTGCAGGTGTAGGTACAGTACATCAGTGCAGGTGTAAGAATAGTACATCAGTGTGAGGTGTAGGTACAGTACATCAGTGTAGGTGTAGGTACAGTACATCAGTGTAGGTGTATGTACAGTACATCAGTGTGAGGTATAGGCACAGTACATCAGTGCAGGTGTAGGAACAGTACATCAATGTGACGTGTAGGTACAGTACATCAGTGTAGGTGTATGCACAGTACATCAGTACAGGTGTAGGCACAGTACATCAGTGTGAAGTGTAGGTACAATACATCAGTGCAGGTGTAGGTACAGTAAATGAGTGTGAGGTGTAGGTTCTGTACATCAGTGCAGGTGTAGGAACAGTACATCAGTGTGAGGTGTAGGTACAGTACATCAGTGTGAGGTATAGGTACACTATATCATTGCAGGTGTAGGTACATTACATCAGTGTGAGGTGCAAGTTTAGTACATCAATGTGAGGTGTAGGTACAGTACATCAGTGTGAGGTGCAAGTTTAGGACATCAGTGTGAGGTGTAGGTACAGTAGATCAGTGTGAGGTGCTAGTTTAGTACATCAGTGTGAGGTGTAGGTACAGTACATCAGTGTGAGGTGCAGGTTTAGTACACCAGTGTGAGGTATATGTACAGTACATAAGAATGAGGTGTAGGTTTAGTACATCAGTGTGAGTTGTAGGTACAGAACATCAGTGCGAGGTGCAGGTATAGTACATCAGTGTGAGGTGTAGGTACAGTACATCAGTGCGAGGTGCAGGTATAGTACATCAGTGTGAGGTGTAGGTACAGTACATCAGTGCGAGGTGCAGGTTTAGTACATCAGTGTGAGGTGTAGGTACAGTACATCAGTGAAAGGTGTAAGTTCAAGGCATCAGTGTGAGGTGTAGGTACAGTACATCAGTCTAGGTTTAGGTACAATACATCAGTATAAGGTTAAGGTGTAGGTACAGTACATCAGTACAGGTGTAGGCACAGTACATCAGTGTGAAGTGTAGGTACAATACATCAGTGCAGGTGTAGGTACAGTAAATGAGTGTGAGGTGTAGGTTCTGTACATCAGTGCAGGTGTAGGAACAGTACATCAGTGTGAGGTGTAGGTACAGTACATCAGTGTGAGGTATAGGTACACTATATCATTGCAGGTGTAGGTACATTACATCAGTGTGAGGTGCAAGTTTAGTACATCAATGTGAGGTGTAGGTACAGTACATCAGTGTGAGGTGCAAGTTTAGGACATCAGTGTGAGGTGTAGGTACAGTAGATCAGTGTGAGGTGCTAGTTTAGTACATCAGTGTGAGGTGTAGGTACAGTACATCAGTGTGAGGTGCAGGTTTAGTACACCAGTGTGAGGTATATGTACAGTACATAAGAATGAGGTGTAGGTTTAGTACATCAGTGTGAGTTGTAGGTACAGAACATCAGTGCGAGGTGCAGGTATAGTACATCAGTGTGAGGTGTAGGTACAGTACATCAGTGCGAGGTGCAGGTATAGTACATCAGTGTGAGGTGTAGGTACAGTACATCAGTGCGAGGTGCAGGTTTAGTACATCAGTGTGAGGTGTAGGTACAGTACATCAGTGAAAGGTGTAAGTTCAAGGCATCAGTGTGAGGTGTAGGTACAGTACATCAGTCTAGGTTTAGGTACAATACATCAGTATAAGGTTAAGGTGTAGGTACAGTACATCAGTGTGATGTGTAGGTACAGTACATCAGTGTGATGTGTAGGTACAGTACATCAGTGCAGGTGTAGGTACAGTACATCAGTGCAGGTATAGGTACAGTACATCAGTGCAGGTGTAGGTACAGTACATCAGTGCAGGTGTAGGTACAGTACATCAGTGTGAGGTGTAGGTACAGTACATCAGTGCAGGTGTAGGAACAGTACATCAGTGTGAGGTGTAGGTACAGTACATCAGTGCAGGTGTAGGTACAGTACATCAGTGTATTGTGTAGGTACAGTACATCAGTGTAGGTGTAAGTACAGTACATCAGTGCAGGTGTAGGTACAGTACATCAGTCCAGGGGTAGATACAGTACATCAGTGCAGGTGTAGGTACAGTACATCAGTGCAGGTGTAGGAACAGTACATCAGTGTGAGGTGTAGGTACAGTGCATCAGTGTGAGGTGTAGGTACTGTACATCAGTGCAGGTGTAGGTACAGTACATCATTGCAACGTGTAGGTACAGTACATCATTGCAGGTGTAGGTACAGTACATCAGTGTGAGGTGTAGGTACAGTACATCAGTGCAGGTGTAGGTACAGAACATAAATGTACTGTAGGTGTACGTACAGAATATCAGTGCAGGTTTAGGTACAGTACATCAGTGCAGGTGTCGGTACAGTACATCAGTGCAGGTGTAGGTACAGTACATCAGTGCAGGTGTAGGTACAGTACATCAGTGCAGGTGTAGTTACAGTACATCAGTGTGAGGTGTAGGTACAGTACATCAATGCGAGGTGTAGGTACAGTACATCAGTGCAGGTGTAGGTACAGTACATCAGTGCAGGTGTAGGTACAGTACATCAGTGCAGTTGTAGGTACAGTACATCAGTGCAGGTGTAGGTACAGTACATCAGTGCAAGTGTAGGTATAGCACATCAGTGCAGGTGTAGGTACAGTACATCAGTGCAAGTGTTAGTATAGCTCATCAGTGCAGGTGTAGGTACACTACATCAGTGAATGTGTAGGTATAGTACATCAGTGCAGGTGTAGGTACACTACATCAGTGCAGGTGTAGGTACACTACATCAGTGCAGGTGTAGGTACACTACATCAGTGCAAGTGTAGGTATAGTACATCAGTGCAGGTGTAGGTACAGTACATCAGTGCAGGTGTAGGTACAGTACATCAGTGCAGGTGTAGGTACACTACATCAGTGCAAGTGTTGGTATAGCACATCAGTGCAGGTGTAGGTACACTACATCAGTGCAAGTGTAGGTATAGTACATCAGTGCAGGTGTAGGTACAGTACATCAGTGCAGTGTATAGATACAGGACATCAGTTTAGACAAGTCTTCTTCAACATTGACTTGAAAGTGTCGTTAAACTTTTCATATAAACCATTGGACATAGGATGGTAGGAAGTGGTAAATGACTGCTTAATACTTGTGAGTCTACATATCTCTTGCATTAAAGTTGAGGTGAATTGTGAGCCCCTTTCACTAAGCATTGCTTGGGGAAACCCAACTCGACTGAATATACCTAGCAAATATTCTGCAACCCTTTCCGTCTCAATCCCTGGAATAGCTACCGCCTCTGGCCACTTTCCTGCATAATCCACCAAAGTCAGAATCCTCTTATAGTCCTGGGAAGAGTGTGGACTGATCGGGCCGACCAGATCTACTGCAACTTTCTGAAAAGGGATAGAAATTAAGGACATTTTCCCTAGGGGTACCTTAGGTAACTTCCCCTTAGGTATTGTCCTCTGACACCTATCACAAACTCATGTCCAGTAAAATGAACTCAGAACTCTATCCTCAGTCTTTTTCACCCCTTAATGACCACCCACCAATCTTCGTGGGACAAAGTTAGTACTTAGTCTCGTCTGTCCTTAGGTAATAAAAGTTGCTCAAATTCCTCACCACATTTGCGAGCTTGAAGTCTGTACCACAATCGCTTAAGTTTCACTAGCCTTATTTTACCATTTACAGAATTACTTTGTAGGGATTCATCCCTCTCCTGTTCTTCTATTGTAATGGCAGAATCGTTACGAACCTCAGTTTTTACTTTACTAACACAATGGTTTAAACTCGCTGTTGTGCCTCACTAGAGGAAAGGTTACGGCAGGCTTAGCTCCCAGGGACAAATTGTCAGTAATGGCTAGTGCTACTTGAGAACAGGGCTGTACCCTTCTCAGGGCAGAGTTAGAGAGTACCAAGGAAGAAAACTTGAAACTAAAGGAAGAGAGAGCGAGGATGAAGGAGGAAACGAGACAAGGAAAGCCAATGTTTGACGAAAACTCAGGCGAATGGATGGTTGTGAGGAGAGGGACGACCATACTGGTGGTGAAAAAACACACCAAGGATACGATAACAACAGCTAAGTGTACCAACCCTTTTAGTCCTTTGATAGACGAATTGGACGTTAGTATAGGCAGGGAAAAGGTTGACAACGAAGGTACGAAAACCTTAATTGTTGCCGACTCACAGGTACGGTATCTGGACAGAGCTTTTTGTGGCAAAGATAAAAATTGGATGAGGGTGTGTTAGCCAGGAGCTCGGGTGGGGCATATAGTTGACAGGATGGACAATATTTTGCCTGGTAATGGGAACTCAGTGCTATAGAGCATATTAGGTCGAAGGGAGGTATCCCTATCATATGTTGTGTCCTGCCTAGATAGGGAGTTGGCAATGAATGGTTGTCAAGGGCAGTTGGTATCAACGTCCGTCTTGTTGACGGATATTGCAAGTCAATATCAGTCCCATTCATTGACAACTGGGACAACTTCTACGGCAGAAGGGACCTTTATGCTAAGGATGGGGTGCATCTGTCTAAGGATGGGGAGGCAACCCTTGATGGTTCTCTCGAGAGGACAGTTCAAAAGATGTCGAAGTCTTTAAACTGCTAAGAGAACATATGAGCACGGGGGTGGAGGAGACTGCAGTGAGAGCAGGGAAGTACAGTGAAAGGTTACAGGGAAATAGTGCTAAAAATTATGGCAAAACTAAATTAAGCAGGGAGTTAAAACATAAACGCGACAAAGAGAGGACTCAGAACACGACTAACTTAAATGTCTACTACGCAAACTGTAGAAGTATGAAAACAAAATAGATGAAATCAGGGCGTTGGCAGGTACCGAAAAAATCGATGTAATAGCATTCACCGAAACATGAATAAACCTAGACTCACGTGAGTTACCTGTCGAATACCAAATTGCAGGTTACATATTATTCCATACCGATAGGCAGATTAGGAAAGGAGGAGGAGTAGCAATCTATGTCTGGAATAATCTGAAGTGTGAAATAAATATGGTAATAAAAACAGAACGAAATACAGAAACAGTGTAGTAACAGTATCGAACAGAGTCCCCCACGAAAGACTAATAAGAAAAGTAGAGGCTCATGGCATTAAAGGAGACATTCTAAACTGGATTAGGGCGTGGTTACAGGACAGGAAACTGCGAGTTAGCATGAACGGCACTAAATCCCACTGGAGCAACTTCACTAGTGGAGTTCCCCAAGGCTCAGTACTCGGACCATTATTATTTATTATATACATAAACGACATAGATATCGGGGTAGACAGTAACATAAGTAAATTTGCTGATGACACTAAAATAGGGCGTGTAATTAAATCTGACGATGACTCTGCAAAACTACAGGAAGATCTAAAGAAATTTTTCATATGGTCTGAAAAATAGTGGATGAGATTCAATGTGAACAGTACTCAGTATAGGAGATGTAAACAAGGAAACCAGATACCAGATGAACAACGATGTTATTGAGAAATCCGACTGCGAGAAAGATTTAGGAGTAATGATAAGTAGGAGTCAAATAAACAATGGGTATTTGCTCGAAACAAGGCTAATAGAGTACTTGGGTTCATACATTGGAGTGTTAGTTACAAGACTAGCGAGGTCATCTTAAAACAATATCTTGCGCTTGTGAGACCCCACTTGGATTACCCAGTTCAATTCTGGTCACCGTATTACAGAATGGATATAGAATACTTGGAAAGAATTCAGAGGAGAATGACAAGACTAATCCCGGGCATCAGGAATCTTGAGTACAGAGACAGGTTAAAGCTTCTTAATTTGCACTCCCTCGAGAGACGTAGAGTGAGGGGCGATATGATCGAGGTGTATAAATGGAAGTCAGGGCTGAACATAGGGGACATTACAAAGGTACTCAAACTATCCAACCAGTAGCAAACTCTTAACAATGGTTTTAAATTAGACAAATTTAGATTTAGGCGCTAAATAGGTAAACATTGGTTTGGAAATAGAGTAGTGGATGAGTGGAACAAGTTACCAAATATCATCATTAACTCGAATACGCTGGATAGCTTCAAACATACAGTAGGTTGGATGGATATATGAGCAATAGGGTTGGGTGTAAATGGGACTGCCCAGTATGGGCCAATAGGCCCGCTGCAGTTTCCTCCATTCTTATGATCTTATGTTCTTATGAACTGGTCCGGTGACAAGCAGAGACGCCAAAGCCCTCTCTTCTTCCACGTCGTCTGTAGACTGGTTTCTACTCAGCGAGTCCAGGCTCTGGGTCGTCTGTCTTGATAAGTGTATGGGTGTCGATCCTCGACTGGAAGCATTTGTCTCACCCACTCCAAACAATGCGGAAACAGACTGTTCCACACTCGCCATTGACACCGCCTCCGTAGATGTAACCACCAGGAGATGTACAATACTCACACTAGAAGATGACCATGAGGCAGAGATATCTCCGGGTTCAGGACTGGCATTGTTCTCCTGAAATGACGACGATGTGGCCGGCACTACAAAGAAGAACTTTCTCTGTCACTGCTGGTGACGAAGAGGGAGAAATATCCTCAAACCGGGTTGAACCAGTGTTTACCAATAATTGTGCAGGGGCCTCAGTAACCTTCACAGGTCGTGGTAGAGCTCCAGGAATGTTCCCAATGATCAAGTCATATACAGTATGACATCATTCATACACGCAGCTTCCACAATACAAGAAAAATAAGGCGTGTTAACATAAACTTGGGCTACTGGATAAACTCTGACTGTTTTATCTCCTGTAAACTGATGATCTTGAACGTAGCGCCACTTGACCACCACACCTGTACAGCTGGTGTCGTGGAGTACCTCTACTACATGGGCATTGGCATACCCCCGAGCCGTCTCCAATTCGTTTTCCATCGATCCCACACCAATAACCAGGGGTGCCACCTCAACAGATGGCAGAATCACAATCTGATCTCAGGGTGACTGTGTCAGGCAAGCAGCCGCTCTTTCTTCCTTGGCTCGATCTTGACTGTCTTGATCCTCCTGACGATCCCTACGAGGTCCTCGCGTAGTTACCTTGCAGTCCCTTGCTATATGGACCCTTCTTATGATACAGGAAACAAACCTTTTCTCGTAGAGTCGGAAAAGCTCCTGGTGGCTTCTTATCTGGAGTTGCTTTAGTTGTAGTTGGGTAAGGTGTTCTTACCTCCTTTTGACGTCTTGGCTGACAAGTCTTCTACATAGGACCACCGTGTGCTTCTAAGTATGTCTCAGTCAGTTCCCTCATGGCTTTGATTGTTGTTGGTTTCCTCTTTCAAAAATAGTCGCAACTCTAGGTTACACAGTCTCAGGAACTGTTCACGGAGGATCAAGTCTTTAAGTCTTTTAAAAGACTTTTTGATTCCCGTTAAGTCTATCCACCGTTCTAGAAACCGAATCATGCGAGGCGGTAACTGACTAACACTTTCTCCTTTGTCTGGTACCGAGTCACAACAATTTGAGCGATAACCTTCTGTAAGCATGTATCTTTCTAAGATATATTTCTTCACCGTTTCATAATCCACTGCTTCAGTTGGCGACCAGGCAACATAAGCTTGAAGAGCTTTACCAGTGAGAGAGAGCTTAAATTAACTGCCCACTGATCTATCGGCCACTCACTATTAAGTGCATACCTTTCAAACCACTCAATGCATCAATGTCGTCAACTTGTTCCTCAAACTTAGGTAACTTTGGCTTTGAATAATAAAGGAGAGTTGGCCTAGGTTCGGGGATGTCCTGACGAAGTTGAAGCACTTCAAGTTCATGTTTTCGTTTTCTCTCTCCTTTTCGGCTCGTTCCTTCTCTCTTTCCACTGCTTCCTTTTCTTCAATTTGTTTAATTTTCTTTAATTTTGATCCTGCATTCCAATTCCTGTTCTCTCTTTCCTTAACTCATTCTCTGCTCTTTCTTTTTCTCTTCTTTCTTCTCTCTCTTGCTGCCTTTCGTCTCTTAGAATTGATTGTTGTCGAGTCACAAAGTCTTTCGGTTCCTTCATACCCCAAGTCTCGACCAGTTTGAATCAATTCTCCGAGATCCATTGCTAGTCGATTTAAAACACGTCACTCCTTGTGTTCCCTTCAATAGTCGTAAATTCGTAATGTCTCCTTTTGTACTTTTACTCAGTCCTCACCTTGCACTTCTAATGCCTTCAATCAGTCTGTATCCTGGGTCTGGGCACCACTATCAGTTGTCACAGGACTTTCAGACCGAGAGGAAGGGCTTATGGAAACTAGTCGTGTAACAGTGACATATATTACACTATTTACATTCACAGAGCAAGTTTTCATGTTCAAATATCTCCAATTACTTCACGCACAACTCAGCGGTTATCTTGTACCCCACGTCAGCGTGTGTATACCAGGCCTGGACTCCGCTGCCCTGGAGTTCCAGGTTCTCCGTGCTGCCCGGTTCAGTCGGTGGCTCACGCTGCTCTTCCGTGACCATCACCACCACCACCACACAAATATGACTCGCTGGTCAACTAATGCTAATACAATACATCGAAAGTTTTACATCTCATATCATATAAAACAAAATATGGCTCTTACATAATGTTTCAACAAGCAAGACTAAATAACACTGATATAAAGAAACATCGTAAATCAAAACATTAGATAATATCTATAAGCGTACAGGCCATGAACCACCCACATTGAAAAATTGGTCTTTCTCGGGCCGACATGTGACACTGTGTATATGAACATTGCACTGCAAATACGAGTATATTTATAGGTTATGCTTGTGTGTTGTGTGTGCATTGCTGCGTTGGTCTACATGTGTGTTTGCATGCAAACTTCTACTCGTATGAACGTCTGTGTGCACGTGTACGTGTATGCATGAAGTTTATAGCTGTCATCTTTCGTCAGTATCAGCCTTAATGAGGGACTACTTAAAGTTCATTATCTTAATTCCAGCGAACCATGTAAGTAGCCGGGAGCAGCTATTGCCATCTAGCGAGCATGATATTTACAATCAACCCATCCCAGCGTCAGCTTTGTGAGTCAGATATTAAACTCCCGGTAACGATGCACTTTGAGAAGAGTTTTATTATTATTTGAACGTTTGTGGAAATGCCGGAGTGAGTGTAAACGTTTCCTAATACAGTATTGTTTGGTCAAAATTTAAAGCCGCTGTTCATTAAACCCAGTTATCTTGTTTCTCTTTTCCCAAGGTTCTATATAATATATTTCTACGGAATATCTAGTGATTATAACCGAAATGAGATAAAATTATAAGTAATTATTTATGATAAAATGAGGGTACATTATCGTTAATGCAGTCATTTTAAGATACAGCGTACACACCAGCTGCTCCTCATCAGCGTTCAAAAATGGGTGAAAAAAACCTTCCCAACGTTCATATAATATTCGAAGATATTTTCTCTGGTGTCATCGAAGGTAATTTTATTCACTTACTGTTCGTAGCAAAGAATATTTCATTTTCCACTCCAGTAGTTACGGAAATTGTGTAAACCTTGGCTGAAATAAGTTCAAGAGGACACAGGCACACCGCCCACACCACCCACACAACCTACAGCACCTATGCCGCCTTCACCACTTATACCACCCACCTCACCTATACCGCCCACGACAACTGCGCCGCCCACACCTACTATACCACCCATATCGTCTACACTGCCGGCAACATTTACATGGCTCACACCACACCACGTCGCCTACACCTTCTACACCACCCATAGTACCTACACCGCTCACACCACCCACATCACCTACACCTCTCACACCACCCACACCACTTACATCGCCCAAACTACCGAAACCACCTACACCGCCTACACCAACTAAATGGCTCACACCACCTACACCACCCACACCACCTAGACATCCCACCACCTACACAACCCACACCCCCTGCATCACCCATACCCAAGACACCACCCACACCACATATGTCACCCACTCGTACCACTAACGCCACCTACAGTCCTACACCATCCATATCACATACAGCGCCTACACCACCAACATATACACCTCCCACTGCCAACACTACCCATGCCACCCACACCACCTACACCGCCCACCACATCCACAAAACGTACACCGCCCACACCACCCACATAATCTGCACCGCCCTCACCACCCACATCACCGACACAGCCACACTACCCACATCGCCTACACCGCCCACAACACCTAAACCTATCCAATTTCCCACATCATTTACTGTACATCCCAACCTGCAAATCGTCCACGCCACCCCACACACACCCACACACCGCTATCTTAACCCCCAATACCGCCTACTCCTTTGAGAATGCCTAGAACAGTTACACCGCCCACAACGCCCACACTATCCACATCGCAGACATACTAACGAATAACAATACAATGGTATAACAATGTTCCCAGTGGTAGTAATGGTACAGTACCTGCCAAGCTTTTTGTCCCTCGGCTCAAAGCTTAACTCAATATTAGACTTCTCGTGCCGTCAGCAGTCGACTCGGTCTTTCCTTCTTTCCCTTCTTTATTCTCTTGGATTTACTTATCGTACTTCCTTTTATTTATTCACGTGCTGTTATTTACTCACTTTCATTTACTCACTTTTCGTTACTCACTTTCATTTACTCACTTTTCGTTACTCCCTTTTATGTAATATTTTTTTTATTCCCTTTGGTTACTCACTTTTATTCATTTTGGTTACTTACTTTAATTTGCTCACTTCTGTTTAGTTACTTTTATTCACTCACTTTTATTACCTCACTTGCTGTGTTCCTTCTGTTATCTCTCTTTTCATTCTTTTTCTCTTATAAGTATGTCTGTCTATCCATATATTCTTCCGTAGCTTTGTTGTTTATGATTCTGCATCCATCCACAAGAGAGAGAGAGAGAGAGAGAGAGAGAGAGAGAGAGAGAGAGAGAGAGAGAGAGAGAGAGATGTACATACAGACAGACAGACAGAGACAGATAGTAGGTATTAGACAGCTATCAAACAGGGAGGTACTACCGCCTGGGAAGATATTGGAAGCATAATGTGTTGTCTAATGGTAGACCCTGCTGCCATATGGCATCACGAAAATTGTGACCAAGTCCCAGGTTGCTGATCTGTCTTTCTGCCTCATTTACACACAATTGCAGGGTCACAATTGTTTCTCTTATTTTACAACATAATATACACACTGGATATCGTTTCTCACTCTTGTTTTTTTGTGGTTCTTTGTTAATATTATTATTATTATTATTATTATTATTATTATTATTATATTATCGCATCCAGGTACCGATGTGGGTCTGTCACCTGTGCCTGGGTGGATTAATCCCCGTAAAAAAATAACAGAGAGAGAGAGAGAGAGAGAGAGAGAGAGAGATCACTAGGATAAAAACCTACAAGCTACCTCCAGTGCATCTTAGAAGGAAAAAATAATGTTTGGAGGAAATACAACTTAATTGGTATGGCGGGAAATAATCTGTAATTTTGTTCCAGGATTATCCAGATGTATTCGATGTTTATAAGTGAGTCATAATGACAATAATAGTGATAAAAGACATATATTTGTAACTACTGAATTAAAACGAAAGATATAAATTTTTCTTAGAAAATCATTAGTGCTGATTACAGCAATATAATTAATCCTGTACTGATAGAAATAGAAAAACTATTACCTCATTTTAGAGAAAATAAGGTAACTAAGTACAGTCTCCTGGAATACAAATAATTTAACACTATCCTGTCGTGCATCCTTGAAAAAAAAGAACTTCTGTAGTCTATCCTGGGAAAAATATAACGTTATTAACATGTGTCCAGGGAAAAATTAAGCACCTCTGTATAGTGTCCTGGAAAAAAATAATTACTTGATTAAAATTCATCTTGGGAAAAGTAATAAAATTAAAGTGTTTCCTTGAAAAAGAAAGAAAAATAAACTAATTAAAACATCAGAGAGATTGCGTGAACAAAGGTAAATAAAACAACTAGAAAAGTATAATATTTCGGACAATATTGGTAAACAGCATACCACCTCACCAGAAAACCTCCTGGGATAAAAAACGAAAACCATAATAACAAGTGATGTCATTAAGCGTGCTGCGGAAGGTGGACCAGGGTATGGAAGTAATCCCGTGGGGACCCCTGCTGGGTGTGTCCAAGGCCTGAGTCCTCAACATGGCCCAGGTGGTGACCTGGGAGGCCGTCCTCGCCCTGACCTGTGTTCTCATCATGCTCCTACAACAAGGTCAGTAACAAACTCATGTCAGTTTATTTTTAATACATTCATCTGTGTTGGCAGATATACTTGTTGTTTCTCTCTGGCGTATTGTAAGTTTATCATCTGTTTAAATTTGTTTCAGACGTGTTGAAGTTGCATGGAATTTATTGTAACTTATTTCAGATGTGTTTAGGGCGTTTGAATATGTTTATCCGCTTTGGAAGACTCATACATTTTAACATACTCTTTACACATTAGCACTCCCGAACCTCCTTATTAAATAAGGTCTGTTTGTTACGTTAATCCTTTGTTTTTTTCTGTTCTTCCAGTCAGTTATATGTTCTAGGTACTCAAGCAGGCTACAGGTAGTTCATGACGTACACTCACGAGCCATAGTTTCGCTGCACCCTATACTGTACCGCTACCCCTGGCTCGAGGGAAGTCGTAGTCAGTGATATATAGTGATGTTAAGTATAGTGATGGTAAATAGTGTCGTGAAGTCACTAAGAAACCTGTATCGTGCATATATTCTCTCAAATATTACATCATGAACTGCTATTCGTACAATACAGCGAAGCTTCGAGCTACCACATTGCACCACTGAGCGATTGGGGGCGGGGGGGCGTTCGGTATGAAGCCAAGGCTACGACTTCCATTGAGTCAGGAGTAGGGTAGAGGGTGCATCGAAACTATGGCGCGTGAGTGTACACCACCAAAAAAGGTATCCGTATCCTTGGGTCCGATGGTTTTTGGTTTGAATACCGCACCTCCTGTTGTCTTGGTGAGGCTGGCAAGCGTGACTGTAGCTCTTCTGTATATAGCATTAAATTTCGAATTATAATTGTAAATATGATTTAGTAGACATTCTTGAAAACAGCAAAGTCTGCATAATATATTTGTTTAACGAACATTGAGAACTTTATCATTCAACTATGGGGATGAGTTACTACAGTATATGGGAACACGCATAAATGACAGGAAGCGGAATAAGATTATAACTACAGTACACGCATATACAGTATTGTTTGTTTCCGTAAATTTATATTTCTTTTAAAGGTTTCTACCCAGACATCCTGTACGAAACAAAAATAATATTTTTCGCCTCACAAGTATAGGTAATAAGTAAGGTTGAATATTACACTGCAAGGCTGATAAACACTAATGATAAATATACTAAGGTTTGAAACATCCCAACATCAGAAGCTTCGTTCCTAATGTTCTCATATGGAATACATACATTTATATTTAATATACACATACCACTAATATAGTATATAATCTGTATTACGGAACATATCAGGAGTTATACCCGGTAACTCATGCATAAGGAAAGCAAGGTTACTTATATGAGCCAGGACTCGAGGCCACTTGTCAGAATTCTTGGTTTGTTGTTTCATATTTGTTGACAGTGAAGAAGTGCGAATACTTTCTTTTTTTTTGTGGGGGGTGAGCGGGGGGTGTACTGTACATAAATGTGAACACTGTGAATGCGAGACTAGGGAAGCTGAAGCAACAGGCAGAGATTCATTTATCTGGTAACAATGTGTGTGTGGGGAGAGAGAGGGGTAAGGAGACGGAGTATTAGGGGTTGGGGAGTGCAGGAGGTGTGGGAGTAACGAAGTTTTATGGTGCATACTGTTGTCATGTGTTGTTTCCACATATCTTGGATAGATGGGGATGGAAGAGAGTGATTGTGTTACGGAAATGAGTTTGCACTTGTATTAAATATATATAATTTGTAAATTATTAAAAATGTGTAAGGAGTCCAGTCTTATGTAAACCACCAGGACAAGCGACCTACATAACCGTGCCCCTCTTCCCTTATTATGCCTTACCGGCTCTCTCGCTACCTCCCAAGTCACCACTGATAAGAAGTTGTTGTAATGTTAACTTACTTAATGGTAGGAAGATATTATAGCGAATATTTCAACTTCTAGGCACCCATGACAACACTTACCTCACGTGGTAGTTATGATTAGGTTTGTTAATCATTTAAGTTGTAAAATTACCTGCATGTAAACTATGCCTTAAATTGACAATATATGTGGATGTTCAGGTGAGAACATTTCCCGATATGCCACCGTTGTTTTACCCCAAATAAGAAGGGCTGTTTCACTTGCAAACTCTCTCTGAGTAGCTCTACTGACACCCGCACCTCCGCTCCCCAACCCCTAACCCTTGTGGGGTATGGGATTGTTTGGTGTTCACTCAGGATGGAATGGAGAAAGGAAACTCACAATGTGCTCTCTATATACATGTTGTATTGGATGTACAATGCAGCTTGGTGCTGGGAAGGCAGCATGGTTACAAGCGTGATGTAGAGAGAGATGGTTGGTGAGGACGCTCAGAGGAGGACAGCTTGTGGGTGGCCATGCTCGCCAGTGGGAGAGAGAACCGCCAGGCAGGCGGAGGAGCGAGGACCGCCAGGCAGGCGGAGGAGGAGGAGGTGTTGCTGGCTGTGGCTGTAGGTAGAGAGAGAGATCACCACGAGGTCAGGTCTTAAATAGCGGGGGCAGGCGTGGCTTAGCAGTTGACCCCCGCTCCGTGGTGTATGGCGGCGCTGGTTGACCTAGACCACGAGGCATATACACTGGGGAATTGGTGGGGTCGGCTAGGCAGCGACAAACAGCGTTTGTAGGGGAGAATTCCACTACACCCTCCTCCTTCCATACCTTCCTTCTCCCGCCGCCACAAACACATTGTTGCCAGATGAATGAATCTCTGCCTATTGCTTCGAGTTCCCGAGCTTCACATTTACTGTGTTCACATATGCGGGTGAGTGTCTAACTTGGAAATATCCTGGACTGTACTTAGATAGGCTGTTGTTTCATGTTAGTAGATCAACAAAATGTGTTTACGTATGAATCATAATTATCTCGTACTTGGTGCAACAGCATGTACTGTGCATACAGTACAGTACATTCAATACTATAAGTATCGACTACCACAAGGTCGGTGGAATAGAAAATGAGCGATAATGACCCTTGTGACTGGGATGACCTGCCTATGACAAGTTTGTTTTATGCCTAATTCTTTTAACACTTTGGACAAAAGGTCACTTGTAAAATTAGACCCTTGGTCACCACAGGTATACGTTTACTTACAATACATGTACAATAAGTACACAAAGTAAGGCGATCCTTGACAGTTTAAACATGCGGGTTGTGGGTACTGCAAAGTTGAGGATGGCATCGACGTCACCAGTTTTGGGTCGACGTCGTCCTTGATCCACGATGTGTCCAAGGTATGTGATGGTGGCCTGGCCTAATTGGGACTTCGCCAGGTTGATAGTCAGGCCTGCCTCGTCCAAACGCTGTAAGAGAGCTCGAAGGCGGGCGACGTAAACATCCCACGTATCTGAAATAACTACCAAATCATCTAGGTATGAATAAGTTCCATCAAAACTTTCTATCATGTTGTTTATACTGCACTGAAAGTGTCCAAATGGCGTGCAGAAGGCTGACATTAATTTTGCTCTCTGTTAATCCAATCTGGTAGTATCCTTTCTGTAGGTCGATCTTTGTAACATACTTTGCTCGACCTACGGAATCAACAAGATCGTTAATTAATGGGAAAGGATAAGAATCTGGCGTGGTTAATTAATTTAATTTAATTTACGATAATCTGTGCAAAACCTTGTTCCACCACCCTCTTTTGGGACCAGCAGGGGAGGAGAAGCCCATGGGGAGGAGCTGGATACCACCAAATCTTGCTCCAAAGGGTAGTCAACTTCGCCCTTCATCTTGGCCTTCTTCTCTGGACTGAGTCGGCAAGGAGTCTGTCGTATAGGATAGGTATTATTAGCATAGAGTTCGATATCATAGAGAACATTTTGACATCTACCTGGACTATACCTGCATACACCGGAGTTATCTTGCAATATTTTAATAGCATCCGCCTGCTCTTGAGTGGTCAAGTTTTGTAAATACTTTTATATTTTTTGATATATAAGAGTTTTCTTTCCTACTTTCTACAATAGGACTTTCCTCCCCAAACAAATCTATGTCCACAACAGAGATCGCCTAGTTGGTGAGGACAGGTCTCTCACCCAAGTCACCCTGAGGATTCCTTCTGCGATATAATTTCATTAAGTTCAGATGTACTAGTTGAGAATACCTTCTACGGCCAGGAGTTAGAACAACGTAGTTTATTTTGTTTAATTGATGAGATACTTTGTAAGGGCCTTGATATTTACATTCGAGAACTGCTTTGGGAATAGACAAATATAGCAATATCTCATCTCCAGACTTGAACTTTCGGATTTTAGCCTTTCGATCATAAATATTCTTCATCTTACTTTGAGATTCAATTAAATTATCTGGTGCAATTTGTCTTACTTTACTTAGTTTAGATTTAAGATAATCAAGATATTGACCAACAGTCTGATTAGGAATCTCTGCAACTTGACTAAACCATTGTTATTTTATTATTTTAAGGGCCCCTCTTACTTGACGACCATACAACATTTCATAAGGTGAGAATCCAAATGAATCTTGTCGGCATTCTCTAATTGCAAAGAGCATTAAATGAATTCCTTAGTCGCAATCAGCTTTTGTGTCGAAACGAAATCTGCTAAGCATTGATTTTAATGTTTGAAGGTATCTTTCGAGGGAACCTTGCGACTGGGGATGATCTACCGATGACAAGTTTGTTTTATGCCAAATTCTGACAACACTTTGAAGAAAAAGTCACTTGTAAAATTTAGCCCTTGGTCAGATTGAATTTCCTTGGGATACCTACTTGTGTAAAGAATTGTAACAAAATATCAGAAATAGTTTTAGCTCTAATTTTTCTTACTGGGAATGTCTCAGGATACCTAGTTGTGGGGCACATTATAGTCAACAAATATTGGTTACCTCTCTTCGTTTTTGGAAGTGGGCCCACACAATCTATTAGAATCTTGTTAAGGGGTTCCTCCGGAACAAGAATAGGGTTAAGTGGAAGGGGAGGAATAACCTGATTGGGCTTTCCAACTAGTTGGCAAGAATGACAAGTGTTGATGAAGTTAGCCACCTGTGTCTTCATACCGGATCTAAAAAATCCTGATTAAGTTTGTTATGGGTTTTACATATCCCCAAGTGACCATTTAAGGCATCATGAGCCAGTTCTATGAGCTGTACTCTAACAGAATATGGTTTAACTATTTGATGTACTTCAGTCCCGGAGTCATCATCCTTTAAATATCTTGGACGATATTTTCTCATTAAGACGTCATCTTGAAAGTAAAAACAAACGACTTTAACAATGTCTGACTTAGGTATTGCTATTTGATGAAATTTGGTAAGAGAAGTATCCTCTTTCTGAGCTTTAATTAAGCTATCCCTGGTCATAACCTGGCCGGGGAGATCACAACTGAAAATGGGAACACTTGAAGAATCAGCACTTGGGTCAAGTAAAGTTTGAGATCTAGTGACGGCACAAAGAGGAAAAAATTGTGGAAGTTCATTCTCCAAGTCCTGAGTAAGACTCTCCGTCAACGGTTCATCAACCACTATAAAGTTGGGAACAACAAGTGAAAATGTAACACCTGCTACTGGCAATTCTCTCTCACTCCCACCTTCACCATTTCCTTCAACAAGTCACAATCCAGGTAAACTTGGGCAGGGTTTACTGATGAATAAGAGGACAAGTCTTCCAAAAGCACTTTCTCCCCTGTCTGTACTATTAGACTTATAGCACCTGCTACCATCCTTTTACCATCCTTTTAAAGTGAAATTTAACCCTTGAATATAAAATCAAGAAAAAGATCTTCCCGAGAGTCATTGACTTTGGCTCCATTACTCACACTTATTTTTTGGGGTTGTAGCTTGGGCCTCAGTCTTTACATTAGGTTTGATAAAATTTGTCCCAAAATATATTGAATTTTTACATCCTGGTTCCCAACAACGAAGTACATTGTGACCGTCTTTACGACAGTATGAACAAGTCACAGGTTTGCTAGAATTAGCTATAAGACTCGAGATACCACTTTTAGTCCCAAGGTTTTGTCCCGAGGGTGACTTTACTGTACAATATTCGGCTTCTTATTCTCCCCTTAAACGTGTGCACCAAGGCGTATCTATCGGCCAGCTGTGCTTGCTTCATTAAATCTTTTTCACTCTTGTCTTCTAAATAAGCCATGATATTGAAGGGAATTCGTCGTTTTGAATTCCTCACAGACAATTAGATTGACAAGGTCATCGAAAGTGCCAGTTTGAGTGGTCTTAAGCCACATTTGAAAAGTAACTAATTTTTCAGTAGCAAATTGAACGTATGTCATGTTAGAAGGCTTAAGGAAATTTCGGAAAGTCTGACGGTATGATTCTGGAGTTATAGCATAAGCATTTAAGATACGGTCTTTGACAAACTGGAAATCAGAATAATTCTCTAGACTATTATGAACTTGAACTGCTTTCCCAGCGAGCTTATTCTGAAGTAGCCAAATCCACTCATCATTGGGCCACTTATAGTGGAAAGCTGTACGGTCAAAGAAACGCATTGAAAACTCAGGATCTGATTCATCAAAATTAGGCACCAAACTTATGTTCCGAGACCAATCAAAGTGACGGAGTTTTTCTTTTGGCTTGGTTTTGGATTTTATTAACTCTAAATTCATGTTCTCTCTCATCTTCTCTTTCAAGTCTTTCCTTCTCAAACTTCTCTCGTTCAAATAACAATTTCTCTCTTTCAAGGTCAACTAAGATTTGAGGTTCCACACTCACTTTTTCCGTTGTCTCAATTTGAAGAGGAGAACCTACCACATTTTCCTTTACGTCCCCAGGACTAGTAATGAGTCTAACAGCTTCTTCAGGAAGAAACTCACTTGAGATTAATCCTTGGACAAATACTTCTTTTAATCTGTCTTTACGCAAACTTGTCGAGACTGGGATTTCAAAATAATCAACTATAATTTTCCAGTCAGTTTTCCTCAGGTCTGCACCTTCGAGTTTGTCAACAGTAGGATTAGCTATGAAATCAGCAATATCGAATTTAGACATGATAATTTATCAAGTAATTTCAAAAAAATCTTGGTCTTTTCGGAAAAAGAGGAATTCCCTTTCAAACCGCTTGCATATTTTAACTCACAAGAAGAGGCTGGTCTTCAATCATTCCTTCATTTTATATAAAGTACACCAATGGTAAAAGATAGGATTGTAGACTGTGAATTTTTTATGTTTACGGGGTAAGATTTCTGATTAGGAATTCATGAAGGATAGGGCCCTTCGTCCACAATCGTAAAGGGAAATTTGTGTAAAAAGGCTCCCAGTATGTATGTCTTACCCAAATAAATACTGCTTAGAGGAAGAGAAGTGTAACAAAAGGTACAAGTCTACTTAGAGAAACGCCCTGCTCAAAACTGAGAGTAAACGTACTAATTACCCACAGATATCAGCCGCCCTCTACTCTTGGTAGTAAACCCTGACTCGTTTATTACAAAAGGGAAATGTCAATAAACCAAAGCTTACCCCGTTTGGTGAAATAATTTCTCAGGCTCAAACATTCCGTATCCCTTACCATTATTGTGACTAATGTCCAATTTAAGCATTAGAGGGTATGATGAATTAGTGTTAACCAAAATTACACTAAAATTTGTATTGAGAGCTAACTGACTCAACGTCAAAGCTTACTTGTAAGAGTCCACTCCCGTTATTGACAGTTTTGACAAACTATGGTGGAAGAAACGGTTCTCACTCAACGTAAACATTCGTGGCTCAACCACATCCGATTTAGTTTACTTGGATCTTATTAATGTTATAAGGATTACCATGTTATGAATATGAACAATATTACTTTACGCACTACAACTGCATTAGTGATTTATAAAATTAAATGACTGGCCAAATCACTCACTACCTCCGAATCCAAATGCATTTACAGGAGGCCTAACACTATGTAAACAACCATATTAAGTCAATGAACTGTACGCAACCAGAAAAGTGTTAGCAGATAAATATAACTTGGACTACTGAAACAGCCAGAAATATTACATAATACCCACTAAATACTGTCCTGTACTGCTGTCATGTAACATCAAGTTTTATTTCAGAGTTGAAACAGTAATACCAAAGGTATTAATATGAAACAAGTGAAACTCAATACAAACATTAAGTGAACAATTAGCTCCTAGGACAGGCCTCCATATGTTACGGAAACTGAGCAATTAAGAAGTTAAATGTCTTTAAGTTCCTTTATTTTAATTTTTACTTTTATTTTAAACTAAAAATTTAAAATGATTTTTTTTTAACTGTGTCTATGGGTTTTTTGACGGGAATTATTTAATTACAATACCTTATAATACTCATGCTCAAGTACGTGACAAATGACCATCTGTTTGTATTTTGAACTTTTCTAGTTATTAAATCTCACTGTAGGTTTAGTTATAATAGCATTACTTGGCTAAATTGAATATTTGACTCCAACTATTGGTTGACATGACAACACTCAACACAGTATAAATGGTAGTGTAACAGCACCATTTGTATCATTTGAATATTTAACCAAATGTATAATACCAAATTATTCACCAAGTAATTCAACTGTGCCTCAACTGTTGACATTATGCATGACTAAGGTTGCAGTTCCTTCGGGGAGCGAGCGAGGTCTGGCTGACGTCAGCTTATATTAGCACAACAGTATATCTGACGTGTTTCCTTTCTCACACTCCAAAGGGCAGGCGAGGTCAACCAAATCATAGCATACCTGACCTGCTCCTCCTGGGGAGATATCAGACTCATATTTTTTGTTACCCAGAGAACACCTCGCTTAAGTGTTCTCCTGTGTACGTACACTAAAGACATTTCCTCTAGTAGAGAAGGTATAATATACTCTCAACTGAACTAAGTACCTGTGGAACTCTAATTATTTTTCTACATTAAATAAAAACCAACAAAGTGTTTACTTCAACCTTGCCACTTATTAATTCCAGAACTAATATATATGTTTGTGTGTGATATATACCTATGAAAAGTACCAACACAGTAGGACGTGAAAAATATGCAAGTGATTTTGATATAATCTTTTTAAAACAAAATCAACACAAAACACATAAACAAGGGTGAAAAATAATGTACTCCGCTATACTATTACACGTTACAAATAGCTGGCCAGTACATCCCTCCGTGTGTAGGTGACAATCGCTCAACTTCATGACAGAGTAGGCAGGGAGAACAAGTCGCCGAGGTGGGGAGAATATGACTGACCTGGAATCCCAGGGTTAGAGTTGACGTCACCTGTCATAGATGGCACCTACAACAGCCGGCGATAGTTTTCCACCAATCAGGAGCCATCTCATGACTCGTGTGCTTACTAGTTGATTGCGGGTTAACTAGGGGTTTGGGTAGTGTGAAGTAAGCTGTGTAGATAAAGGTGACAATGCAGTGTATATACATGGAAGTGTGACCCTTCTATGTTACAATATATATATATATATATATATATATATATATATATATATATATATATATATATATATATATATATATATATACATGAAAAGAGAAGCAATGGAGCACCTTAGCTTTCGTCTTTATTCAAAACATCTTCAGAGGCAACTGAATTTACATTGTCATTGGAGTCATGAGCTAAAAGTTGAAAGAAGATTATTAGGGACTGAAGAAAAGCGGTGAAACTGAAATACAGTAGGAGCAGAAAGAATCTGAGCTCACCCAGATTGCTTTATCTTATCTATTGTTTTTTTTTTCTTTGCTTTGTTCCCTCGGGTCGTCAGACCTTTGTATTAATATTGGTTTATTTATATAGTGCTGCTTATTATACTTCTAACTTCGATTTTTTTTTTTTTTTTTTTTTTTTTTTTACTCTGGTGGAGTTAGTGAGCCCTCCCAGGTCCTTGTGGGGCTGGGAGGGCAGTATTTCTTTTTTAATCTGTTAGTTAAATGTTAATTGTGTTAGTCTAAAGGTACACTGCATGGAGAGGCCTGCCAGGTTCTTAGTGGAGCTGGTAGGTCACTCATCTTTTATTCTCTCTATTAATGTTTTATGTGTATATTGGGGCAGGAGATGGTTCAATTACTTTCTTCCTGGCTGATTTAGACCAACTGTGTTCTTGGATTTCTTCGTTGTCTATATTATTTATCCAGTTTCGGTGAGTTTCTGTGTTGAGTTCAGTCACTGTGTTCCAAATATTTGCAGCTTTGTTGTGTATTTCTACATTGATTGCTAAGAGGTTTGCTCTCTTGTGTAGCTGTTCATTATTGATGTGGTCTGTATATTTTATGTTATATATAAATCTGAGGGCTATATTTTGTACTGTTTGTAACCTTTTAATGATCGTTTTACTAAGGGTGTTCAATGGGATTGGTGGGGAGTCCATAATTGATTTGACAAGGGCTATATAAATCTTTCTTTTGTTATTAATGCTAAGGTTCTTAAAACGTATTATTTTTTATAGTCTTATTCTTGCCTGTCGTTCTTTATATTTTATGTATGTTATATATCCTCTTTTTGTTAGTTTTAGTCCAAGGCATTCTGCCTTCAGTGTCGTATGGGTATAGTTCCTGGTCGACTATTACTGGACTTGTTTTGATCTTGGCTATTGATATTATCTTGAAGTTGTTCTTATTTGTCCTGATTTTTCCATTTTTTCTCAAAGTTATTTATGTTTTTTATCGCTCTTACCGTGTAGAGTGCCATAAATTGGGTTGATTTTCCTGAGTACGATACTATTTGAGTGATATCATCAGCAAACATTACATATTCGCTAAAGGGGGTTGGTTGAGGTTCTGTCTGAGGTATATATTGTATATAGTGTTGAAGAAAGGCATCCTCCTTGAGGTACTCCACTCTCAAGATTAAACATAGTTCCCATAAGGTTTCCAATTTGAATTTGTGCTATCCTATTATCTAAATAGTTACACAATATTCTTAGCAGGATGTTCGTTAAGTCCCAATTTCAATATTTTATATTTTAAGCCCAAATGCCAAACTTTATCAAAAGCCTTAGAAACGTCCCTTAAAATTATATTGTCCTGGTTCCCCTTGCTTTTTTCTATTGCTATTATTTCCGTTATTGTTGCTATTGCAGTTAGGGTATTTCTATTGAGCAAAATCCATGTTGTACTGCACCAAAGCACCATGGCACCCAGTGTGAGTTCTTCCCCATCCAAACGGGGGTAAAACAAGGGTGTGTACTGGCACCAACTCACTTTTCCATTTTCTTGGCTGCCGTCCTTACTCGTGCTAGTGCCAATTTAGGCGGCGGGGTGGACAATGGACATAGAGTACCGGATGAAGATGCCGACACAATGGTGTCGGCAGCTTCCATTACTGAACTTCAGTATGCAGACGACCTCACCCTTGTCGCTCATACTGAACGTGACATACGGGAGATCATGAACACCTATGCAGATGCGTATGCACACTTCAGCCTTGAGGTGAATGTGCGTAAGACTCAGATTATCTTTCAGCTTGCCCCTGGTTCAGCCACACCTCCACCATCCATCCAGCTTAACGGTACTACCCTTTCTAATGTTACCCACTTTCAGTATCTCGGCTTCCACCTGTCCACCACCTGTGACATCGATGAAGAGATTCAACATCAGATCAGAAGTACATCTCAAGCCTTTGGCAGACTCTGTGCCCACGTCTTCAGCTGTAGGGAGCTGAAATTATCTACAAAGTTGCACGTATATCGAGCAGTGGTCCTCCCCACTCTGCTATATGGCAGTGAGACATGGGTTACATACAGGAGACTCAAGTCACTTGAAAACATTCACCAACGTAATCTACGTTCCATCCTCTGAGTTCGCTTGGAAGAAAAGAGAACAAATGCCAGAATCCTCGCTTACACCAACTGTAGGAGCATCCAGGCTACCATTATCCATGAACAAATCCGTTGGACTGGCCATGTCATTTGCATGGATGGCAGTAGACTGCTAAAGCAGCGACTTTACAGTCATCTAACGAATAGTAAATGTAACGCTGGCGGGAAACTGAAAAGGTATAAGGATAGTCTTAAAACCAACCTAAAAAAGTGCCAAATCGACCCCCTTTCGTGGGAGACGATCACTCCTCACCGTAACGCCTGGAGGATCACCACACGAGAAGGTGTCAATACTTTCGAATTAGCCTGACTGGAAACCGAGGTAGACAAGCGCCAGCGTCGGAAAGACGCTGTCACTGCCTCTCACGCATTAGATGGTGCCATCCACATGTGCAACATCTGCGAACGACTGTGCCGGTCCCGTATCGGCCTCTTTAGTCACCTTAAAACTCACCAACCTAGGTGACATCCCTAATAACTCATATCAGTGTATCATAGCTGGATGATCGTCATACTCGATTCCGAGTGACAGCAAAGTAGTAGTTGTAGGTGTGTGCGTGTGTGTGTGTGTGTGTGTGTTACTATGGTGTGTGTGTGTTGTATTGTATCATAATAGCGTGTCTCAATTGTGTGTTGTGTGTTTAATATGGCGTGTCTGTGTTGTGTTGGGTATTACCATAGTGTGTCTCTATTGTGTGTTGTGTTACTCTGGTGTGTCTTATTGTGTTGTTTTGTGTCTGTATTGTATTGTGTTTTAATATGGTGTGTCTGTATTGTGTTGTGTTTTACTATGGTGTATCTATGTTGTGTGTAACTATGGTGTGTTTGTATTGTGTTGTGTTTTACTATGGTGTATCTATGTTGTGTGTAACTATGGTGTGTCTGTATTGTGTTGCATTGTATCTTACTATGGTGTATCTGTAATGGCTATTGTCAGAGAGATTACATGTGGGTCAAGTATGAATATAACCGCTATCAATTTCTTGCGATTAGTTTTCTCTTCCTCTCTAAACGTTCTTTCTAACAATAATCATAAGAATATTGTATTTTTGTTACCATTTTTACCTTGTATCTGTTATTATTATCATTATCGTCGTCGTTGTTATTGTTATTATATTATTACTAGTATTGTTAATGGCTATCATTAACGTTATTATTATTGTATTATTGTCATCAAAATCATTATTATTATTATTATTATTGTTATTATCATTATAATTATTTTTATTATTATTATTATTATAATTATGTATTCATTACTATCAACACTTAGGCGAGCCCCTCCACTTACAGTAACCAAGGAGTGAGTTATCGTGGTGTTATCTTAGGGCAGTTATCCTCCGGTGAGCGAGGTCGTTGAAGCTATTAAGATAACGGGTTACGTCATGACATGGGATGAATGCGTCAGGGGGGGGGGGGGTGGTCAGGGGGGCTGGGGGCTAAGGGGGGAGACTGAGGGCTATGGCTGGATAAGGGGGAATTGGGATTGTGCCTGGTTGACGGAGCAGGGGGATGGGGCTGGATGAAGGACGAATGGGAACTGTAGCTGGATGAGGGAGGACTGGGATCTGTGGATGGGTGGGGGAAGACTGGGGACTGTAGCGGAGTGAGGGAGCACTGGGATCTGTGGATGGGTGGGGGAGGACTGGGGACTGTGGATGGGTGGGGGAGGACTGGGGACTGTAGCGGAGTGAGGGAGGACTGGGGACTGTAGCTGGATAAGGGAGGACTGTGGATGAGTGGGGGAGGACTGGGGACTGTAGCGGAGTGAGGGAGAACTGGGGACTGTAGCTGGATAAGGGAGGACTGGGGTCTGTGGATGGGTGAGGGAGGACTGGGGGCTGTGGCTAGGTGAGAACTTAAGAACATAACATAAGAATGGAGAAAACTGCAGCGGGTCTATTGGCCCATACTGGGCAGTCCCATTCACACCCAACCTCTATCGCTCATATATTCATCCAACCTATGTTTGAAGCTATCCATCGTATTAGAGTTAATGATGATGTATGGTAACTTGTTCCACTCATCCACTTCTCTATTTCCAAACCGATGTTTACCTATCTCGCGACTAAATCTAAATTTGTCTAATTTAAAACCATTGCTACGAGTTCGCTCCTGGTTGGATTGTTTGAGTATCTTTCGCATATCATCTTCGTTTGGCACTGACTTCCATTTATACACCTCTATCATATCGCCCGTCACTCTACGTCTCGCGAGGGAGTTAGGTTAGGTTAGGTTAGGTTAGCTAGGTTTAGTTAAGTTATAGCCAACCTAACGTTACAGATAATGGAAAAAGGATGGAAAATATGTCCCCAGTGACTCACTGTAGCCTATGTGATATTCCCGTCTTGCTACTCACAACATTGAGGAAAGGCAAAGTTGACAAGTTATAAATACGGAGCACACACACAAGAATCACTGTTTGTGACAGACAAATTTAAGTTATGAAAGGGATAAGAAGAATATCATGAAAACTAAGTAATTTAATAATTTATATAAGTATTGATTAAGTTAGTTAATTAGGTACATTAATTAACACAAGTAAAACAATATGCAATTATCAAAGCAAAAGTAACAACTATACAATTGTCATAACACACCAGAATATTACCCAGTTATTCTTACTTTAAACATTACATACACAAACTATATACAACAACATAAAAACCTGATAGAAATGGCAGCTCAGGTAGTAAGCCTGGGTTGTGATGGCTAACCACAAGGAACCAGGGATTACCGCCGTAGTCCACTACCATCAAACAATCATAACACCACCAGCAGTAATCCTTAATACTGTACAATTCGTCGTCCACACCCCGGGAGAACAGGAACACCGTAGGCCGCAGAGAAGAGACGGAGCTAACAGGCACACACACACTTGCCTCGATACCTCGGTCTCAGGCAGATGGGAAACTGGACCCACAGTCGGATGGGAAACTGGTTCTGAATCGGTGCTCACTGGGGTCGAGTAGCTTCGTGAAGTAGTTTCTTCTCCTGGTGTCAAGTTGGAGCAAGTGATGGTTATGGTGGTAGAGTGAGGAGGGGACAGAGTCATCACACCAATCACAGTGTTATTAACATGTTCTCTCCTCTTAGGAAAAATAATGATACAGGCGGTCCACGGTCTGTGATGACCGCTGACAAATTTTATTTACGGAAAAATACAGACAATTCAGATTAAAATATATCCCTTGTCGAGTTACGTAAATAATTGTACTGAATACTAGGTTTCCACTAACCAACAGGAAAAAAAAAAAAAAAAAAAAAAAAAAAAAAAATATATATATATATATATATATATATATATATATATATATATATATATATATATATATATATATATATATATATATATGCAAGTAAATCACTGTAGGTGCGCGTGATCTAGGTATATGCTGATAACCACCAGGAAAGAAGAAAACACGAAGTTCCCAAGCGCTTTCGTGTAATTCACATCTTCAGGGGTGAGTACAGACTAGATAGAGTAATGCAGAACAAGATGAATATATACAGAGGAGGGTGAGACCAGGTCCACAATGGTCTACCTGACCATTGTGGACCTGGTCTCACCCTCCTCTGTATATATTCATCTTGTTCTGCATTACTCTATCTAGTCTGTACTCACCCCTGAAGATGTGAATTACACGAAAGCGCTTGGGAACTTCGTGTTTTCTTCTTTCCTGGTGGTTATCAGCATATATATATATATACTGTATATATATATATATATATATATATATATATATATATATATATATACATATATATATGTACATTATATATATATATATATATATATATATATATATATATATATATACATATATATATACATTATATATATATATATATATATATATATATATATATATATATATATATATATATATATATATATATATATAATATTAAATATTATTAGGTGGTAATTGCAGTGGAAGCGCCCCCATGGAGAAAAATCCCGAACCAGCACAAGAACACTTAAATTTACTAACAAAATGAATTGTCCGTGACCCGTGGAAGGAGAGCGTCTGTGACTGGGATGAATGAGACACACTGTAAAATTTAGACACTTAAATTCCCTCCAACACTACAAACACAATCAAATAATGGTACACCAACATATGCGCACCTCTTAACCTGAACTTAAAACACTACTCTGGGGAATAAAAGTTACATGATATTGCAATTATTAGAAACTCAGACAATGCCTCATTAGGCAACAATAAGAACATAAGAACATAAGAAAATAAGGAGTCTGCAATAGGCCAGTTGGCCTGTGCAAGGCAGCTCCTGTCGAGAGTTACTACCACTCTCTATCATCCATGGATCTATCCAGCCTCTCTTTGAAACTTTCCAGAGTTCCCGCACTTACTACAAAGTTGCTAAGCTTGTTCCACTCGTCCACCATCCGATTTGTAAACCAGTTCCTTCCTATCGCCCTCCTAAACCTAAACTTATCCAACTTGAATCCGTTGTTCCGAGTCCGATCCTGCTCGGATATTGTAAGAACTTAATCTATATCACCTTTATTGATTCCTTTCACCCACTTGAATACTTCTATCATATCTCCCAGCACTCTCCGTCTTTCTAGGGAATGCAAGTTTAGTTTCTTTAACCTATCCTGATATGGAAGGGTTCTAAGTCCCGGAATCATTTTCGTCATTCTTCGCTGCACATGAAACAAGCCTTAAGGCTTTCAACAAAATAATATCAATCACTGAGAAAATGGTATGAAAAAAATAAGAAATTAATAGCTAAAAGGAATGGGCCTTAAGGGCACTCAACAAAATTATATCAACCACTGAGAAAATGGTATAAAAAATATGAACTTACTACCTCCACCCTGAATAGGCCTTCAGGGCACTCAACAAAATTATATTACCCCAACAGGTACACACCTCCTAACCTAACTTAAACACTACTCTGGGGAACAAGGTTATACCTGAGATTGAAATTATAAAGAAATATTAAATGCATTAAAGGAACTAAATCACAGTATCACTTACAGCAGAGAGGAGGAGCCTCATCTGAAAAACAGTTCCCTCATTCTCTGGCATCAATTAGTGACACAACATTAAAAAACAATTCTATTAAAATTATTTAAGAGATATTAACTACACACAGCATACATCAGTAACTGAAAAAAATAGTATTAACTACACACAAAAATATTATCACAATTATTAAGAAGTTACTGAGTCCACCAATACCCGTGAACCATGCTTCCTAACCTAACACACACATAGATTCCACCTGCACTCCGTAGTTTTTTAAGGAACAACCAACAGGCACCCGTAGTTTAAGACCCAAACAAGCCTTTCTCCACCTTGGAAAATGTACCTCTAAGTTCCACTAGAGTCTTGGTCCTAGTGTGAGGCCCTGTATCACTCAGATGGCTTCACTTTACCCCCAGTACATCCATGAAACGGAAGGGAGTGAGCCAATCAGACCTTGTACAGTTGAGAGAAGCTTTAGCTTCCCGTTAGTGAAAGGTTTTCACTAAGCTGCTTGAAGATATGTGGTATTGTGAGCCTAGGTAGAGAGAGCTGATGACCCCAAACGATCGTCACGTCGTTAGTTGGGCACCCAGACAGCTGGTTTCACTCCAACTCTCACCATACTCAACAGATGGCTCAAACCCAGGTCAGTGGACGGTCATACAGCTCGCTTCATCACTCGTGTCTCACACCGCCAGTGGACGTTATCATACCGCGTGGGCTCTACAAAACCCTGAAAAAACCCGAGCTGTCAGCCATTGTCTCACATCACCGTTTGTTCCGACCCCTCTATCTAGCTTTGTCTGAGATTGAATAAAACTTACTTGTTAATACTGATGTTAAATAAACAAAGGCACCAGTTCACGTGGTCCGTCTCTCCTGGGTACAGAACAGAGATGGTCCTCTGGCTTGACCTCTCTCACAACTCCCCAGCCACGCTTGCTCATTGGTTCACGCTTTTCAGGAGTGACTTATTTACCAGATGATTAACAGCTTAATTAGGACGTACGCAACATTTTCAGACTGGGAAACGATCTATGATTACTTTTAATTTAATAACTGATATTTAATTTCATAATTCGCCTCCATATTAATTCGGTAAGTTACATTTAATATCGTATAGGCCTGGTTCCACAACCTCTCGCTACGTGCGGGAGCGCTGTCTTCCCTCAGATGACCTTGAACTCAGTATCGCCAATGGCGTGGCGTTTGAAATTAAACTGAAATTTCTGAATATTACATATTATATATATATATATATATATACATATATATATATATATATATATATATCAGTGGCGACTCCGGCACTCGGGCTCCTCGGGCTTAGCCCGAGTCCTAGATTTGGTCAAATGAACGAGTATCTGCTTTCTATGTAATCTGCCAACACTGGCTGATTACAGGGAGCCTGGTCGCAGTTCATATATCACCCTTCAGTGTCTGGCGGTCGTCCTATAGCTCACCAGTGTCAAAAAATATCGTTCCTGGCAGATAGTCTCTTGACATCGTTCACTCATGCCTGACTCAGGCTTATAAGTTAAAGCCCCAGCTGTTGTCCCTAATCGTGAAAATTAGAAGTAATTCAAATCCAAGCTTTTTTTTAACAATAGCTTTCTATAGAGCTTAGGATTTAAATTCCAATCTATGAAATGTTTCCGTTCTACAATATTCTTACAGGAACGAAAAAATGTCCAGTAACTAGGGCTAACTGGAAATAGCCTGGTAGGAGTAAAAGATTAACTGGCACCTCTTCGCACGCTTCTCTTACCGGCCACGGCATCTGTCAGTTCGCTGACGTTTGCAACAGGGTACACTGTTGTTCTTTGATTGTTTGCTGTGCTTCTGTTCTTTGTGTGTAAAGATCAGTTGTTTTATTTTTATTTCTACCCATAACATAGAAATGGAGAAAGACATAGTGCTAGATATAAAAAATAAGCCATTTGGTGCAAGAAATATTGCTGAAAAACGAGAAATTCTTCGTACAGGCAGGCCGACTCCTGCATTGAAAACTAAAGTTGGAAGTAGAACATTCCAGATAAAATGGTATGAACAGATTGATTGGATTTGTGCAAGTAGCGTCACAGAGAAACTCTACTGCTGGCCGTGTTTGTTGTTTAAACCAAAAGCTAATCAGTCGTGGACAGATGGAGGTTATAATAATTATAAAAATGTCTTGAGCGACTGTAAGCATCACAGTAAATCACTGAGTCAATTAAGTAATTATAAAAGCTTGAAAACTTTCGGACAGTATGATATTGTGACAGCTATTAGTGAGTCTGCTAAACTGGAGAAAGAACGGCATAACAAAGCAGTTGAAGAAAATAGACAATATTTAAAACAGTTAACAAATGCAGTGTTATACCTGAGTAAACAAGAGTTGCCTTTGCGTGGACATGATGAAGGAAGTGACAGCCTAAATAGAGGAAATTACCGTGAACTATTGCAGTGCTTTGCTGAAATCGACAGCGTGTTTGCTTCTAGACTTTCCACTAAAGAGGGGTCGAAAGAGTTTTCAGGAGTCTCAAGCACAATACAAAATGATCTAATACAAGCGATTGGGAATGTAATAGCTGATGAAATTAGAAGCGAAGTTGATAAAGCTCCGTTTATGTCTGTACAAGCTGACGAGACGACAGACTGTGGGATGCATGCCCAACTGTCAATTATAATAAGATATGTGTATGAAGACAAAATATGTGAACGATTTCTTGAATTCTATGAAGTCAGTGATGATAAAAGTGCTACAAGACTGGTTGATGTGATCGCATCTGCGTTGAACTCCTTCAGTGACGCTAAAAATAAATTAGTGAGCCAAACTTACGACGGAGCAGCTGTAATGGCAGGAACACTAAACGGAGTGCAGAGCAAGCTAAAGGATAAAGGATTTAAACACGCTCACTTCATTCACTGCTATGCGCATAAACTTAACTTAGTCTTGAGTAAAAGTGCCGAGAAGTTGAGTAGAGTAAAAATGTTTTTTTCTCATTTACGCGCTTTTAGTAAATTTACGTCTTCCAGTACCAAACGGAAAAGCGTTTTCAGACAGTTTAATGTCCATATTCCATCACTGTGCGAAACAAGATGGTGCTATAGATCGAGAACCGTGTCATCCATAAAACTGATGCATGGAAACCTAAAAAGTGCCTTCACAAGTATTCTAGACACTAGTGAAAAGTGGGATGAAGATACACTTTGTCAAACAGACAATCTATTGGCAAAGTTGAATGATTTCACATTCATGTTCTTCATCAATTGCTTTCATAACATACTTTCACAGGCTGGAAAACTGTTTGATGTCCTACAGTGTAAGCAACTTGACATAAAGCGGGGTCAGAATAAAATAAATGACTTCATTCATTGTGTTGAAGGTTATCGTAACGACGAACATTACGAAAACATCCTGCAAGATACAGCTGCTGTCATTGAACAGGCAGATGAGTCCGAGCCTCCTCCCAGAAAAAGAGTCAGGGGTGCACAAGTTAATTACAAAACGACGTATTTTGAAATAATTGATAACATTCTAATGTCCTTGCGAGAGCGATTTGCTGGCATTCAGGAGTATGCATTTTTTGAATTACTAGACGTTAATAAGTTTGAAGAGCTTGCTAACTCATTTCCCATGCAACATATGGACTCTCTACAAAACAAATACCCCTGTATTTTTGACTGCAAGAGCTTAGTGAACGAGCTAAAATATATGTATATTGACAGTGACTTCAAAAAGTGCAAGTCAATCAACTCCATTTTAGAATTACTCTATAAATTGGAGTTGACTTCCGCTATGCCGGAATCCATTAAACTAATTCAGCTGCTGCTAACCATCCCCGTAACATCAGTCGCTAATGAGAGAAGTTTCTCAACGTTAGATAGAATCCGCTCATATCTGATTAGCACAATGGCCCAAGAACGGCTATCTTCACTGGCTCGCATTTCCATCGAGAAAAGCCTCTTGAACGACTTGGACAACAAGAAGGAGCTGCACGACAGGATTTTACACGAGTTCGCCATCAAAACAAGACGACTGGACTTCATGTTTAAATAAAGTGAGTAATTTTTGCATCAAAACTATATTTTTTTGTCTTATTGCATGGGGCTAGAGGCGGTAATTTCAAATTGCAATTAAATGCCAGGTAGTGACGTGTCCTCCTAATATTACTTATCAAGTAATTATTAGATGTTTTAATTGCCTGTATGTAGCCTGGCGAATTGGCTAGGATTTAGCATACCGAGGTAACATTGGCTGACGTCGCGTTCCTGACCATATCACAAAAACTGGTTTTTAGAAAAAACCGGCTTTTTTTGTCTTATTGTAAAATTATCAGTGCCTATATAAATTTGTGGTGTGTATTACGTCTCTTAGCTTCATTTATACATGTATCTTATGCGAAATCTGTGATGAGCCCGAGTGATGCATATGACCTGGAGTCGCCCCTGATATATATATATATTATATATATATATATATATATATATATATATATATATATATATATATATTATATATATATATATATATATATATATATATATATATATATATATATTTCACTAGCCCATATAGCACAAGGACCTCAACAGCCAGGATTCGAACCCTCAACCTTAGTGTCCTTGTGGTGCAGTTGGTAGCAATCCCTGGTCACACTCATAAGGTCGAGGGTTCGAGTCCTGGCTGGTGAGGTTGTTGATTATATGTTGAAGTCCCCTTACTATATGGGCTAATAAAATATATATGGAACCTCTTGTTTCGATGCTGGATTCTGTAGAATGCTACTCCGACCACATAAGTGTCACGGGCAATCCCCAATTGGAGGTTCACGGCCCCATAAGCTCGTTGAACAGGCTTTGTGTGAAATATAACAGAGTCTAGGACTGCTTTTAGTGTCCTGGCAGCGCAGAGGTAGTGTTCCCCAGTCACAATAATAAGATCGTTGGTTCGAATCCTGGCAGGGTGAGGTCTTGATTATATGTACAAGTCCGCCTGCTTTATTGGGCTAATGAAATATATATGGATCCTTGTGTTTCGAAGCCGGATTTGGTAAAACGTTGCTCTGATCACCTAAGCGGCACGGGTGGTTCCCAGTAGAGGTTCACGGCGCCATAAACTCGTTGAACAGGCTTTGTGTGAAATATAACAGAGTCTAGGACGGCTTTTAGTGTCCTGGTGGCCCAGAGGTACCGTTCCCCCGTCACAATTATTTGATCGTGGGCTCGTATCCTGGAGGGGTAAGGTGTTGCTTATATGGAGAAGTCAATGTGCTTTATTGGGCTAATAATATATATACATATATATATATATATATATATATATATATATATATATATATATATATATATATATATATATTTATATATATATATATGTAACTGGTCGAAAATCTACCTATTGGAGTTTTTTAGTTATAGTGGATGGTAATGCAGTGGAGGGGCCCGCAGAGAATACCAAACCAGCACAAACACAATTAATAAAAGTATTTTCCGTGACCGTGGAATAGTTAGTACCTGTGATTGGGGTTAATAAGACACTCTGGTAAAATATAACACTTCTATTCCTTCCAACACTACAGACGGAATCAAAAATTGTACACAAACACTGGAGTACTTCTTAGCGTGGCTTACAACACTACAATGGGAAACAAAAGTTGTACATGGTATCAACAAAATTATTAACAGATATTAATTGCACCTGAAAAGAACTACTTATGCAGCAGTACTATATACACCAGAACAGACACCAGAATGAGGAACTCATCTGAAACAATTCCTTCGTAAATCCTACATCACTTAGTGGCAGATAAAACATTATAAAAATATTACTTGCACAGATGAAAATGCCTCAAGTGTATCCGACCAAATTATAGCAATCTCTGAGGAATAGAAATCCTGATTTAGTCATACTACACTAGAACATGGATCACTCATAGCCTGTCTGGAATGACCCACAAAATACTATAATCCTAACTGTCCTAACTAAACAGAACCAGAAGGTTTTAACTACTAACCTGCCAAGTGGAAGGCATTTACAAGAAACAGAGAAAATCACTCATGACCCGTCAGGCAGGCGGGTGCTGGGCTGTTTTTTCATTACTTTTTCTAGGTTCAGGAGTCATTAGTGCATTTCTCCACCATCACCCGTAACATGCTTCACACATAAGTTCAGAATGCACCCGAACTCTAAGGTGTTACAGCCTTTCACCAATTTTTTAAGAGGAACTCCTACGTCCCACGTGTGCAATCAACCATGAGGAACGTTGATCTCACACCTGGACTTGGCTATTCTAATCACATTTCACCACCCTCACCCATAACATGCTTCACACATATGTTCAGAATACACCGGTACTTTAAGGTGCTCCAGCATCAACCTATATTATGAAGAGGAACTCCTCCGTCCCCTGTGTGCAATCACCCATGAGGAGTGTTGATTACACACCTGGACTTGGCTATGGTCAAAAGATTAATCCCCCCCACACCTCCGGAAACTGTCAACTTAGGACGGGATAACCCCGAATTTAATTTAGCAGCTACTTATGAACAATTTATTGCGACAATCAATAATGCTCAAAATAAACACATCCCTAAAAGAAAATTCAGATCGATACGGAACCAACCAAAATGGATGAATAATAGACTCTTAGATCTTCTAGGGAAAAAGAAAGGAGTATATAGAAAAGTTAAGAAAGGCGAAAATCACTTACTTGGTTACTATCAGAACCTAATAAGACAGGTAAAAACAGAAATTAGGAAAGCAAAGAGAAATTATGAAATCAAGGTAGCAAACGAATCAAAAAATAACCCCAAAGCTTTTTATCAAATGTATAAATCAAAGGTTAGAGATACAATAGGTCCCCTTAAAACTACGACAGGAGAAATGACTGATGATGAGTTAGAAATGTGTAGTACGTTAAATAGTCATTTTCGCTCCGTATTCACAAATGAAAACCTAGCACAGTTTCCAGAAGTTCATAAGGTATATAACGACAGTATAGAAAATATGTTGATGAATATCAATATTACTAGTAACGATGTGCTTAAAGTAATTAACAAACTGAAGCCTCATAAATCGCCTGGTCCAGACGAGGTATATGCTAGAATATTAAAAGAATGTAGAGATGAGTTGAGTAATCCATTAGCAGTTTTACTTAATAAGTCATTAGAATCGGGCCTAGTGCCAGAAGCTTGGAAACTTGCAAATGTAGTTCCGATTTTCAAAAAGGGTGATAAATCAATTGCATCAAATTACCGTTCACACGGCGCCATCAGCTCGATGAACAGGCTTTGTGTGAAATATAACAGAGTCTAGAACTGCTTTTAGTGTCCTTGTGGCCTAGCCGGTAAGCGTTCCCTAGTCACACCCAGTAGGTCGAGGGTTCGATTCCTTGCTGGTGAGGTCGTTGATTGTATGTTCAAAGTCCGCGTGTTAAATGGACTAAAAATGAAGTATATATATGTACCTCGCGTTTCATACCAGCTGGATTCGGTAAAATGCTACTGACACCACATACGAGGCACGGGCAGTTTCCCAATGAGGTTCACGGCGCCATCAGCTCGATGAACAGGCTTTGTGTGAAATATAACAGAGTCTAGAACTGCTTTTAGTGTCCTTGTGGCCTAGCCGGTAAGCGTTCCCTAGTCACACCCAGTAGGTCGAGGGTTCGATTCCTTGCTGGTGAGGTCGTTGATTGTATGTTCAAAGTCCGCGTGTTAAATGGACTAAAAATGAAGTATATATATGTACCTCGCGTTTCATACCAGCTGGATTCGGTAAAATGCTACTGACACCACATACGAGGCACGGGCAGTTTCCCAATGAGGTTCACGGCGCCATCAGCTCGATGAACAGGCTTTGTGTGAAATATAACAGAGTCTAGAACTGCTCTTAGTGTCCTTGTGGCCTAGCCGGTAAGCGTTCCCTAGTCACACCCAGTAGGTCGAGGGTTCGATTCCTTGCTGGTGAGGTCGTTGATTGTATGTTCAAAGTCCGCGTGTTAAATGGACTAAAAATGAAGTATATATATATGTACCTCGCGTTTCATACCAGCTGGATTCGGTAAAATGCTACTGACACCACATACGAGGCACGGGCAGTTTCCCAATGAGGTTCACGGCGCCATCAGCTCGATGAACAGGCTTTGTGTGAAATATAACAGAGTCTAGAACTGCTTTTAGTGTCCTTGTGGCCTAGCCGGTAAGCGTTCCCTAGTCACACCCAGTAGGTCGAGGGTTCGATTCCTTGCTGGTGAGGTCGTTGATTGTATGTTCAAAGTCCACGTGTTAAATGGACTAAAAATGAAGTATATATATGTACCTCGCGTTTCATACCAGCTGGATTCGGTAAAATGCTACTGACACCACATACGAGGCACGGGCAGTTTCCCAATGAGGTTCACGGCGCCATCAGCTCGATGAACAGGCTTTGTGTGAAATATAACAGAGTCTAGAACTGCTCTTAGTGTCCTTGTGGCCTAGCCGGTAAGCGTTCCCTAGTCACACCCAGTAGGTCGAGGGTTCGATTCCTTGCTGGTGAGGTCGTTGATTGTATGTTCAAAGTCCGCGTGTTAAATGGACTAAAAATGAAGTATATATATGTACCTCGCGTTTCATACCAGCTGGATTCGGTAAAATGCTACTGACACCACATACGAGGCGCGGGCAGTTTCCCAATGAGGTTCACGGCGCCATCAGCTCGATGAACAGGCTTTGTGTGAAATATAACAGAGTCTAGAACTGCTTTTAGTGTCCTTGTGGCCTAGCCGGTAAGCGTTCCCTTGTCACACCCAGTAGGTCGAGGGTTCGATTCCTTGCTGGTGAGGTCGTTGATTGTATGTTCAAAGTCCGCGTGTTAAATGGACTAAAAATGAAGTATATATATGTACCTCGCGTTTCATACCAGCTGGATTCGGTAAAATGCTACTGACACCACATACGAGGCACGGGCAGTTTCCCAATGAGGTTCACGGCGCCATCAGCTCGATGAACAGGCTTTGTGTGAAATATAACAGAGTCTAGAACTGCTTTTAGTGTCCTTGTGGCCTAGCCGGTAAGCGTTCCCTAGTCACACCCAGTAGGTCGAGGGTTCGATTCCTTGCTGGTGAGGTCGTTGATTGTATGTTCAAAGTCCGCGTGTTAAATGGACTAAAAATGAAGTATATATATATATATATATATATATATATATATATTAATATCTTATTCTCTAATTACCTCAAAATATGTACCTCATTCTTTCCATACCATTTTAATTTTCATATCTTTAACCTTAAATAACACCACTTTCAGAAGCAATAATTTAAGATATTCTTAAATTCCACATACCAATTATAATAGAGCGAATAACAGGTACAAGCATGCAAATGATCATACATGCATAAACTTTTGTATGAATATTAAATATGAGTTACTTATCAGCTCTATCCGATTGGAGATTCAAATTTGACTTATTATTGGGCAATCTGTGCATATATGGTGTCTATTCCTATGGTTTAAATCATGCTGGAAAAGATTGTCATTGTTTTGGAACCCTCAGATATGTCTTTTATGCATAAAATAACGGTTCTGTAAATACTTTTACTTCTTTACATAAAAATAAGTGTAAGCGAATCTTTGTTAAACAATGAGAAACGTGCTTATATCCTGCTCATATCCTTGGAAGATATTGTTCAAATAATTCTTTCATATTTACAGCTGCTGGCGTGTACATCCACACAGAACTGTGCAAGTGAGATCAGAGCAGGTACATTTACATTGCTGTCCACATTCATTTTTGTAAGAACACATGGTCAGTTCATGGCAGCTCGCTGCTATTGGTGGAAGGTCTGTCCTGTGTATTTGCCACAGACTATAAGCAGTAATCTTATGTGCATGGCGTGTTCTTGTGATGCTAGATGCCAAAAGAAAAGACTCTGCTGGTCCAGCCACTGTCATGAAGCACACTTCAAAATTATTTGAGTGCTGCCCTCTCTGTATGAAGCCCTCCAAACATGACCACAAGCTGATCTTCTCCATAATCAGGCCAGTGCCATTTTATCTGTTTTACGAGTGCATAAAGAGACTGGTCAGCAACTATGAATGGGGTCTGTCCAGGATTCAGAAAGGCCATAGTGTCTCTAATTTTGATTATTGCAACAGAATGAGCTTGGTCTCTAATTAGGGTAAAAGTGATGTAATGCTTACTTCAAAGGGGGATCCTCTCTTCTGTGTTACACAATGGGCTGCCCATGTTATGGAAACAGGATTATCTATTTTTTCATTCAAAGAAACCTCCTCAAGCCAAGTATACTCATCCATCATCCATTGTCTTATAGAGTGAGGAGATGGTAATAGCTGTGTTTGGCTTGGTGGCGGTGAAGGATTTTTCATGATGTGTGCTGGAGTCCGGAAGTTCTAGAACTTTCTTCACTGGAACTGTTCCTTCATTAAGTGGCTCACGTTCCTCACCAAAATTGTCAAAGCTTGGGTGCTGGAAAACAGAGATATTGTACCATGGAAAGATGAGTGTGCTGTAGTTACGGTGGGGTTATGCTTAATTTTGTCTACTGCAGTTGTTGTAAAAAGACGCTTTCTCAAAACAAGTGGGCACACAACTCCATCTTCTACATTCTGGGAAACAACAGCATCCCAAGTTGAGTAGATATTTCTCTAAACCTATCATCGGAAATGCAAATACCATGCTCATGGAGCATGTCAAAAAGCAATTTTTTCCTAGTGTTGCAAACACAGACATGGCATTATACACAGCAAATGGGGTTTCGTAATTCTTAGAGTGTTATGTGAGACTGTGTTCCTTCTTGTACTTAGCAAAACAAGATCTGACTTGGATGCTCCAAGCTGAATTTGTGATTTAATGTCGACGCCATGTCCAATCATACATACTATATATGAATTGGAGAAGTGATGAAGCATATGCCTCTTCAATACTTCTATCAACAAGCATGGTGAGGAATTTTGACTTGTGTTTGAGCATATCCTGCTGTATTATTGTTGCGGCCATGGCCAAATGAACAGCTTCACTCTATTTGCCAACCTCAGCCAAGATGGAGCCTACCTCCTCTTGGAATGCTAGCAAAACATCTCTTCTTTGAATGTGAGCTTCCAGTTGAGGAATATGTGAAATCAATTGGTCCTTAAGTCTAGTAGAATGAACTTCAGGTGATTCGACACAAAGTTGTTCGAGTAATTGCTTCTATAAAAAGACTAAATTTGTTAATCAAAATATAATTCAATAATACCTCCACATGCACTTTTGGTCTCAATGGTGTATGTAACCAATTCAGAGAAAGCTAGTGGTTATGAATCTTTTTTGTCAATGTTCTTTGTGTTTTTTTCACATTCCGAAGGGTCAAGACGTACCTGGCGCTCCTCTCGGAGCAGCCAGGTCAACTGTTAAGTTGGCCCATACCAACCCCCTCCCCTGAACCGTCTTCCCCACCGGAATATCAACAAGTTCTCGCCAGAAGTTACAATTTTATTTAGGAAAGGAATGAAACCAGTGTTAAACAGAGGTGAAAAGTGGTGAACAGTGCTTAAGTCAGTGAGAACAACTCAACAGTAACAGTCGTACCCAAGTTAACCTTCACACAGTGAGGTCCCAGGTACCCAGTGATAACGCCCCGTGAGACCCAGAAACAACCAGCGATGTGTTAATCCGTCTACGATAGGAAGGCCTGGGACCACACCTCACTCATAAAACACCATCTGTGAGGGAATTACTACACCAGGTCAGGTCCCCCATAACACCATCTGTGAGGGAGTTACTACACCACGTGAGGCCCCTCATAATACCATCTGTGAGGGAATTACTACACCACGTGAGGCCCCTCATAACACCATCTGTGAGGGAAATACTACACCACGTGAGGCCCCTCGTAACACAATCTGTGAGGCAATTACTACACCACGTGAGGTCCCTCATAACACCATTTGTGAGGGAATTACTACACCACGTGGTCCCTCATAACACCATCTGTGAGGGACCTACTACACCACGTGAGGTCCCTCCTAACACGATCTGGGAGGGAGTTACTACACTATTTGTCTGCTGTTCAATACCTCAGCTCACATGATTTACGTGACCTCCACTGTAAACATTAATCTGTATGTTCACTGTATGTCCCTTCACCTTTCTCTAATGAAGGCTTTTGTTAAACCACCAATGTAATGTAATAAGTCATTTATGTCCAATGTATATTTTCAGCCTTCGGGCTGCAGAACTTTTTCAATAAACCGTTAATCATTATTATTATTATTATTATTATTATTATTTATCTATTGTACAGTTCAACTAAGCAAGCAAGGTGATATTTCATCTCTTGTGCTACAACATCTCTTGGACTAAGTTAGCAGGGAGTCTTTTGTCACTGAGTAGATGAATATGGGCTAATTACATTAGACTTGTATAACTATCACTCCCTGTAACTTTCCACTAGCTGTGAAGTTCATATTCAGAGCACGTGATTAGGTGTGCCCACGGGAAGTCGCGTCATTTGGTGCTGAGCTAAGGATTAAGTAACCGGCTCTCTGGCCACCTATTGAGGGCAGTAGTTTGATAACCCTGACGAGAGGAAGACGTTATTTAGAGCTATCGTTGTGGTGCTCCGTCTTTCCTCGAGGGAGGACGTCGGATATATTTCAGTTCTCCTTCGAGGGTCCCTACTCAATATCACTCCCAGTTTCACATTAATCGATCGTAATTTAAAAGAGCTACTTTAAGATAGCCTCCGTCCTCATTTAACACTCATAGCTACACTGATTAAGTTACGGTGATAATCCTTTTTGAAAGTGTACCTATAACTCTTTTTATAATAAACAAACAAAAGGAACATATTGGATTTCGTTACTGAAGACCCAATAAACTTTTATCTATATTTTAGTACTTCTTGAAAATAAGGTAACATGCTTCACAAGTGATTGTTACAACTGGTGACAACCCAGGAAAGTTGTTACATATATGACAGCTTCACAAGTAGTTGTTATACACGGATAATAGTCACCTCAGCAGATACACAGTTGGTAAAGGTAGAGATATTATGTTCTCCCCATTACTGTGCTATACATTGTTACTAAGAAGCTATAGTTACATGTTTTTATACATTCATTGATTCTGTCATTGAGTTTCATTGTCGATGCTTATCTGAGAACACTGTCTGGTGCTGACTTTTCACACAAAAAGCATTCTCTTGTGGTTTTTGTGTCTCTTGGCTTTCGAGGTATCATAGTTCTGCAACCTTCATCACTGTGAACTACATAAGAAGTTGCTCTTTTGGGGGCTCTTTGCAACATTGTGTTGTTAAATATAATTCTATAGCTCTCATGATATTTTGCATTATTTTTCCTCCATAACTCTGCAATACCATCTCCACCATCTAGTCTTTCCATATCAAGCCTTATTGGAAGGGCATTGATTGAGTTGGCTAATTTGCTGTACCATCTTCCTTGTGGGGTTAGTCTTTGGAGATTTAAGTTCTTCCTTCTTATCACCTTGACATAGACAGCACTTGGCCCAGTTTGTTTTCCTTTCAGAATTACCTTTAGGATCAATATTCATCGCCATTGTGGTACAGAGCCAAGGGTTTTATCCTTTTCCACTCTGTATCATATGTACTTTCCTGTATGGGATACAACTAGGTTCAAGCTATTGTTTGCCCTACACCTAGCTCGATCGTTTATCTAGTATCATTTAAGTCCCGTGCGATCAGTACACTATCCGGATAACTTTAACCCCGTTATCCTTGGCTCGGCTCTCCCGCGCGCGCTGGCACATCCTGTCAGTTCCGGTTCAGCTACCCAACCTTGTTTGAGGCTCATTAGGTAACATTTGAGACACTAAGTACTTGTATATATATTAATATATACGTAGCTGACACTGAACCCCATGCTGAGTTTCACAGCAGTGATGTCACCAGTGTGCCTGACATTCATTCTTTATAATCATGTTCCCTTTGAATGATATGCATTTCAGAGTTTTCAAAACAAAATTCAGATTCTACATACTCAAAAACATGAAAATCCACACTGAAAACTCTTGAATTGCTTGATGAACACAATAATTTTTATGTCAAAAAGGAAAATCCGACATCCACATTTGGCGGCCATCTAGGAAAATGGCCGCCATCTTGAAATTTTGAATGTCCAATCATATAGATTTGATAATTAACCCATATTGAATCTTCATGCCAATTTTCATAATTGTATCACCAATGGCAAGATTCCCTCCAAAATTTACACTTAGCCACTCCTCTATTATATAACTTCAAAACAGTGACGAAAGACAAAGTTCTTTCTAAAAATGGACGTGACCGTAATACTTGCTTGCTTAGTCATAGTCCCTCTACAACCAAACAGATCAAGACCTGGTCAACATCCTCCTCTAAGTTAACATGCATCAGTCGTTTCATGAGTGGCACGCAAAAGGCTTAGTAAACAGTCAGTAATCACCAAACATCTCATGCACAGCTCACAATCACTACCAGCCTAGGTCCTACCCAGGGCTCTGTTATAATCAAATCCGGATCAAAATTTATTTTACAGCAAACACAACGAATTTTTTGGGTACTGTATTTGTAATATTTAATTAAATACACCTTAAAAACACAGAATTTACGATTAGGGACGTATTCCTTTTACAAATTCCCCATTAAAATTTTAATTCTATACCTAAAATATTATAAATTATATATATATAAATATAAATATAAATATATATATATATATTATATATATATATATATATATATATATATATATATATATATATATATATATATATTTATATTTATATCTATATGCTGATAACCACAAGGAAAGAAGAAAACACGAAGTTTCCAAGCGTTTTCGTGTAATTCACATCTTCAGGGGTGAGTACAGACTGAGGACAAATACTTGACAGTACTGTAGAGGAGATTGAGATCAAGTCCCTAGAGTACAGCAGGGGTCCACAATGTTCCCGTCATAAGGCAGTGACCTTTACTAATCTTCTTAATATAAAAAAAATTACCACAGCAGCTGTCCGTAGTCAGGTTATAGGGTAAGACAAGTGATCGTGGGGACTTCGTGCCCGGTGGTGAGTCCGGTGGTACAGTTTACCAAGGGGTGAAAGTTCCAACGCTCGTGCTTGGCTAGGGCGCAACCGCCGTCCGGCTGAAAGTGTACAGCAATATCGTTTTCCAGATGGTCGTGGTTATTATATTCATGGTCGTTGTTGTTATAATCATGGTTGTGGTTGTTATAATCATAGTCGTGGTTATGATCAAAGTAGTGGTTGTTATAATCATGGTCGTGGTTGTTACAACCATAGTCGTGCTTGTTATAATCATGGTCGTGGTTATGATCATTGTCCTAGTTGTTATAATCATGGTCGTGGTTGTTATAATCATGGTTGTGGTTGCTATAATCATATTTGTGGTTGTTATAATCATGGTCGTGGTTGTTATAATCATAGTCGTGGTTGTTATAATCATAGTCGTGGTTGTTATAATCATAGTCGTGGTTGTTATAATCATGGTTGTGGTTGTTATAATCATGGTCGTGGTTGTTATAATCATGGTCGTGGTTGTTATAATCATGGTCGTGGTTGTTATAATCATGGTTGTGGTTGTTATAATCATAGTCGTGGTTGTTATAATCATAGTCGTGGTTGTTATATTCATGGTCGTGCTTGTTATATTTATGGTCGTGCTTGTTATAATCATAGTGTTGGTTGTTATAATTGATAGTTACAAGTGTTCCCTGAAGAATGCAGTTATTGGTAGGGAAACACCGGGTAACACTGAAGTCCGTTTATTAAGGGATAGGAAAAATACAAGTGGTGACTAGCGTGTGCCATGCACGGCTCACACAGTCAGACTGAGACTGCCTTGCCATATGGCAGCCTCCGGGCAATGTTGCCATATAACACGTACAGTGCTGCCACGTAATTATGTACATAAGTGCTACTCGGCACAGTAGCTTATATACAAGGTTGCTACTCGGCACAGTAGCTTAGATACATAACCTACATCTCCCTCCCCCCTCACGCTCATAGTCTTTGTCTTGAGCGGACTTCTTAGTCCTAAGTCGCTCTGAGCGTCGAGGTGCACTGTGGGGCGGATCCTCGTGAGGGTAGGGGACTCGTCCTCGGTTAGGGGGCCAGCAGCAGAGGGTGGGACTGCCCGGAGGAAGCGGCGGTTCCTCCACCAGACACGGCCGCTCGGCATCCTGACCTTGTAGTCCCGCGACCGGCAGACACCCATCACTATACCCACCTTGTCCCAACGTGTCGTCGTCGGGTCCTGGACGCGGACAAGGGCACCAATCTCCAGCGGCTGAAGAGGGCGGGCACGGTCGTCATACCGAGCCTTGGCATCCTGGGCACGTGAAGTGGCGCGGCGGTCGCAGCACTCGGCTCTGGTCTGCCAGTCCTTCGCAAAGGCCTTGGTGTGTGCAGGAACGCAAGAGCAGAGAGGATGACCATACAGGATCTGGGCAGGGGAGCGTCCTGTGTGGGTGGGAGTGGACACGGGTTCTGGGCAGCTCCGTGCGGCAGTGCCAGGCGCGTCGCTCGTCGACTCACGCACCCTGCTGGCAGTGTAACGAGCAGCTGGGATCTGCTCGGGAAAGTCTCTGGGCACCACGCATAACTCCTTGAGGTGCTCCCACGACAACAAGGGTGTAGCGAGAGTAGGTTGCACGTCGATCCATCCGTGACACGACCTATCGCCGTAAGTGATCTCCTCTTGAAAGGAGCCCACAGCGTCCGGCATCTGGGTACCGTCCGCATTGTAGTACAGCAGCTGCGGCGGTGGTCCCAGGTCACGTTTGGTGAGGCCCAGTTTCTCGAGGTGCTTCAACCCATTCACCGTAGTATCAGCGCCGGTGTCCGGTATCACCTCGATGTGACCCGACACATCACCGTGTGTGACGGCGACGCGGATGGTAGGGGAAGGGGTAGCCCTGGGGCGTGTGGTCGATTCCACCCTCCTGATGTGACTCCGCTGCTGCTTGGGGCTGCTTGGGCCATCTGGAGGGGGCTGCGTGCGAACCACCCCGAGGGAAGTGCACTGCTTTCCTCCTCGTCTCGGGCTTTTGGGCTTGGGTTGGCTGCAGCACTTGTCGTAGTGTCCATAGCGACCGCAGGCCTGACACTTGCAGCCTCGTGCAGGGCACCTGTCTGTGTTAGACCAGTGGCCCTTACGGTCACATCCACGACACAGTGCGTCGGCGGCCGGGCATGTCTTGGGGCCATGCTGCTTTCCACAGCTGCCACAGGAAGCACTAGGCGGAGACGTGGAAGAACGTGTGGCAGCCTTCGCGTTGTTGGCCGCCTTCTTAATCTTCTTGTATTGTGAGATAGCTCTCACAGCAGGTGGGGCCCGTAAGGCAGAGGTGGCGGACTTGGTGGCCTCGTATGACCGACATTCAGTCACTACCACCTGGAGTGTGGAGGAAGCGTCCTGGGGGATGAGTCGCTGCACCAACTCTTCTTGCCTAACACCTGTCAAGATTCCGTGCTTGATCCAGGCTTCCTCACATTCCCGGCTGTGCGCCTTGCAGACGTCGATCTCCTCTGACAAACTCTTCAAGCGTACAAAATAGTCGTCAAAGGATTCGTTCTCCGCCTGCTTGCAGCTGGTGAAGGCGCGGCGACGCAAAGCCTCGTTATTCCGACCTTTAACGTGCTCCTGTAAAAGGTCGAGCATATCCGTCACTGAAGAGGTAGAATCGGGAGGCACTTGCAACGTGTGCTCCAAAACTCTCTGGGTCTCCAGCGACAAACACATCTGCAGTTGGATGAGCTGTTTGTTTGGAGGCATGCTGTCAAGGTCCACCATCGTGGAGTAATCTGTCCAACGCCGCCTCCACTCACGAAAAAGCTGAAACGTGACGTCTGGTGAGAGGGCGGGTGGGGGTTGAACAGATGCCTTGGGAGCTGTTTGTTTGGAGGCAAGAGTACCTGGAGGACGCTGGTGTGGTGGAGCAGGGAGGGTACTGGCGCCTATATGCGCGCTACCTGCGAGTGAGGGAGGGTGGGTTAGCGCCAGGGTCGCCAATAGTGCCTCAAAACGCAACTTTTCCTCCTCTCTTCGTGTCTCCTCCCTATGAAGTTCCATCTCTCTAATTCGCTCGTCCAGGTCGTCCATCCACCTCAGAATTGTGGCAATGTCCATCACTGGAGGTGGAGGATGAGAGTCTGCGCCCGTTGGAGGAGAAGGTGGTGGGGAGTCGTGTCTCCCATCTTGACGTTGTCCCTTCTTACCGCCCATCTTTGTGTGTGCGTGGACTGCACTGTTTAGTGTATAAAGTGGCGTCTCAACAGCTCGAACCACATATATATGACATAAACAGCGCAGAAATAACGCAGAGTCCACTGTTCTGTCCGTGAGTGAGTGCGTGCGTGCGTGTGTGTGTGTGTCTGAGACAGCAGATGCACTTCGTGGTGGCCTTAATGCCTGTGGCTAGAGACACGGCGGGGGGGTGAGACCGTCAGTGTATCCTGGGATGTCACACGAGAAGGGTGTACGCTGCATGCTCCATGGGTACCACAAAAAACAGGCCAATGCTCAACTCTCAGCTCTAGACACACACTAATACACTGACACTAACACTGCCACCGTCACTAAAAAGCACTGTGAGGGCCCAACACTGCACATCGCGGCGAAACACAGGGCAACACAACACAACACACTATGAGTCGACGCCCACATCACATCGCCGGCTAACTGTCCATCGTTCACGCACTTGTAAGTCTACAGATCCTAGTCACTGCGCCAGGATGGTTACAAGTGTTCCCTGAAGAATGTAGTACTGGGTAGGGAAACACCGGGTAACACTGAAGTCCGTTTATCAAGGGATAGGAGAAATACAAGTGGTGACTAGCGTGTGACTTGCACGACCCACACAGTCAGACTGAGACTGCCTTGCCATATGGCAGCCTCGGGGCAATGTTGCCACATGACACGTGCAGTGTTTCCACGTAATTATATACATAAGTGCTACTCGGCACAGTAGCTTATATACAAGGTTGCTACTCTGCACAGTAGCTTAGATACATAACCTACAATAATCATGGTCGTGGCTGTTATAATCATATTCGTGGTTGTTATAATCATGGTCATGGTTGTTATAATCATAGTCGTGGTTGTTATAAGAATGTTCGTGGTTGTTATGATCGTGGTCGTGGTTGTTATAATCATGGTCGTGGTTGTTATAATCATTATCGTGGTTGTTATAATCATGGTCATGGTTCTTATAATCATGGTCGTGGTTCTTATAATCATGGTCGTGGTTGTTATAATCATGTCGTGATTCTTATATTCATGGTCTTGCTTGTTATAATCAAAGTCGTGGTTGTTATAATCATGGTTGTGGTTGTTATAATAATGGTCATGGTTATGATCACGGGTGGGCTAATTCCAGTAAAAAAAAAAAAAAAAAAAATGGGCCCGTAGGGACGAGGCCACGTGGTCGTTTTCCATGGCTGAAAGCGTAGTTAGACGTCCGTGTGGGTCAATAACGGTGAGCTAACTCCGAGTCGGGTCAGAGTCGGCATCTCTCAGGGTGTTCACCTGACCCCCCCCCCCCCCATTGCGTCATCTTTCGCTTATCTCTTATAGTTTCTTTGGGGCAAACATAGCACATTAGAACCTGGGAAACTATCCATGATGTCTTTAAATTTTATAATTGTCCCTTAACTTCATGAATCATGTCTACATTAATTCGATAAAGTACATTTAATTTTCTATAGGCCTAGTTCAAAATGCTTCCACCCCTTGACTGAGGGCGTTCCTTGGAAACCTTTGTTTTAACTCGCCATGAGGCGTGGGTGTTTTAGCCTGGTCTACTTATGTTTTCTTGCCCTGCAGATCCGTCATTTTTATTCAAACGTCTCTAAATATCACATTAAAATTCTGAATATTTTATATATATATATATATATATATATACTTCATTTTTAGTCCATTTAACACGCCGACTTTGAACATACAATCAACGACCTCACTAGCAAGGAATCGAACCCTCGACCTACTGGGTGTGACTAGGGAATGCTTACCGGCTAGGCCACAAGGACACTAAAAGCAGTTCTAGACTCTGTTATATTTCACACAAAGCCTGTTCATCGAGCTGATGGCGCCGTGAACCTCATTGGGAAACTGCCCGTGCCTCGTATGTGGTGTCAGTAGCATTTTACCGAATCCAGCTGGTATGAAACGCGAGGTACATATATATACTTCATTTTTAGTCCATTTAACACGCGGACTTTGAACATACAATCAACGACCTCACCAGCAAGGAATCGAACCCTCGACCTACTGGGTGTGACTAGGGAATGCTTACCGGCTAGGCCACAAGGACACTAAAAGCAGTTCTAGACTCTGTTATATTTCACACAAAGCCTGTTCATCGAGCTGATGGCGCCGTGAACCTCATTGGGAAACTGCCCGTGCCTCGTATGTGGTGTCAGTAGCATTTTACCGAATCCAGCTGGTATGAAACGCGAGGTACATATATATACTTCATTTTTAGTCCATTTAACACGCGGACTTTGAACATACAATCAACGACCTCACCAGCAAGGAATCGAACCCTCGACCTACTGGGTGTGACTAGGGAATGCTTACCGGCTAGGCCACAAGGACACTAAAAGCAGTTCTAGACTCTGTTATATTTCACACAAAGCCTGTTCATCGAGCTGATGGCGCCGTGAACCTCATTGGGAAACTGCCCGTGCCTCGTATGTGGTGTCAGTAGCATTTTACCGAATCCAGCTGGTATGAAGCGCGAGGTACATATATATACTTCATTTTTAGTCCATTTAACACGCGGACTTTGAACATACAATCAACGACCTCACCAGCAAGGAATCGAACCCTCGACCTACTGGGTGTGACTAGGGAATGCTTACCGGCTAGGCCACAAGGACACTAAAAGCAGTTCTAGACTCTGTTATATTTCACACAAAGCCTGTTCATCGAGCTGATGGCGCCGTGAACCTCATTGGGAAACTGCCCGTGCCTCGTATGTGGTGTCAGTAGCATTTTACCGAATCCAGCTGGTATGAGGTCGTTGATTGTATGTTCAAAGTCCGCGTGTTAAATGGACTAAAAATGAAGTATATATATGTACCTCGCGTTTCATATATATATATATATATATTTATATATATATATATATAGAAGGAGTCTAGGGAATACATAGAGAACATTTTATCTCTCTTATTATGGGTGTATGTTGAGTTGGGTGAAGCATGTTACGGTACATAATATAAAATGTATTTAGAGTGTGCATATAGTGAATAATTTTCTTAATATCGGTTATTCCCAGCTCACAGGGACTGAAATTAACCTGTTGAGTGCCCTTAAGGCCTGTTCATGTGTGTAGGTAATAGGTCCTGTAGTTAATACTATTTTTTCAGTTACTGATATTATCTGGCTGTGTGCAGTTTAATATTTCTTAAATAATTAGGCTATTGTTTTTCAATGTTGTGGCACTAATTGATTCCAGAGAATGAGGGAACTGTTTTTCAGATGAGGTTTCTCCATTCTGTTGTAAGTGATACTGTGATTTAGTACCTTTAATGCATTTAATATTACTTTATAATTTCGATCTCAGGTATAACCTTTGTTCCCCAGAGTAGTGTTTAAGTTAGGTTAGGAGGTGTGTATCTGTTGGGGTAATATAATTTTGTTGAGTGCCCTGAAGGCCTATTCAGGGTGTAGTTAATAAGTTCTTATTTTTTTATACCATTTTCTTAGTGCTTGATATAAGTTTGTTGAGTGCCCTTAAGGCCTATTCATTGTAGAGTTATTAATTTCTTATTTTTTTAATACTATTTTCTCAGTGATTGATATTATTTTGTTGAAAGCCCGTAAGGTCTGTTTCATGTGTGCAAGCAACACTTCTTAATACTTTGAATTTATTGTTGTCTAATGAGTCATTGCCTGAGTTTTCTAATGATTTCATTATCATGTATAACTTTTATTCCTCAGAGTAGTGTTTTAAGTTCAGGTTAAGAAGTGTGCATATTGGTGTACCATTATTTGATTGTGTCTGTAGTGTTGGAGGGAATGTAAGTGTCTAAATTTTACAGTGTGTCTCATTCATCGCAGTCACAGACGCTCTCCTTCCACGGGTCACGGAGAATTCATTTTGTTAGTAAATATAAGTGTTCTTGTGCTTGTATGTATATTATGTATGCTGGATTATATGTCATGTATGTATATTATGTATGTGCTCCATTTATGTAGCTAGCAGCGTGTGGCAATGTTATTACCATATCCCACATGCCTAATTAATGTGCCTGGCGACGTATGGAAGCTGCTAATGTATCACTTGCCATACGTCGCCTATAGCAGTTGACAAGGAGCCTAGCCAGGGAGACCGCTGCTCTCCTCTGTGTACATACTCTTATCCAGTAAACCGAACCTACAAAACTATACAGGTGTTTGTGTTCTCTCCTGTATATAGAACTTATTATTCAGAACCTAACATGGCGCAGTGATCCGATCTTACTGGATAATTACGAGTGAAAGTGCAAAGTCTGTGGAAAGCCGGCGTACGGACTCCTCTCTCGCTTGGGTCAACTCCCGCGCGTCATCTCTCCTCGAAGAATCTCAGCAACTTTGAGCAGTGTCAGTGTCAGTGATTTTCTGTGAAGTGTTTAGTGCATTGTGTGTTCGTGCCATTCATGTGTGACCTTGTTCTAAAGGATTCCCAAGGTATACGGCACGTTCTGGGCATTTGTAAGGAGTAGAGTTCAGTGCACCCGTCTCTGACCGCGTTCTGAGGGTAACTAGACTGACTGGGAGTCGCCGCGCCTCTCCCTCCACCCCCCCTCACAGCACCGCCTCCACCCCCCCTCACAGCTGGGGCGAGACGCTTTGCCCGCCCGGGACACACACTCACTCACACACATACATGTACTAACACTCGCTGACCGCGCGGCTTCCTTATATATATTTTATATATATAACCTACTTATCTGTGTATTTAATTAATATTTTGTCTGAAATCTTGTTGATACGACAGGCTGACCGGTCAACACTGATTTAAGACATAGTACACAGAGGAAGTAGTTATGTCTCACGCCTTACGTAGCCGTGGACCCATAGCCTGGATGAGCCAGGCGGGTGATAGCCCCGCAGAGATGGATGACCAGGCCGGCCACGACGCTCCAGCCCCCACATCGCGCAGTCCCTCACCTCAATATTCAGCGTTGTCTCCAGAGATAATTGCTTTACTGAAGTTTATGAGAGATGAGAAACGCGAGGATGAAGCCCACAGACGTTTGGCGGATGAGCAGAGAAGGCAAGCAGAGGCAGAGCGAGACCACCAACGGAGATTGGAAGACAGTGAACGGTTTGAAGCCTTGATATCTCGCCTCGCTGTTAACCAAGCCCCTGGCTCTAACACTGCCTCGGTACTGACTGGTTCAGATACCTCATCCATGCTTCCTTCACGCCCCCCAGCCCCACCTAAAGCAGCAGCTCAAACGCCGCCCATCTTGAAGCCTGATGAGACTTTCCAGACTTTTCGTGAATGGCGGCGACGGTGGACTGATTATTCTACAATGGTGGATCTCCAGAGTTTGTCACAGCCTAAACAACTCATCCAGCTGCGCATGTGCCTGTCCTTGGAAATTCAGCGTGTCTTGGAACATACGTTGCAGGTACCCCCAACCTCTTCGCTGTCTGTAGAGGAGGTACTGGACGTTCTACAACGGCACATCAAAGGACAGCAGAATGAAGCTCTGCGCAGGAGGGAATTGTTTAGCTGCAGACAGTTGGAGGGTGAGTCTTTTGATGCCTTTTACGTGCGTCTTAAGAGAGCCTCGGAAGAGGTAGATATATGTCCAGGCCACCACCAGCAGTGCGAGGAGACCCAGTTGAAGCAGGTGATCCTGATGGGTGTTAAGGACGAGGAACTTGTCCAACGCCTCACCTCCCTCGACTCTTCCTCTTCTCTTAAGGATGTGTTGACGATATGTCGCTCCTATGAGGCTGCCAGGTGTGCCACCTCTGCCATCCGTGCTCCCCCTACAGCTGTACGCGCTGTGTCCCGGTACAAGAAGGACAAGAAGTCTGTTCCTACGCCTTCGCCCACCACGTCCACGCCCGGTTTATTTTGCAACAACTGTGGTAAGCAGCACGGAACACAAGTGTGTCCAGCTGCTCAGTCTACCTGCAACAGTTGTGACCGTAAGGGCCACTGGTCACTCACAGTACGGTGCCCAGCCAAACGCGTCCAGTGCAATGTGTGTGGTCGTCTGGGCCACTATGACAAGTGTTGCCTTTCCAACATACCCAAGGGACCGCGTCGGCGGAAGCTTCAGCCCCCCTCCACCAGAGAGGGCCGCCCACAGTCTTCCAATCAGAGGTACGACGACTCTTGACAACGCTCGAGCCACATTAGGAATGTGTGCTCCCCCCAGCGTCCCAGGACCAAAGTCCCCCAGTACATCAGTGTCATTGTGACCTACCGCAGTGCTTCATCCCGTCTTCAGATGTTGCCTGACACCGGCGCTGATGCTACAGTCATCGGTCCCCAGCATTTGCAATGCTTGGGGCTCTCTCCAAGTGATCTAGGACCGCCCCCCAAGGATCTCCGCTTTATGGCAGATGGTTCACAGATGACCCCGGCCCTAGGTTCACTCTATGCACACGTCACCTTTGGCAACAGGTCGTGTCAAGCCTGGATTGATGTGCATAATGGCGTCCCGACTCCTTTGCTGTCCTACAGACATTGCCGAGAATTGGCCATCATCTCCCAGGACTTCCCAACACCGATTCTCGAGGTAAAACACGCCAACAGGGTGCACGAAGGGAGCAGCAACTACCCTGCTGCCGCCCTGCCCCTACCTCTGGCCAGTGACACCTCTCCTTCGGTAGTTGTCCCTGCTGCTTCAAGTCTCCACGCCTTGGCTCGCCTCCACGACAGTCACTGTGGAGCCGAGGCCACCAAACGGCGTGCAAGACAGACTGTGTTCCGGCCTGGCATCGACCCCGACATCTCCAATGCTGTCCGGGTGTGTAAGCCCCGCCGCGTATTACAACCCAGCCAGCAGCAGGAATCCTTTATGAGTGACGACAACCCCACCCGCCCCTTTGAGTCTGTGTCGGCCGACTTTTTCTGTGTGTCAGGAAAGTCCTTCCTCGTTATCGTCGACCGTCTCTCTGGTTGGCCGGTTGTCATCAAGTGCGGTAATGACACGACGTCTGCCGCCACCATCAGCAAGTTCCGCCACTACTTCCGTGACGTGGGCGTTCCTGTACGCCTGCGAACCGACGGAGGGCCTCAGTTCACAAGCCGGGACTTTGCTGCGTTCCTTGACCGATGGGGAGTCCGGCATGGGCATGTGTTGTCATCGCCCCATTACCCGCAGTCCAACGGCCACGCTGAGGCTGCTGTCAAATCCCTGAAGCACCTCATCCTTAAGGTGGCCCCTTCTGGGAACATTGACTGCGAGGCCTTCGACAGGGGTCTTCTTGAACTCCGCAACACACCTAACTACACCGGACGCTCCCCTGCCCAGGTTTTGTATGGACGCCCCCTTCGTTCTTGTGTCCCTGCTCACCCTCAATCCTTCTCCAAGGAGTGGCAGGCCAAGACAGAGGATTGTGATCGCCGAGCCGCCGAACGTGTTCAGGACGTCGTCGCCCGCTACAATGACCACGCCCGTTCTCTCCCCAGGTTGAGTGTCGGCACCCAAGTCCGTGTTCAGGACCCGACCTCCCTACGTTGGGACAAAGTAGGCGTAGTCATGGGTCTCGGCAGGTCACGGGACTACCAGGTGCGGTTACCCAGTGGTCGTGTGTGGTGGAGGAACCGCCGTTTCCTCCGACCCGTAACAATGCCGTCTGCTGGCCCCGCCACCAGTGTTGAGTCCCATACCCTTCCCAGTGATGAAGTCCCTCGACGCTCAGAACGGATCCAAAAGAAAAGGTCCGCTCAAGACTTTGCTATGAGCGTATAGGGGGGAGGGAGGTGTATGTATATTATGTATGCTGGATTATATGTCATGTATGTATATTATGTATGTGCTCCATTTATGTAGCTAGCAGCGTGTGGCAATGTTATTACCATATCCCACATGCCTAATTAATGTGCCTGGCGACGTATGGAAGCTGCTAATGTATCACTTGCCATACGTCGCCTATAGCAGTTGACAAGGAGCCTAGCCAGGGAGACCGCTGCTCTCCTCTGTGTACATACTCTTATCCAGTAAACCGAACCTACAAAACTATACAGGTGTTTGTGTTCTCTCCTGTATATAGAACTTATTATTCAGAACCTAACAGTGCTGATTCTGGATTTTTCTCCAGACAGATGTGCCGAACAAGAAAGCATAAGTAGGCCAGGTTGAAACACCCACGCCTCATTGCGAGTTAAAACAAAGTCCTCCAAGGAACGCCCTCAGTCAAGGGGTGGAAGCATTTTGAACTAGGCCTATAGAAAATTAAATGTACTTTATCGAATTAATGTAGGAACGATTCATGAAGTTAAGGGACAATTATGAAATTTAAAGTTATTATGGATAGTTTCCCTAGTTCTAATGTGTTATGTTTGTCCCAAAGAAACTCTTAGAGATGCGTGAAAGATGACGCAATGGGGGGGGGGGGTGGGTGGGTCAGGTGAGCACCCTGAGAGATGCCGACGCTGACCCGACTCTGAGTTAGCTCACGGTCATTGACCCAGACGGACGTCTAACTAAGCTTTCAGCCACGGAAAACGACCATGTGGCCTCGTCCCTTCCGGCCCATTTTTTTTTTTTTTTTTTTTTTTACTGGAATTAGCCCACCCGGGCACAGGTCAAACGACCCACAACGGAGCCTGGGGGGCGGAAAAAAAAGAACGGAAAGAATTTGTAAATATTGAAAATAAGGTTATACTGTATTAATCTACACCATAAAGATGCCGGAAAACCAGCTTTTTAAAGTGAGACAGATTGTAAGAGCATGGAAACACAGAAGAAGGCAGAGCATTCCACAGTTTGGCTGTGTGAGGAAAGAAGGAGGTACTATAACGGGTTATTCTCGTGTGACCGACATCCACAGAGAAATGGTGGGCACCGCTGGCAAGACGTGTGTTACGAACCCACGGCCTTGCCGGCGGTACACAGGATGCCAAATCTACTGAACATTGCCCGTTAAAGTACCTGTAAAAGAGAGAGAGTGAAGCAACATTGCGGCAAAGAGAAAGGGAAGAGAGATTGTCGACTAAAGGAGGAGAGTTAATAAGACGAAATGCCTTTGATTCCACCCTATCTAATAGTTGGACAGAAGAAGAGCCACCCCAGATATGAGAGCAGTACTCCAAGGTAGGACGAATGCATCCCTTATATACTTGGAGCAACTGCTCAGGAGTGAAGTAGCTGCGGCATCTGTACAGCATTCCCAACTTTCGGGAGGCAGCTTTAGTTATACTAAGGATGTGTGATTTCCAGGACATATTGGAGGAAATGAGGAGGCCTAACATATTTATTTCATAATTTGGGAGGATGATAGCGTCCTGAAATGTAATTGGTGGGAGATCGTCTATTTTACAAAGTGTAATTGGTAAATATTGAGCTTTGTTACTATTGAACTTAACCAAGTTTGTATCTCCCAATTTAGAGATGCTGTACAGATCCGCGTTGATAGAAGTAATGATATCAGTTCTAGATACAGATCTAGCTTGAGAGTTAGGAGGAAGGGGAAAATATGAGGAAGAGTGAAGAGTAGAATCATCGGCGTAAGAATGGATAGAATTAGTTGTAGTGTGAGGTAAATCATTGATAAAAAGTAGGAAGAGAGTTGGTGAAAGAACAGAACCCTGTGGGATACCAGTATTGGTAGAGAAAGAGCGAGAAATCGATCCCTCGACAACAACTGCCATGGATCGGTTCTCAAGGAAGCTAGAGATGAGAGAACAAAGTGGGGGAGAGAAACCAAAAGAGGGAAGTTTAGAGAGCAAAGACTTGTGCCATACCCTGTCAAATGCTTTGGAGATGTCGAGGGCCACGACAAGAGTTTCCCCATAATCCCTAAGAGAGGATGACCAAAGATGGGTGCAATAGGAGAGCAGATCACCAGTAGATCTCGCCTGGCGAAAGCCATACTGGTGATCCGACAAAAGAGAACGGCGTTCAAGGTGATGGAGAAAATGGGAGTTCAAGATAGTTTCGAAAATCTTTGAGAAGGATGAAGTTAGGGCAATGGGGCGATAGTTAGAGGGATTAGAATGGTCACCCTTCTTCGGAATGGGTTGAACCAAGGCATGCTTCCAAGAAGAAGGAAAAGTTTTCGTTTTGAGGCAAAGGCGAAAAAGGCGAGCAAGCACAGGGGCCAGGGCTTCAGCATACTCCCTCAGAACACGAGGGGGTATTCCGTCCGGTCCATGCGCCTTACTCACATCCAACCTGGATAACACACCGGCAACCCTGCGAGTGGAGATTATAGGAAAGTGCACAGGCTCAGTAGGAGGTGCAGGGGTAGGAGGGATAGAGTGGGAATCGTCTAAGGTTCATCAGTGTTGCAAGGTTACGAGAACCCACTTGGTCGGTGGTAAGTGGTTGGTGGTTAGTGGTGGTTTGGAAGATATAGCTGGCAACGTACGAAGCGAACAGGTGTCTCTGACGACTAACTACTAGGACCAGGAGCCGCACTTTGGACGGTGGTCGATCTGGTTCTTCAAATCGCTCCACCTTGGTTCATGCAACACCACAAGACCCACTCTCACAGCTCTTCAGTCAGTCAGTGAAAAAGCTTACTAACGGGAAAGTAGAACCCCTTCCTCAGCTGGGTAGGGTTCATTTGGTTGTACTCTGAGCTGGCCTAACTAGCTGGGCTGACGGTCGCTCACTTCCTGTCCATGAAGTACTGGGAATAAACTGAGTGCAAATTGAGTGAATGGAAGGTCACACGCTGAAACCGGGAGTTCTAGTGGTTACATAGAGACATTCATCTCCCCAGTATTGGGTGTATGTGAATAAAATAACCAAGTCCAGGTGTGTAATCGACGCTCCTCATGGTTGATTGCACACGTGGGACGTAGGGGTTTCTGTTCAAAAATTGGTGAAAGGCTGTGACACCTTAATGTATGGGTGTATTCTGAGCATATGTGTGAAGCATGTTACGGATGATGGTGGTGAAATGTAATTAGAATAGCCAAGTCCAGGTGTGAGAACAACGTTCCTCATTGTTGATTGCACACGTGGGACGTAGGAGTTCCTCTTCACAAGTAGTGAAAGGCTGTAGTACCTTAAAGTACAGGTGCATTCTGGACCTATGTGTGTGAAGCATCTTACGGGTGTTGGTGGAGGAATACACTGATGAGTCCTGAAACCTAGAATGAGTAATGAAAAAAGCGGAGCACCCGCCTGTCTGACGGGTCATGAGTGATTTGCTCGGTTTTTTGTAAATGCCTGCCACTTGGCAGGTTAGCAGTTACAACCTTTGGGTTCTGTGTAGTTAGGACAGTTAGGATTATAGTATTTTGTGGGTCAACCCAGACAGGCTATGAGTGATCCATGTTCTTGTGTAGTATGATTAAAAAATCGGGATTTCTATTCCTCAGTGATTGCTATTTTTATTGTCGGATGCACTTAAGGCATCTTCATCGGTGCAAGTAATTTTTTTTTAAATATTTTATGTGCCAGGAAGTGATGTAGGATGTACGAAGGAATTGTTTCAGATGAGTTCCTCATTCTGGTGTGTGTTCTGGTGTATGTAGTACTAAAGTAGCATTAGTAGTTGTTTTCAGATGCAAATAATATCTTTGAATATTTTTTTTTGATACCACGTATAACTTTTGTTTCCCATTATAGTGTTATAAGCTACGCTAAGAAGTACTCTAGGGCTTGTGTACAATTATTGATTCCGTCTGTAGTGTTGGAAGGAATAGAAGTGTTATCTTTTACCAGTGAACCTCATTAACCCCAATCACAGGTACTAGCTGTTCCACGGTCACGGAAAATACTTTTATTAATTGTGTTTGTGCTGGTTTGGGATTTCTCTGAGGGGCGTTTCCACTGCATTACCATCCACTATAATTAAAAAACAAGACAATAACTATATATATATATATAATCAACGACCTCACCAGCAAGGAATCGAACCCTCGATCTACTGGGTGTGACTAGGGAACGCTTACCGGCTAGGCCACAAGGACACTAAAAGCAGTTCTAGACTCTGTTATATTTCACACAAAGCCTGTTCATCGAGCTGATGGCGCCATCAGCTCGATGAACAGGCTTTGTGTGAAATATAACAGAGTCTAGAACTGCTTTTAGTGTCCTTGTGGCCTAGCCGGTAAGCGTTCCCTAGTCACACCCAGTAGGTCGAGGGTTCGATTCCTTGCTGGTGAGGTCGTTGATTATGTGTTCAAAGTCCGCGTGTTAAATGGACTAAAAATGAAGTATATATATATATGTATCCTTTCGTAAAACATTTCATAAAATTTTCATTTGTATCATAGTGAGAAAACTTTCAGCAGAGGCCAAAAGTTTATTAGAGTAACAAAAACTTTGGCCATGAATCCAGACGCGAACCTAAAATTTGGGAATAAAGTTTAACTCAAAGATGTCAAAAAGTTTAAAAATAATTCAGGAGAAAGTGAGGGAATAAGGAAGGGGGGGGGGGTAGCGTGAGGAGGTAGAAGTGGTGGGAAAAGAGGAAAAGATCAGCTGAGAAGATGTGAAGGAGGATTAAATCAAGGGGGAGGGAAGGAGGTGGGAGGAGGAGGGTGGGACATAGATAGAAAAGAAAGTGGAAGGGGGATGTGAGGGAAGATAGAAGGGGAGAGGATGGGGAAGGACTGTGAAGGTAGGAGGGGGATGGGGGAAGGGAAGGTGGGATCAATGAATTGGCTGCTTGTCCAATTAACCAGTCCGTTCACACATATTTATATTTGGGTTTTAAGTAACGAAACCCAAACGGTAGTTCCTTTGTTTTATTATAAAAGGTTGTATATATAATTCCTGAGTGTATATCAACCGTAAGTCTCACTGTCTAGGAGTGAATGAGAAAGGGACGGCGTTTATGTATGATAAACGTTAGGTCACGTCCTTACGATATGAGTTGAGGTGAGCTACTGAAGCTTAGGGGCATCGCAGTGCGTGCTTACAGAAATGCTGAGCTATGGGTCTCGCCCTCTTGGGTAAGTTGCCCGCTCACGTGTCAATCTCATGTCTTACTCATAGACAGTGGAAAGTTACAGGGTGGTGAATCTGAATATAATATCAGATGTATTGATCCATTTATATAATACGTTCTGTTGATGAGACAGGGGCCTATTACATCAAGGTGGGAGGAAATGTGGGAGCAGAGTGGTCGAGAAGGTGGGAGGATAAGGGAAAGTGGACAGAAGACTAAGAAGGTGGAAGGTGATGAACGGGAAGATGTGGGGGAGAAGGGAGGGATACGAGATGTCATGTACCGTGCAGTATTCTTCAAGGTCTGGCGAAAGTCTTAACCACTTTCAAAATATGTTTTATATTACTGTAGTTCACACACACATCAACTAGTGTATTCACTCCCAGTCAATCTTACTTTTTGCACTGTCACTATGTTGAAATGCCCTGAAGTTTGAGCTTCTCCCCACCGAGTTATTATATATCATATTTGTATCACTTGTGTTACGTGTATATTATTTGTAAATCAAGAGACCCATTCCCCAATTCTGTAACTGTATATTTTCAACCTTCCGGCTGCCATGCTCTTTCAATAAACCGTTGTTTATTATTATTATCACACACACACACACACACACACACACACACACACACACACACACACGCACACACACATCTTCGTACCTAGACTATATAAAATCTCTGATAGATTACCAAGCACCAACCCTAATCTTTCGTGACGGGAAACGTGACAGATTTAAATAATGCAAAATATTAAATCTCTTAAAATTATCTTAAGCCGTGCCATTAACACTGAAGTACTTAAAATAAGAATTGAACTAGGAATGCCCAGTGTCAAAGATAGAATAATTGAAGTCACTCTCATGATAGCCATGAGGCTCTTGCAGAGTGATCCAGACAACATTGTTTCCAGGAAACAGCTACCTTATATGAGTGCTGGAACTCGTCAATCTAAATGGTGGTGGCATAACATCGACATAGCAGCCAATAGTGACTCCCGGCTCCCAGACGAGGGTCAACTCACAACACGGAAGTCTGGCTATACCTTCTTCTGGAACGGTAAGCCTGCTGCATAGAGAAACTGCATTTATGGAGTTGGCTTTGCCATACGCCAACGCATCCTACAGAGGCTAACTGAAAAGCCTATTGGGATCAACGAGCGCCTCATAACTCTCCGAGTCCCACTGAATCACTCACATCATGCCTTTTTCATCATTGCATATGCCCCAACATTGGTTGCAGAGGATGACATCAAGGTGGCATTTTACATTGACCTCGACAGAGTGCTAACCTCTATCCCCAGAGATGATAAGGTTGTGCTCCTGGGTAACTTCAATGCCAGACTTGGCAGAGATGCTGACATTTGGCACGGAACCATAGGGGGAAGACTAGGCAAGTGTAATCTCAGCGGCCTACTCCTCCTCAGCAAGTGTGTTGCACACAACTTCACCATTACATTGCTTAGGCAGGCCGACAAATTCAAGAGTTTGTGGCAACACCCACGATCCAAACTCTGGCATTTCATTGACAACATCATTGTTGGAGAAAGAGATCACCGAGATGTCCTCATCACCCGATCTATGTGTGGCTCAGACCACTGCGACACTAATCATTGGTTCGTCAGAGCCAAGCTCGCGCTTCACCTAGTCCGAAATCGGTGATGACAGCAAGCTTCCAAGAGAGGTTTTAACACTAAACGTCTGGAAGATACAGTGGCAGAACATTTTTAAGAGCAGCTCGACCATGGGCTGATAAGCAACCCAACAACAAACAACCCAAATCCCAGTGCCAAATGGGATATTCTCTACACTGTCATGACAAAAACCTGCACAGAGACACTCGGCCAGATGGAAAGAATACACAAGGACTGGTTTGATTAAAATGACCCGGCAATCAATGTATTCGTCGATGATAAATGTGCTGACTTAACTGATTGGCAGAACAACCCTCAGTCTCTGATCAAAGCTGATACCTTCTGCGAGAAGAAAGTGGCTGCCCATCGCAAATTTCGCAATCTAAAGAACGACTGGTTTAAAAATAAAGCATATGAAACACAAAAATATGCAGATCAGCACAAGATTCACGAATTTTTCAATGCCACTAAAACATTTTATTGGTTAATCAGATGTGGCGCAGCCCCCCTCTGCTCATCCGAGGGTAACTCCATCGCTGGATGAGCCATCAAACAGATGAAAAATAACAAAGCCGCAGGGCCTGATGAAATCCCAGCAGAGGTGGCTTTACCAGTCATCTCCACTCTCTCTTGGAGAATTTATGGGAAAGGGAGGATATCCCCCAAGCTCTTAAAGACGCCTCCCTATTCAATATTTATAAGCACAAGGGAGACCAGTCAGACTGTGGCAACTACCGCGGGATCTCGCTGCTGTCAAGAGCTGACAAGATTATCGCCCGAGTCCTTAAACAGACTTCTTCCTGAGGCGGAAAACTTCCTCCCAGAATCTCAATGTGGCTTTAGACCATCACGTGGCACCACTGACATGATCTTTGCTGCCCACCAGTTACAGGAAAAGTGCAGAGAACAACGTCAGGACCTGTAGATGATCATCATTGACCTAACCAAGGCCTTCGACTCGGTCAACAGGGAATCCCTCTGGCGGACTCTCAGCCGTTTTGGCTGCCCACCAAAATTCATTGTCATTATGAGGCAACTCCACGATGGCATGAACGGCAATGTCCTACACAATGGCACCCAGTATGAGTTCTTCCCTATTCAAACGGGTAAAACAAGGAAGTGTACTGGCATGAACTCTCTTTTCCATCTTCTTGGCTGCCTTCCTTTCTCCTGCCAGAACCAAATTAGCCGGCGGGGTGGACATCGAGTTCCGGATGAAGGGTATTTTCAACATAGGACGACATCAGGCAGGAACAAAGGTGTCGGCAGCTTCCATTACTGAACTTCAGTATGCAGAAGACCTCACCCTTGTCGATCACACTGAACACGACCTACAGGAGATCCTGAACACCTATGCAGATGCGTATGCACACTTCGGCCTTGAGGTGAATGTACGTAAGAGTCAGATTCTCTTTCAGCCTACCCTTGGTTTAGCCACATCTCCACCATCCATCCAGCTTAACGGTACTACCCTCTCTAATATTACCCACTTTATGTATCTCGTCTCCCACCTATCCACCATACGAACATCGATGAAGAGATTCAGCATCGGATCAGATGTGCATTTCAAGCCTTTGGCAGACTCAGAAAACATGTCTTCAGCTGTAGGGAGCTGAAATTATCTACAAAGTTACACGTATATCGAGCAGTGGTCCTCCCCACCCTGCTATATGGCAGCGAGACATGGGTCACATACAGGAGGCACCTCAAGGCACTTGAAAACTTTCACCAACGTAGTTCACGTTCCATCCTCCTAGTTCGCTGGGAAGACAAGAGAACAAATACCAGTATTTCTGCGAATCCTAGTGTAGGAGCATGGAGGCTACCATTATCCATGAGCAACTACGCTGGACTGGCCATGTTACACGCATGGACGACAGTTGACTTCCAAAGTAGCTACTTTATAGTCACCTAACGAAATGTAAATGTAAAGCTGGCGTACAACTGAAAAGGTATAAGAATAATCTTAAGACAAAGCTGAAAAAGTGCCAAATCGACCCCCTTACCTGGGAGACGATTATTCCACACCCAGACACTTGAAGGGTGTCAATACTTTCGAGTTAGTCCGACTGCATAACGAGGCAGATAAGCGCAAACGCCAGAAAGACACTGCCGCCGACCCCCCCGCCCTAGATGTAGCCCCCCACATGTGCAACATATGTGAACGCCCCTTCCGATCCCGTAACGGCCTCTTTACTTACCTTAAAACTCACCAACGTAAGTGATAGCCTTAATAACTCATATTATTTCATCATAGCTGGATGATCGTTATACTCGATTCCGAGTGACAGCAAAGTAATAGTAATAGTGTGTGTGTGTGTGGCGACCTGTGGTGTAATAGTCATCATACTCGTCTCGCAAGCGAGTGGACCCAGGACTGTTCTCCGGACAGGGTTAAAACTATGGGCAAGTTTCTTTACGTCGTTTGCCTTTGTCTACCCAGCAGCAATTGAGGACCTGGTTGTTAATCGATTTGCTGATCGTGTTCCGGGGTAATGGTTAGCCAGTGCTGTTGGCGAGTTGCCCGGTCGTCTCGGACTATTCCTTGACACTGGGTCATGCAACTCGTTAACTTAGGGTGTGGTTGTTGTGTTGGCGATAACTTCTACACCTTAAACAAATTCAGGCCTAGGTGGTCCTTGGGCCGGCCTTCCCTGATTTCGAGGAGTATTTATTTATTTGTTTATTTGTTCATTTGTTCATTTATATGCTCATTTGTTCATTTATTTTTAATATTTTCATTTATATGTTCATTTATTCATTTATATGTTCGTTTATTTGTTCGTTTATTCGTTCGTTTGTTCGTTCGTGCGTGCGTGCTTGTTTGTTTGTTTGTTTGTTTGTTTGTTTGTCTTGTCATGTCTTGTCTTTGTTTAATATATTTATTTATTTATTTATTTTTATTTATTTTGTATGTGTGCGTTTTATAAATACATTTATCTACTAAAATAGTCCCCTCTCTCTAGAAACTACAGGTATATACAAAAATCATATGATCACAGTATAACTTACACACACAAGTTTGTACTTTTCCCACATAATTTCTCCCATTTCTTCATTCGATCTCTCCCACACCTACCTGAGAGAACACTGATACCACTCTGTGGGGGAAGAGAGACAAGAATAATGATGCAATGATGGTGGGTGATATACAGGGGATGATGATGGCTTTCTGCTCTCGTCTGGCAACATTAGCCCGTCTTAAACTTGGCAACATTATTCTCTTTCATATCTTTTGTTCTCTTATCTTATATATCACTATAAAATATTGACCTCAGATTATTTAATTCCTTCAAAACACCGACAAACTTGTGGTATCATAATTATCATTCATCCATTATTTGTTCTTCACTAATTTGTTTCTTACCTCTGTGTCCTTCAGGTTGCCGGGGGGAGCAGGGATGTCCACCCCCCACCGACACCTTCAACTTCTCAGTGCTGCCCGTGGCTGACCCCACCGACCAGGTTCAGGTCAGCTGTTTATTAACTTGCTGTGCTCCCATAATCTTGTCATCTGGAGTAAGACAACATTTTGTGTACAATAACTTTGATCCTCTATGTACAGTTGGCTCCACTCCTGCGTTTATCACGAATTCTAAAGGGTGAATCCGAAGTGTTCACTAGAGTCCGAGTAGGGGGGGGGGGACGGTGTAGTAGTTTAGGGGCGAGGAGGGAAAGTGTATATCAGTTGGAAGAGATTACAATGCAGATTAATGCTTTGACTATAAGGGTTTCATCAGCTAAGCGTAATCGTTTAGCAGTAGCCAGATGGAAATATTAAAGTTACAATAGGCTGAGAAGGAGATGAATTAATGTTCTAAGTAAGGTGTTCAACTGTTCATTTGTAAAATGGGGCGTTTTTGAGCAAATGGACTATAGGTACAATACGTTTGAATATATATTTCGTAGAAGAAGCAAAGTTTTGCTTAACCCTTGACTACGAAATGGAACTTCCGCGGCTGAATGAAATTACGTGACGGTAATTAGATTTTAATAGTTAAGAAGACATCATAGTGAAGAGATTAATTAGTAATCAAAACAATCAGGAAGTGGGCACCACATATTTATTATGAAACAAACTCGATGTTAACAAAAATAGCTCTGTTGGCACTTCAGAGTTCGGGGTTCTCACTTGAGGGAAAGAGAACATTGGCAAAGCTAAGTGGTAAACGTGGGAGTGGAGCCAACTATACAGTTTCGGTCAAAAATCCTGTTGCCTTACCTGCTGCTATATGAACCTCAAGATTTAGACTCGTGAACCCGACGCAGTAAATACTGATGGATTTTTCTGTACACGGATAGATCGGATTCACGAGTCTGAACTCGGAGTTCGTGGAGCAGCAGGGGAGGCGACAGGAGTTTTGTCCAAGACTGTACCATAAACTTAAATGCTTGATTAGGAAAGTCTTTAGAATTCATTAATTTTGGTGTTCGGTGTACATTAACTTTGACAATATATATATATATATATATATATATATATATATATATATATATATATATATATATATATATATATATATATATAAAATCACACGTGTGATTTTATCAAGATATATATATATATATATATATATATATATATATATATATATATATATATATATATATATATATATATATATATATATATGTAATATTCAGAAATTTCAAGGTCGTCTGAGGGAAGAGAGCGCTCCCCGCACATAGCGAGAGGTTGTGGAACTAGGCCTATATGATATTAAATGTAATGTGCCGAATTAATAATGATGCGATTCATGAAGTTGGAGGCTTATTATTGAATTTGAAATTATTATAGATCGTTTATCAGTCTGAATAATGTTACGGGTGTCCCAAGGAGTTATTAGTTAGGCGGAAAATATGTCACGTAGGCCAAAGCTAACGCCTTGAGAGGACACTAGGCTGGCTAGCTCTCAGTCACGGGAAAGCATTCGGACCAACAAGACGTCTCTGCGCGTCCGTCACAGAAATAGTCACGTGGTCTAGTCACCTGTGTTGCACTATTGCAGTATAACAAGTAAGTCTCATTCGATATCAGACAGGGTTTAGATAGGGCAGTGATAAAGTTAACAAGGGCTAACAGTGAGTTCATTTCAGGGTTTCCTTCAGAACCCACTTGACTGCGAGAAATTGAGTGGGAGAGTGATGACTGAGAGAGATTGACTGCCGTTTGAGACTGCCGTTGATGATTGAGGATTGGCGATTGTCGCGTGTTGGACCGATCAGTGTAGGCCTGTCACTGTTTAGCAGGGTAGCAAAGGATCTCTTGAGTGAATCTAGCCGTCTGGGTGCCCAGCTGACGACGGGACGATCGTTGGGGTCATCAGCTCTCCTCTACCTCGGCACACAATACCACATATCTCAAGCAGCTTAGTGAAACCCTTTTGCTAACGGGAAGCTAAAGCTTCTCTCAACTATACAAGGTCTGATTGGCTCACTCCCTT